>JAWPHD010003690.1:0-208988 GCA_037043455.1 Cyrtodaria siliqua
CATACTAATATTGCACTTACATCTAAGGCAGTGTCTTTATATGTACCATTGTTAAGGAAAAACAGGTTTTTGTCTCTCCTGAACAAGTTACCAAAGTGCACTTACGGAGTTATTGCGTTGATGGGACGAAATATGCTCGTCTAAATATAATACAAAAAAAAAATAACCTAGAAAGCCACAATGAAGTTACTCAATTACTTGGCAGAAGCCAGAGCAACAAGAGAATAAACCATTAAGGGCATGACAAAAAAGATCATAGACAAACATCAAACACCACCGTCCCAATGGGCTTTAGGTAGGCGTCATCATAGGGTCCACAGCCTGTCCGGTCATCGTACAATTAAAGAGGAAAGCATAGTGTCGAACTGTAAAAGGGTCCACCACCAAGCATGCAGAACGTTGCAAAATGATAGAGTCATAAGCTCTTTTGATAAACTTTTTAACAAGTTTAACAAAGATAGTATGAAAGTGATCATGACCAAGAATCTTACGAAGTTTATAAATCACATCACCATAGAAGACAGGTTGTGATTACGAATAGTAAAGTCCTCAACTCGAGTACAAGCTCTTGAAAAACGAAAAAGTTGAGATACATACACCCCATAAGAAGTTGCTCTGGGAACATCCCCATCCAAGTGGGGATAATTAACAATGTCAAAATTAAATCAACTTTCTTGTCATAGATTTTGCTAATTATTTCACTATTTTGAATCGAGAGATCTAAATCAAGAAAAGAAGCGTATTATCAGATATATTGGCTTGTTAAGCTGAAGTTCTTTAGGATAAATATTATTTACCATAGTTGGAAAGAAAGGGTTGTCAATGTTCAATATGTCATCCAGATACCGAGAGGTGTCATTAAAGGCTACAATAACATCTGCCTGGGTATCTGGTGAAAGACTCAACATGAAATCTCTTTCATAGCAAAATAAAAACAAATCTGCGACAAGTGGTGCACAGTTCGTACCCATAGGGATACCAACAATTTGTCTATAAACGGTGGTTCCATACCTGACGAAAATAATATCTAATAGGAAAATGAGTGCTTCACAAACTTCATAGAAAGTCCACATATTATAATTGTCTAAACTGCCGTTAGTAAAAAACGCTTTAATATCATTACATGCCGAAAATGTAGTATTATCTTTAGCGAATATAACTTTATATCATATCTAGTCATAGCACACACATGTATGGTTGGTGTTAATAACTTTATATGTACTATCTAGTCATAGTACACACGTGTGTATTGTTGGTGTTTATAAATGTATATGTAAAATCTAGTCATAGCACACACATGTATGGTTGGTGTTTATAACTTTATATCAAAACTAGTCATAGCACACACATGTTTGGTTGGTGTTTATAACTTTATATGTAAAATCTAGTCATAGTACACACGTGTGTATGGTTGGTGTTTATAACTTTAAATCATATTTAGTCATAGCACAAACACATGTATGGTTGTTGTTTACAACTTTATATGTAAAATCTAGTCATAGCACAAACATGTATGGTTGGTGGTTTATAACTTTATATCATATCTAGTCATAGAACAAACATGTATGGTTGGTGTTTATAACTTTAAATCATATCTAGTCATAGCAAACACATGTATGGTTGGTGTTTATAACTTTAAATCATATCTAGTCCTAGCACACACATGTATGGTTGGCGTTTATAACTTTAAGTCATATCTAGTCCTAGCACACACATGTATGGTTGGTGTTTATAACTTTATATGTAAAATCTATTCTTAGCACACACATGTATGGCTGGTGTTTATAACTTTAAATCATACCTAGTCATAGCACACACATGTATGGTTGGGTTCCCTGTCCGATCTTTTTATATTTCTTATAACTTTATATGTAAAATCTAGTCATAGTGCACACGTGTGTATGGTTGGTGTTTATAACTTTAAATCAAATCTAGTCATAGCACACCCATGTATGGTTTGTGTTTATAACTTTATATGTAAAATCTAGTCATAGCACACACATGTATGTTTGGTGTTTATAACTTTAATTCATATCTAGTCATAGCACACGCATGTATGGTTGGTGTTTATAACTTTATATGTAAAATCTAGTCATAGCACACACATGTATGGTTGGTGTTCATAAATTTAAGTCATATCTAGTCATAGCACACACATGTATGGTTGGTGTTTATAACTTTATATGTAAAATCTATTCTTAGCACACACATCTATGGTTGGTGTTTATAACTTTAAATCATATCTAGTCATAGCACACACATGTATGGTTGGTGTTTATAACTTTATATGTAAAATATAGTCATATCACACACATGTATGGTGTGTTTATTTATAAATTTATATGTAATATCTAGTCATAGCACACACATGTATGGTTGGTTTTTATAACTTTGTGAGTAATAACGGGTCATAGTACACACGTGTGTATTGTTGGTGTTTATAACTTTATATGTAAGATCTAGTCATAGCACACACATTTATGGTTGGTTGGTGTTTATAACTTTATATCTTATCTAGTCATAGCACACACATGTATGGTCGGTGTTTATAACTTTATATCATATCTAGTATTAACACACACATGTATGGTTGGTGTTTATAACTTTAAATCATATCTAGTCATAGCACACAAATGTATGGTTGGTGTTTAAAACTTTATATATACAATCTAGTCATAGCACACACATGTATGGTTGGAGTTTATAACTTTATATGTAAAATCTAGTCACAGCACACACATGTATGGTTGGTCGTTATAACTTTAAACCATATCTAGTCATAGCACACACATGTATGGTTGGTGTTTATAACTTTATATCATATCTAGTTATAGCACACACATGTATGGTTGGTGTGTATAACTTTAAATTATATCTAGTCATAGCACACACATGTATGGTTGGTGTTTATAACTTTATATCATATCTAGTCATAGCACACACAAGTATGGTTGGTGTTTATGCATTTAAATCATACCTTGTAATAGCACACACATGTATGGTTGGTGTTTATAACTTTATATCATATCGAGTCAGCGCACAACCATGTATAGTTGGTGTTTATAGCTTTATATCATATCGCGTCATAGCACACACATGTATGGTTGATGTTTATAACTTTATATCATATCTAGTCATAGCACACACATGTATGGTTGGTGTTTATAACTTTATATCATATCTAGTCATAGCACACACATGTATGGTTGGTGTTTACAACTTTATATCATATCTAGTCATAGCACGCACATGTATGGTTGGTGTTTATAACTTTAAATCATATCTAGGCAAAACACCCACATGTATGGTTGGTGTTTATAACTTTATATCATATCTAGTCATAGCACACACATGTATGGCTGGTGTTTATAACTTTATATCATATCTAGTCATAGCACACACATGTATGGTTGGTGTTTATAACTTTATATCATATCTAGTCATAGCACACACATGTATGGTTGGTGTTTATAACTTTATATCATATCTAGTCATAGCACACACATGTATGGTTGGTGTTTATAACTTTCTTTTATATCAAGTCATAGCAAACATGTATGGTTGGTGTTTATAACTTTATATCATATCTAGTCATAGCACACATATGTATGGTTGGTGTTTATAACTTTCTTTCATATCTAGTCATAGCACACAGATGTATGGTTTATAACTTTTTATTTTATGCTTTCCAGCGATTTATATAGAGGATCGTACATTCGTGACTGTGTATTATTGATTTTAATAAACGAGTTGGATAAAATGATAGGATACAAGGCTCTTGCCGAGTATCATATCTTTTTATCCAACGAGTTTATTAATGTCCATAACACACAGACACGAATGTAAGATTCTGTTTATCACATAACCCACCTACGACGTGATAGTTTCACTTTAATGTTGTCAATTTTTCTTATATACGGCAGTAATTTGTAAGGCAAATCATGACGTCGTTTTATTGTTTACACGACGTCGCTACGTTACCCGGTTGTAAATGCGTTTCCCTTACAAATAATGAGACACCCTAAACCAAATTTAACGTTACTTACGTTCATTTTATGAAGTAAGATTTCAAATAATGATAAATAATTAAAATGTTTGAACGTATCTATGATATACCATGAAAACCATCGGTATTAACAGTTTTAACGTATACAAACACAGTGATTCGTCCTCATTTGCATCTGTAATACACTAGAGTATTACGAGAAATAAGTCATGGCTTTACTGCCCTTCCAGACGCCATGTTATGTCATAAATAATTTTCTCAGTGGAATAAAAGTGGTAATCCACTATTTTTAAACAGTGAAATTACCATAAATAAATTTCACTGTTTTTCAAGCTACTTTTTTCTATAGTGGTTACCTCCCTTTAACAATATAATGTTGAATCAAGTTCATGCTGATAAATGGATGTTTGACATGATGTATTTTATAACTTTTTAAATAAATTTGCTTGTTTATTTCACAGAAAATATTTTACTGAAATAAACAGCTTCAAAACTATTTTATGTTCTGTATTAACTAGTGATCTGTAGTGAAGCGTTCATAAATTGGGGCTACCAGTGGGGAATACAAATGATCGCCTGGTTATTGCACATGAACTCTTATAACATACTCATCCAACATAATAGTTACACCATAGTAGAAACATGCAGGGCAGTGTCCTGGATCCCCTGGTCATTGTACGTGATCCCTTCTAACATACTCACAAACATAATAGTTACACCACAGTAGAAACATGCAGGGCAGTGTACTGGATCCCCTGGTCAGTGTGCGTGATCCCTTCTTGCATAATCATCAACATTATAGTTATACCACAGTAGAAACATGCAGGGCAGTGTACTGGATCCCCCGATCATTGTACTGGATCCCTTCTTGCATACTCACCCACCATACTAGATACACCACAGTAGAAACATGCAGGGCTGTGTTCTGGATCCCCATGTCACTGTACGTGATCCCTTCTTGCATACTCACCCACCAGAATAGTTACACCACAATAGAAACATGCATGGCAGTGTACTGGATCCCCTGGTCAGTCTACGGGATCCCTTCTTGCATACTCACCCAACATAATAGTAACACCACAGTAGAAACATGCAGGGCAGTGTACTGGATCCCCTGGTCATTATACGTGATCTCTTCTAACATACTCACAAACATATTAGTTACACCAAAGCAGAAACATGCAGGGCAGTGTACTGGATCCCTTGGTTATTGTACGGGATCACTTCTAGCATACTCACCCAACACAATAGTAACACCACAGTAGAAATTTTCAGGGCAGTGTACTGAATCCCCTGGTCATTGTACATGATCCCTTCTAATATACTCACAAACATAATAATAACATCAAAGCAGAAACATGCAGGGCAGTGTACTGGATCCCCTTGTCATTGTACGTGATCCCTTCTAACATACTCACAAACATAATAGTGACACCAAAGCAGAAACATGCAGGGCAGTTTACTGGATCCAGTGGTCATTGTACGTGATCCCTTCTAACATACTCACAAACATAATAGTTAGACCAAAGCAGAAACATGCAGGGCAATGTATTGGATCCCCTTGTCATTGTACGTGATCCCTTCTAACATACTCACAAACATAATAGTTACACCAAAGCAGAAACATGCAGGGCAGTGTACTGGATCCCCTGGTCATTGTACGTGATACCTTCTAACATACTCATCCAACATAATAGTTGCACCATAGTATAAACATGCAGGGCAGTGTACTGGATCCCCTGGTCATTGTACGGGATCCTTTCTAACATACCAACAGAAGAGTTACAGCATAGACAAACATGCATGGCAGTGTACTGGATCCCCTGATCATTGTACGGGATCCCTCCTAGCATCAAGGATTCCAAATAGCCAGTAGAGCGATACAAGCCCTCTTGGGCTTCTTGTTTCCGGCAATTTTCTATTCTACATGTACACCCATCTCAATGTTTAAATCAACCATATCAATGAGACCATAATTATTTATTACATGGCTTTATGATACTGCAACACCTCAAGTTCTGTATATATACTCGCCAGGATTAGATATGTTTAATATGTTAAAAAGCGCAATGTATAACAACACAAGCGGCATGCATCTATGCAAAGTGCTCTGCGTGACAGCTATTTATATTTCGGGGATTCATTTATGGCCTGATGATTTGTAATTTAGGGTAAATTTCCCTAATAGTTTGCTATACACTGGAACCACATAGCCTTTTTGTGTCACGTGTCCTCAGGTGTAACCAGCGTCGGTGAAATAAGAAGACATCTGAAACATCATGTGTCTTCATTTACAAATCAACCACCTCTGACTGACCTAGCCTTCCATCCAATGGATACAACTATCATAAAGCATATATATCTATGTCAGCAGAGACTGAGGTTTTCTTGATGCATAGTTATTCATATTCCAGAGTTCTGTTGTATAAATTAAAAAATACTGTTTCTGAAAAAAAATAACTTACACAATAAAATGAAAACATGATACAAGACGCACATCTTCAATAACTCTGTTATCACACTTTAATAATTTGCAAGCATTTAATTTTAAGCTCTACCGATCAAAGATCAGCTCCTCTGAAACGTTTAGCGATAGTATCTATTCAGTGCAGTGTTATGCTCCTTTTACGAAAGCGTAACACTTTAAAAATATCTGCCCAATAAATCATAGGTTTGCACTTCCTGTATTCAAAATTTATCTAGAAAAGGTATATTCTTAAAGGTGCTAGTTTCTAGAGGTTTTTGAAAGTTGAGCATAATGTCCCCCAACAACTCAAGATTGTTTCTAGTATTTTGTCTATTTTAACTTATCTATGAAAAGAAAAAATCCCTTAGAAGTCCAATGCCTATGTATTGTTAGGATTACCAGTACTTTTTTTGTTTAGAAATTAGACCAGGAGAAATTGCTCCACATGTTGACGACTTGAACAGAACAGAACCCAGATGACAGATATGACTGCATACCAGCAACTGAAAGTTTTTCAGAAAACCTGGATCAGATTGAAGCTCTGGATCTGCATGATGACGACGAGGCAATTTCGACTCGAGTTACTCCAGTCTCAACATTTTTCTTTTTTTGTCATCAATCAAAGTAACAGAGGCATTTGTTAAGAAGGTAAATATTCTGCCTAAAACAACAACAACTGGTGCTGATATCATTGTAAATATAGAACAGTCTGGTTCATTCCTCGGTCCTTCATGAAGATCTCTTTTAAGGTAAATTGAGCCGAAAGATGAAATTATTTTGATTTGACATTTAACTTGGCTGCGACGGCCATATTTGTTAAAACATGGGTGCGACGGCCTTATTTGTATACATAGAGTTATATAGTAAAACCTAGTAGCGACTACTCCTCTGAAACTACTTGACAGATTTTCATGAAACTTCATATTTCTTGAATGCTGATCTAACTATCAAAATCCTGTCATCAGTAGAGCTTCAACGTCATTGACCTGTTTTTAGCTCTACTGATCAAAGAGGTGTCCGTCGTCCATCTGTCCGTCTGTCCGTCTGTCCATCTGTCTGTCCGTCCGTAAATTTGTTTTGTAGCGACTACTCCTCTGAAATTACTGAATGGATTTTTATGAAACTTTACAGAAATGTTGCCCATGAAGTCTAGTTGATCCTAGCAAAAATTCATGTTGATGTGAAATCCAAGATGGCCACCAAATTTAAAAATCATTTTTTAAAAAACAAGTTTGTAGTGACTACTTCCTGAAAACTCTAAGTGATATTGATATGGGACTTTTTCTACAATAATCAGCATGACATGATGTTGGTCCTTGTCGAAAATTGTTTTGATTCGACGTTAAACATGGCTGCCAGTGGCCATCTTTGTTTACATAAAGTTATTTAGTAAACATGTGTAGCGACTACTCCTCTGAAATGTTGCTCTTGATGTCTAAATGATCCTAGCAACATTTCAGGTTGGTCGGAAATTCAGGATGGCCGCCACAGCTAAAAATAGATTTTCAAAAAACAAATTTATAGCGAGTACTTCTTGAAAACTATAAGTGATATTGATATGGGACTTTTTCTAAAATGGTCAGTATGGAATGATGTTGATCCTTGTAGAAAATTATTTTGATGCGACTTTAAACATGATTACATATTGTTTACATAGAGTTATATAATGAAAAATTGTAGCGAATACTCCTCTGAAACTACTTGACGGATTTTCATGAAACTTCACACGAATGTTGCTGTTGATGTCTAATTGATCGAAAATTATTTCGATTTGACGTTAAACATGGCCGCCAGCGGCCATCTTTGTTTACATAGAGTTATATAATGAAAACTTGTAGCGACTACTCCTCTGAAACTTCCTGACGGATGTTCATGAAACAACTAAGGGAGGTGGGTGCATGAGCTTTCGTCCCTCGGATTTTCTGGTCGTACCCTAGATTGGTCTTCTCTTTAGCTGCAACTACTATGGTTGTTCAGTACGATTCTGGATACATCCTGAGATGTTTGTTATTTTGTATGTATATCTTTAGTTGGTTTCTCTGGATGTGGACTTTATTGTTAGAGATTTCCTTTTGATGGGATTTAGTTTTGTTTACACTGTCTTGTCTATTTGGGCGCTGAAGACATGATAATAGCGAGGATTGTGCGCATATAAAATCGATTCAAGCTAACTAGTAGGTCTTATTGCCTACTGACCGTTCCAAGTCGGTAACCCTGTTTTCACCACCCTTTCTGTTGTTTTTTGTCTCTTTCATTGTAGTTTCAAGTCCTTGTTTGCAGTACAGTGTGGACCTACGATGCCATTGCGTTCGGAGGCTGTGGTTTCTATAGGACCCTATATATCATTTCACAGGAATGCTGATCTAGCTATCAAAAACCTATCAGTAGAGCGTTAAGGTCATTGACCTCTTGTTTTTTAAATGACTTATCTTCATGAATCGCTTGGACTTCTTTGACCAAACTTCACATAAATGATGCTAAGGTCAATGACTTTCAAGTTTGTTACAATTGTCTACAGTGGGTAAAGGTCATCAGGTGAGCGATTCAGTGCCATTTGGCCCTTTTTAAACGTCCCACTTTTTACAGACTTTATTATTTGAATTTACTCTTAAGGGTAGTCTAGGGGACCCCCTGGACATTATCATGGACCCCTTTCTCTAGCCAGACATAATCATTAGACTTTAATGTTATTAGCTCTACTGTCCAAAGGCTTATGAGATTGCGAGTTGTCCTTCGTTGTCGTCCATCATTGTTAATGTTTGCCTCCTTAAGACGATACGGCCTTCATTATTCATCTGATAGTTACCAAACTTTACCAATCTTTGCAGAATTGTTGATATTATTGAAAGCTCAAACAAGTTTGACAATTGAGATTGACAAAATCGACCCCGGACATGTTCAATATGTCGAGCATTTCTATCAAAGATATATAAGTTACACAAGACTGTGGAAACACAATATTAAAGTTGTATTGAATATTTGGAAGACTTCTGTAGTGAACGATTTTTTCAGTGGATTTAAATGGATTGAAGCAACACGGCCAAACAAGTTTGACTGTGGAGAGTTCTGAAATGCTTGGAATAAGGTGAAAGACTGATCAAAATCAGAAGATTAACCAAAAACATATGACCGATTTACAAATATGGAATACATAAGAATTACGTGTCGTGTCGAAAAGTGATAAATAATCGCCAGAGGCTCGCATTTATCACTTTTCTTACACTCCCCAAAATATAGTTGAAATTCTAAGTTACTAACCATGTAATTTATATGCCCTTGAAGGGTGGCATATAGTAGTCGCACAGTTCGTCCATCTGTTCGTCGGTATAGTCTTGTCCGGTTAATAACTCTGACAATAATGGACGGAATTTCAAATAACTTGGCATAATTGCTCGCCACAACAAGACGACTTGTCCCGCATAAAATCCAGGTCCGTGGCTCCAAGGTCAAGGTTACACTTAGAGGTCAAATGTCAAGATGAAGTGCTTTTGTGTCCGGTTAATTACTCTGATTTTCATGGACAGATTTTCAAATAACTTGGCACAAGTGCTCACCACAACAAGACGACATATCACGCACAAAATCCAGGTCCGTGGCTCCAAGGTCAAGTCACACTTAGAGGTCAAATCGTGTCGGGTCAATAACTCTGGCATTCCTGGACGGATTTTCAAATAACTTGGCACAAGTGCTCACCACAACCAGACGACGTGTCGCGCACAAAATCCAGGTCCGTGGCTCCAAGGTCAAGGTCATACTTAGAGGTCAAAGATCACTTCGGAGGCATTTGTCACTTACAGTGACATTTCTTGTTATATCATGCAACTGTTTTAAATATCATAATTGACCTGAAAAATAATGGAAATGTACAATTTACATATGCTGCCATCAAAATACAAATGGAAGATAGTTTGTCATTGGCAGTAACTTTGGCAAAAAATATACTGTGTTATTTGTGCAGAAAGTACATAAGTAACAAGTTCATCTTTGAGGTAAGTTTCATTTCCTGGGTAAAATGCACCTGATATTTTGCAATTTGTTTTCAATAAATGGATATGAATAGCGTCAATGCATTGCCAGCCACGTATAGACGTACTTCTTTTGAATCACTCATCCTCGACTATCAAAAGATTATCTCGTGATTCTAAAAAGTTTTTAAACGTGGGATTCTGAAAAACCATTTGTACACGGCTTGCATTGCATTAACCCCATAATATAGTTTTGCTATAACCATACATATCGTGGCATTGCATTAATTAAAATCTATATCTATGTTAAAAACAGAGCTTTTTTTGGAACATATGTATGTCTGTTTTCTTCAGGTCCTGAACGTAAACAATGCAATATCCAACTACTTTTCTAGAGAGGAAATCAAGGACTATTGCTGTAGCAGGTACCGGTACATATATTCATCCGAAAACGAAAGATATATAAATAGTTCAGGATTTTCTTGTACTATATTTCAGCTCCATGTACAAAATATTACTTCAATACATGTAATACATTAGTGAGTTAATTATTAAAAGAAAACTATGTAATTGATACTTAAATATACCGAAGGTAGCAAAGGTGCTTTCAGTCAAATACCGCTTCAGTCTAGAAGGTAGGTTTATAGAGGATCTTATATTCCTGAGTGTTTATATAAACAATTTTGGATAAATGATAGGATACGAGTCTCTGCCGAGTATTCCATTCTTTTATCCAACAAGTTTATTAAAGTCAATAAAACATAGTCACAAATGTAGGATTCTATATATCACATAACACACCTACGACGTGTTTGTTTAAGTTTAATATTGTCAATTTACCTTGTTTATGGCAGCAATTTTTGGCGTCATTTTGTTGTTTACATGATGTCAGCTACATTACGCTGCTGTAACACGTTCGCACTACAAATAATGCGACAACTTAAATCATATTTATACGTTACTAACATGTATATTATAAACTTTAAGTATGATTTAAAATAATGATAAATATTTAAGGTGTCGGAAAGTATTGAATGATAATTCATGCATATATTTGGGAATTAATGTTTTACTGTACATGGCTTTATTACCCTCCCAGAAGCCATGCTATGTGATAAACTAAAATACTCAATGGCACAATATAATCAAATGTAGTGTTTGTGTTGAAGTCATTTGAAGTCATTTTTTAAGATTTTGTTGTTGTTGGTGCCATTTTCAGTACATTTTAGAATATGTATGATAATCGATTTGTTAGTGGTGGAGGCACACCACCAACTTATTTATGGGTAGGACCCCTATTGTAGACCTCACGCAATATAGAAGAAAGCACATTATAAGTGTGCTATAACTGCAATACCACACTCATATAAACTTACGCTACACAGCTATTCACCACAAATGAAATCAACATCAAAGGAAAATACACTAAGGTATGACAAACTACGCTTAATTGTTGCTATAGCTTTGCATTCAGATCTATGTATTATATCTATAACATATGGTTTTCTATTTCAGTTGTCAGAGCCGTGTAGATGCATATAAAATCTCAGTTTTTACTGCTATTGCCAAGAACATCTGAAAAGGTATATATTAAACTTATAAAATGAGTGGTCTTTCAGAAAATCTTAAAAACTTCATATTGTAATATTTACATCGCTATTGCATTCGCTACGATGAATCTTATTTGACACGCTGCATTTCATTTTCCGATGAATAACATCACCTTCGGAATACCTCATGATATGCCCTTTAACGGTTTTCATTGGATGATGGGCGGAGCTTAACTTAATAGAATATTACGCATGAGGGGTGTGTATAAAATGTTGCCGATCGTAACGGCAGTTACATTTTACTCCATAAAAATCCCCGTATAATAAACTATTTTTTCGAAATAAATAGTAAATTAGCCTCGCCATTTTAAATGTAAATATTTATGTAAATATAAGGAATGAAATGCGCTCTTTTGGTTTTCATTGGGGTATGAAAAACATTTGGATGGTTTCAAGTACGCGTGGAGTCCGTCGGACTCAACGCTCTTTACACCATCCAAATGTTTTTCATACCCCAATGAAACTCCACGCGTACTTTAAACCACCCATATGTTTTTCATACTCCAATGAAAAACAAAAGAGCGCATTTCATTCATTAATAAATGATCTTGTCGTCAACACTTAGTGTTTCAGTATTCACAAAATGTTTGATCGCTTCTCTAACACTTTAAAAATGTGTATACACTTCATGCCATTTTTAGCTCTACTGGTCAAAGGCAAGGCGAGCTTATGCGAAAACTTTTCGTCCGTCGTCCGTCCGTCTGTCCGTCTGTCTGTTAGCAATTTTAAAAAATCGACATCTCCTCTGAAACCGCTTAAAGGATTTTGATAAAACTTCATCAAAATGTTACTTGGGAGGGCCCCTCTCAGATTTCTGTTTTTCGCGGCAGCCAGACATCCAAGATGGCCGCCATGGCTAAAACTAGGTCAAATTTAAGGAAATTTCAAACGACATCTCCTCCGAAACCACTTATTTCATTCTACTGAAATATCATATACATGTTCCTTGGGTTGGCCTCTATCAAGTTTGCGTTTTTTGTTATCGTCGAATAATCAAAATGGCCGCCACGGCGACTCAAAATTTACATAGAGTTACATAGGTAAAGGTTAAAAATGACATCTTCTCTGAAACCGCTTGAAGGATTTTGATGAAACCTAATCACAATGATATTTGGGATAGTCCCTTTCAGATTTATATTTTTTGCGGCCGCCAGTCATCCAAGATAGCCACCATGGCTAAAACAATGTCAAATTTAAGGAAATTTCAAACGACATCTTCTCCGAAACCACTTATTCCATTCTTGTGAAATATCATATACATGTTCCTTGGGTTAGCCTCTATCAAGTTTGTGTTTTTCGTTATCGTCAAATAATCAAAACGGGCGCCACGGCGACCCAAAGATTACATAGAGTTATACAATAAAAGGTTAAAAATTACATCTTCTCTGAAACCGCCTGAATGACTTTGATGAAACTTAAGCACAATGATCTTTGGGTTAATCCCCCTCAGATTTGTGTATTTCGCGGCCACCATCTTCTCTGAAACCGTTTGAAGGATTTTGTAAAAACTTAAATCAGAATGATCTTTTGGATAGTCCCTCTCAGATTATTTTTTGCGGCTGCCAGTCATCCAAGCTGGCCGCCATGGCTAAAGCTAGGTTAAATGTAAGGAAATTTCAAACAACAATTCCTCCGAAACCACTTATTGCATTCTTGTGAAATATCACAAACATGTTCCTTAGGTTAGCCTCTATCAAGTTTGTGTTTTTCGTTATCGTCGAATAATCAAAATAGCCGCCACAGCGACCCAACGTTTACATAGAGTTATATAGGAAATCGTTAAAAATGACATTTTCTCTGAAACTGCATGAAGGATTTTGATGAAACTTGATCACAATGATCGTTGGGTTAGTCCCTCTCGGATTTGCGTTTTTGGGGCCTCCAGTCATCCATGATGGCCACCATGGCTTAACTTAGGTCAAATTTGAGGACATTTATCAAACGACATAATACCACTTATTTCATTATAGTTAAATATCATATACATGTTCCTGTTGTTGACCTCTATCACGTTTGTGTTTTTCGTTGTCATCAAATATTCAAAATGGTCGCCACGATAACCCAAAGTTTACATAGAGTTATGTTTCTTGGGTTGGCCTCTATCATGTTTATGTTTTTGAATCATATCATACAAGTAGAGCGTCTACAATCCCTCTGAACCTCTTGTTTTTACTTGATGACCAGCAGTTTTTTAGCTCTACTGGCCAAAGGCCAGGAGGGCTTATGCGATCACTTTTCGTCCGTCGTCCGTCCATCTGTCTTTTAGCAATTTTATAAAAGCGACATCTCCGCTGAAACCGCTTAAAGGATTTTGATGAAACTTCATCACAATATTACTTGGGAGGGCCCCTATCGGATTTGAGTTTTTCATGGCCGCCAGTTATCCAAGATGGCCACCATGGCTAAAACTAGGTCAAATTTAAGAAAATTTCAAACGTCATCTCCTCCGAAACCACTTATTCCATTATTGTGAAATATCATAAATATATTGCTTGGGTTGGCCTCTATAAAAAATTTTGTTTTTCGTTATCGTCGAATAATCAAAATGGCCGCAACGGCGACTCGAAGTTTACATAGAGTTATAAGGAAACGTTTTGATGAAACTTCATAACAATGATTTTTATGATAGTCCCCCTCAGATTTGTGTTTTTCGTGGCCGGCAGTCATCCAAGATGGCCACTATGGCTAAAATTAGGTCAAATTTAAAGACATTTCAAACGATATCTCCTCCGAAACCACTTGTTCCATTCTTGTGTAATATCATAAACATGTTCCTTGTGTTGGCCTCTATCAAGTTTGTGTTTTTCGTTATCGTCGAATAATCAGAATGGCCTCCACAGCGACCGAAAGTTTACATAGAGTTATTTAGGAAAACGTTAAAAATGACATCTTCTCTGAAACCGCTTGAAGGATATTGATGAAACTTAAATCACAATGATCTTTGGGATTGTTCCTCTCAGATTTATGTTTTTTGCTGCTGCCAGTCATCCAAGATGGCCACCATAATAATAATAATAATAATAATAATAACAATAGACTTTATTTACAGAGGGTAATACACTTTTAGTTACAAAACTAATCTTCCATGTGGCCCTCTATTATTTACACATTTACAATACTTATTGGCAAATTGGTTAAACATAATGAATAAGAGAAACAATATCAGCAGCCAGCCTCACACACCCTTGTATATGCAGCCACCTCCCATTCAGCTTCTGTCCACAGGCCTGCTCATACATTAGATTTAAAATACTCAAACTCACAAATAATAATAATAATAATAATTAAGAAACATAAAACATGCACACAAAAAATTGATGACATAACAAATATGTAGATACCTAAAAACATAGACAAACAAAAAAAGAAAAAAAGAAAAGGATATTAATTATTTGAAAAACAATAATGACAAAACACACAAACAAGCAAACAAAGCTAAACGCTAACACTTTCCAACGTACTTACATACAGTCATATTGTCTGATGTACATATCTAACTCCCCTATATTCTCTAGTATTCTATTTACAAAATGTTCAAACCGAAAATTAAATATTCTGAACTCAAATAATTTCAGATTAAGATATATTATTCGCAATCTTTAATATCAGTCTAGATGTTTTTTAGTAATACTTTAATAACTTTATGATGTTTGTTTTATCCATTTTACGAAGTTACAATGAAAAGAATCAACTGTTTTCAACTTTTTAAGCTGTCTGGCAAGCTATTCCAAATAATTGGTCCAGAATATGTAACACTTTGCTTGAATATTTCTTTCTTTGGTTGTTGGGGGATAAAATGATGGGCTGTTTCTGATCTCATAACTGGTAATTTTTCATTTGCTGTTCGACGTCTGAACATTTATTATACATACTGAGGGGTTTCAGATCTGTATACTTTAAACATAAACTTTGCTTTTCGCAGATATAATCGGTCATATACTGTTAATATTTTTAATTGTGCATGCTTTCTACTACATTCTCAACATTATAGTCCAATATTATCTTACATGCGCGATTTTGTAGACGGTAAATTCTATCCAGGTGTATTTGTGATGCACCTCCCCACACAATATTACAATAATTTATATGGGATTGAATGTAAGTTTTATAAAATTGAGTTTTATGCTCAATAGAAAAATATTCCTTTATTCGCGACAATAGCCATCAATTGGATGTCATTTTTTCGCAGAGATTATCTGTATGAGAAGTCCATGTCAAGGTATTGTCTATAAAAACACCAAGTGTTTTGTCTTTAGCTATTGTATTCAGACTATCATTGTTTCAATTCAAATATAAGTTGTCAGTATTCATACAAGCTCTCTGTTGGTGAGTAGTTATAAGCATTACTTTTGTCTTTGAAGTATTTATTAGCATACCATTGCATTTGCACCAGTTAAATTTTCTAATGCTATTTGTAAGTTACTCCCAATTGTAGAGCGTGAAACTCCAATATCTAAAAGGGTAGTATCATCTGCATACAGATCAGTATTTATTTGATCAGTATAAAGCGATAGATCATTTATGAACAATAAAAAGAGTAGAATGCCCAGGATTGAGCCTTGTGGAACTCCATTTGTAATAATTTCATCTTCAGACATAGTATTGTTGACCGATACTCTTTCTTTTCGATTGAGTAATTATGAGGAAAACCATGATATAGTATCATCTGACAGTTTGTAGAGTTTCAGCTTTTTGAAAAGAATGTTATGGTCCACAACGTCAAATACCTTTTAAAAGTCAATCATAACTACTCCAATTAGAAGACCATTATTAATTGCTTCAAGCCATTTGCTTATCATTCCTAATAAGGCAGTCTCACATGAATGGTTAGGCCTAAAGCCAGACTGAGTTTTGTGAAGTAATTTGTACAAAATAAGAAATTCCATTAAAAGAGTCGTGTACATGTTTTTCTAAAACTTTAGAGAGAATAGAAAGGACTGAGATAGGCCTATAGTTATTAACATCATCTTTTGACCCACTTTTATGAAAATGGGCTACTTTACCTTCTTTCCATTTATCTGGAACTACTGCAGTCTTTATACTTTGATTAAACCATGGCTAAAACTAGGTCAAATTTAAGGAAATTTCAAACGACATCTCCTCCAAAACCACTTATTCCATTCTTGCGAAATATCGTATACATGTTCCTTTGGTTGGCCTCTATCAAGTTTGTGTTTTTCGTTATCGCCGAATAATCAAAATGGCCACCACGGCGACCCAAAATTTACATAGAGTTATATAGGAAAAGGTTGAAAATGACATTTTCTCTGAAACCGCTTGAAGGATTTTGATGACACTTAATCACCATGATATTTGGGACAGTCCCTCTCAGATTTGTGTTTTTCGCGGCCGCCAGTCATCCAAGATGGCCGCCATGGCTAAAACTAGGTCAAATTTAAGGAAATTTCAAACGACATCTCCTCCTAAACCACTTATTCCATTCTTGTGAAATATCATATACATGTTCCTTGGGTTAGCCTCTATCACGTTTGTGTTTTTCGTTATCGTCAAATAATCAAAACGGGCGCCACGGCGACCCAAAGATTACATAGAGTATATAGGAAAAGGTTAAAAATAACATCTTCTCTGAAACCGCCTGAATGTCTTTGATGAAACTTAAACACAATTTCAAACAATATGTCCTCCGAAAACACTTATTCCATTCTTGTGAAATATCATAAACATGTTCCTTGGGTTGGCCTCTATCAAGTTTGTGTGTTTCGTTATTGTCGAATAATCAAAATGGCCACCACGTCAACCCAAAGTTTACATAGAGTTATATAGGAAAAGGCTAAAAATGACGTGTTCTCTGAAACAGGTTAAAGGATTTTGATGAAACTTTATCACAATGATCTTTAGGATAGTCCTTCTCGAATTTATGCTTTTGCGGCCGTCAGTCATCCAAAATGGCAACCATGGCTAAATTCAGGTCAAATTTGAAGAAATTTCAAACGACACATGGTGATAGGGTTAAATATGAAATCTTCTCTGAAACCTTTTAAAGGATTTTGTTGGAACTTTATCACAATGGTTGGCGTCTATTAAGTTTGTGTTTTTTGTTTTCTTGCAATAATCAAAATGGCCTCCGTGGCGACCCAAAGTTTATATAGGAAAAGGCTAAATATGAAATCTTTACAAAGCAGAGCGTCTACAGGCCCTCTTGGGCCTCTTGTTCTCATGTTCAGTTATAAACCTACATACTAACATGTCTAAATTGTGCATAAACAGGACAATACGCATATTCCATAATATTGCTAATTTTGTTCGGCTGTTTAAGGTGCGAATTATGACCCTGACCTGAGCCTTCTCCCTTTGATACATTACTAGAGTAAGGTGATCTGGACGTTTATATCACATGTGATGCAGTTTTTTTATTCCACTGTAAGAAAATGAAGGTACTATGTATATATTATTGTTAGGTATATAATAATTTACAAAAGCGTGAATAATCCAAGCATTCTACCTTTACTTTTCAGGTTCACAAGTAATGGACAAAAAATGGAGGTTCCGTTGAAGATTCGTCTGAGGCCGTATGTTCATCAAAATAAGGTATGCAGAGATAATTAGATAATGAGCTTTCATGGTTTATTCACATGTGGATTAATATTTTAATGGGCTTTGTCTGGCTTCAGTCTAAACTTTTTGCGTCAAACAACATTTCCGTTGAAGCATCCTTGCAATACGTCTCTCAAATGTGTTCAGACCATTAGTTTTAATTTCTTTATAAGGCCACTGTGGCTAAAAATAGGAAAATTACTTCTTATGAACTCCTATATAGGTTTTTGCATACCGTAGCGTGATGAAACTCGAAAAAAAACCTCACCGTTCCACTCCATCAAGTTCTTGTCGTTTACGAGTTGTGCGTGGTTCATGGGTATCGCAATTATGTCCTTCAAAATTGGGATTGTTTTACCAAATGTCTGAATATCTACTTGAACTTTCTTTAACTTTTTGATATAAAAGTGTGATTTGGAACCAAAAGGTTCAGTCTTATTTCGCGCCATATTGTCTGTATCAAGACCACAGAATTCACAGTGCGACAGTCTTGCGGAAGGACATAGGTTCGACTCAAACAGTGGTATTCCATATCAAACCTTATTGATGTGTTGGGAAATAGCATGAAATAATATGCCAAAAGAACAAACAAAAGCTGTGGCTATGATATAGACTCATACTTCAAAACAAAAGGCAGTTCTACGTGCGATATTAAGTTTAAACTGTCGTTTTCACGCTGTGATTTTTTGACATATTTGATAAAGAAGAAAAGAAACATAACCTTCTGTTATATAGGTCCTGGAAGACAATGCCCGTTTGGTTGCTGTGATATTGCATAATGGACGAGCACTGTGCAACGGACATTATACATGTATGGTGGAGTATGGACTGCAGTGGTTTAAAATCGATGATATGGAGGTACATGTTCTAAGCGATATTTTCTGAATTAAGAATTTTATTACGAATATACATTTTCATCACTACTCGCAACTACCATCACCACTGGCTCAATGTCGAGGTAACACATACAGGTCACAGATCACATTGGGTATTCGTTTTCGGTCCATGACTTTGTTATGCCTGAAGAGATTTGAATATAACTTCAAACAAGTGTCCACCAATGCTACACTGTGTCGTACAACGTCATGTAGAGTATTTTATTATTGAACATGCATTCACTAAATATGTCATGCCGAACTCCAAACATGTTTTCATCATTATTGTTACATAAAACGTTCGGAACTACTACAGCTCTGTGATTCCAGTAGATGTGAAGGTTTTGATTTTCATATCTCCTGCTGTTATTTTGATTGAAATGAGATGGTACTGGAGTCATATTCTTAAACACCTGTGAACAAAACTCACACTCTAAAATATAGGCCGACAAGAATATGAGGAAGCAATTAGAAAATGTGCATACAGAAATTAAGCGACAGGTTGCCAGAAAATCCATAAAATGTCTTCTTTGTAAATTATGGTCTGGAGCATCTTAGACTGAGTCTCAGTTTGGTGCTCTAGAGTTGGATGAATACAGCCCTTGCTCGACGGCATATAGCCTGCACTGTGCTGGTTTGCTGTAAAGTCATACTCTTATCTAAAAACATGAACAAGCATGTACATTTACTACGAAATAAGTATTGACTGCCCGTGGGAAATACGCGTGACTAGAATATTGAAACTAGTACATGGATTTTATCTATTAGCAAAACCAAATTTTGGTGAGATAGAAGTAAATTAACTGCAACATTTTCAATACTTATTTTATATTACAAAAGTGACAGAACATTATCTCAAACACCACGCCAGCCCAGCATACATGTTGATGTACTAGACTCTTCCAAGATCGTATATTGATTAAAAGTTAAATTATAACACAACTGGGTACTTAGGAATTGTGTTGAGTTGAATTAGTGGAGCTTTCAATGTTCCTAATTCTAACAAATGCAAACTAAAATTATGTTGACATCATGTTTGATTACCATTACAAATGGTATTATAGACAGAACATCAGCAGTAAATGGGTCTAACTCTTATGGGATGGCGATTTGTTCGTTAACTTTTTATGCATATAGTAGTCCCACCGTCCGTGCATTAGCTTCAAGGTCAAGGTCAAACTTAGAGGTCATAAGATGTCATATGTCCCTGTATTATGTTGAAATCATGTAAGTCATGTCCGGTCTATAACTTTGTCATCCGTTGAGGGATTTTTATATAACTTGGCAGAAAAGTTCACCAGAACAAGACGTGTCGTTTACAAAACCTAGCTTCAATGTAAAGCTCACACTAATAGGTCAGAAGATGCCTTATGACCCTGAATTGAATGATTGATATTATTCATATTGATTGTGTCTGGTGTATAACTTTGTCATCGGTCAACTTCCAGTTTTGCTGAACTTTTACCCGACCCTAAGATCATGAATATTTATAAACATGGTTCAAATGTACGATAGTTTGAGCTGTGTGCATTACCGTATCGTTGATATATTCACAAACCACTTCGGGTGCATTTGTCACATTTGTCACTTACAGTGATATTTCTTATATCTCATTAACACAATGGACCTTAATTTCTCATCTGATCTTTACAAACTTGGTCTGATTATTGATATCATTCAAAGCTCAGACACATTCGAAAGAACAAGATCAGACAAGTAACACCTGAGTAATAGCCCTTGATGTTCTTAAATAAACCTTTTTTATCTCGTTAACATAATACGGCTTTCATTTTCGATCAGATATTTTCCAAACTTGGCCAGATTGTTTATATCGATAAAAGCTTGTTGGACAAGTTCAATATCCAACCAGATAGGACCAGCAGTTACACCAAGCTGGCCCTTGATTTTCTGAGTTATGCTATATATTTGTGAAGAACTATTTTATGAAAGATATTGTGCTGATGCAAATGATGATCTAGTTTCTGTTTGATATTAATATAGATTGTGAGATTTTAGTTATGACATTGTTTATTGCAGCTTTTATAGCTGAATCAATGCAGATACGTCTATTTTGATATATACTGAATAATTCTCTTTTTTGTGAAGAACTATTTTATGAAATATAATGTGCTGATGCAAATGATGATCTAGTTTTTGTTTTATATTAATATAGATTGTGAGATTTTAGTTATGACATGATAAATAGAGGATTTTACCTGAGTACTCATTCATTATTGAATTTATTAAACGAGTTGGCAAAATGATATAATGCGAAGCACTTGCCGAGTATTATATCCTTTTTGTTAACGAGTTTAATAAATTCAATAATGAATGAGAACGAATGTTAGATTCTATTTATTACATAACTTATAACGTCACATTACGTCAGAAAACGTACATTAACGTGACGTACATGACGTCATTAATGTTATGATATACCACTAGTGAAATATCGACACTATTGAATGGTGTAATTACAATCCCACACCACATGTTATGTGATAATGTGGTTTATGGCAGGTTTTATAGCTGTGTCATTGCATATCTTTTCTTATTTAGATAACTCGTTTTTAAATTGTGTATGAAAAACTTGTGTGTCACCTTTTTAAAGGAAAAGGCGAGTCATAGTGTCGTCGTCCGTCCAGGTTTACGAAACTTAACTTTTTTAAGTTTGATTTATACATTTATGACTATAGTCATATGACTATATTGACATTATCAATGAAGTATTGTTAAGGTCAGCTTCTGTCATGTAAGAGATGTGGAACTGGACCATTGCAAACCCCTTTCCGCACCCTTCATGTTCAGTTTGTTATATTTTTGCTCATAAAAACTCTTCATCTTTTGCAGTGTCTACTCTTGAATTTGCAGCAACTCTGCAGTTCTGCAGGTTAAAAGGTTCTAGATATTTTAAGGTCAAAGTGTAATTCTGGTATGGTCACACGAACTTACCATTGTGTATAACTTTTTCATTTCTTCATCAAACTTTCGATTTATACAATTCATGACAACAGTCATGTGACCGTTATATAATATTAAGGTCAAAGTCAAATTCTGGGTCATCTTTTTATCACAAAATATTTATTGAATTTTAGGCTTTTAATTGGTCATAGTTTTTACAGTGCTTCAAAATAACAAAGATACATATAATAGTAATGCAGATTATTAATAAAGTAGTGCCAGTAGTATCATGTTTATGTAGATTTGTCAACAAATTATAACTTAATATTGGTTATAACTTTTTCCATTTTTTTAAAACTTTTCGTTATCAAATTTTCACAGAGTACTCAATGCCAAATTGGCACAACCAATCAGATTTATTGCGTAGCAGTTTCATATAAAAAAAGAGTATGATAATGGACCTTTGGAAACGGCCGAGTACGACACATACGAAATATTGCAGTCTCGGTTTGATTGAGACTGTTCATGAGTGGTAGTGAAATATGCTAGCTACCGCTCACGCCCTCTAGCCCCGGGTTGAGTAGAACTCAATATTCATAAAATCAACAGCACAAAATGTTAACCATCCCGAAGATGGCATGCATATGGCGGTGGACATGGAGTTATCCTTCTTTAACGTATTCCCCATGTCGTACGGCGAATGGTCCCAGTATCTAATAAAATGAAATGCCCCGAAGATCGAAATAAACATAATGGAATTTAGTTAGGAGCAGCGGTTATGAAGCCTGCGTATAAAAAGCAGACAACATATCCTATGAGTGGTTAAACAATACCCAGAGCCTTTTATCGGCCGGAGTAGTGGAACCACCGAATCAAAAATGTTTTTTTTTTAAATATCTTAACATTATATGGTTTAAAATATGTTGCCCTATACAAGACTCGAATCCTGAACCTTCGTTTCAGGAGACATATAGTAGACAATGCTCTAACCAACTGCACCTTTCACCACCCTTTCTGTTGTTTTTTGTCTCTTTCACTGTTTTATCAAGTCCTTGTTTGCAGTACAGTGCGGCCCTACGATGTCATTGCGTTCGGACGTTGTGGTTTCTATAGGACCCTATATCTCATGTTTTTAACTGCGCCAAATGCGCCATTTTTTTGACGCAGTTCGTTTGTTGTGGTATTAAATAGCATATAACAAATGCCGCGATCTGCAATCTGATTGTTTCCGATAATTTGGTAGTGAGCAATCTCTTCAGTATAGAATTGTATACACTATATGCCAATAGCCATGTTATTACAAAAATATTCAGTCAGCGTTAAAGCAAAAGTTCAATCATTCACGGATAAGTACACTGTTTTGTAGAACTATAGCAAATCAGTTAAAGAGAAGTATAAATCAGTATTTTTAGAATGATTTGAAGAGATCTACACTTGAATTGTAGCTAGCAATAAATATTGGATGTGAGCAAAACCTATTTTCACATCTCTTTAATTGATTTAATTGTCTCTTCAAAATATTTGAAGCGAGGTTTAAATATTTAAAAATGTTTAAACATTGAAGAGGGACATGAACATTTCAGTTTCAGTAGATTTGGAATTCCAATGATATCCACATTACTACTGAATACTATTAAAAATATGTATAAATGCCAATTTACTGTTTAATAAATGTATTTATAAATAACACAATTGCTTTGTTATTAATCCGTCTACCAGGACATTGATTGAATTCATAGATGTTAAAGTGCAACACTTGTATGAAATACCACTTGTATGAAATACAAGTATATGAAATAAGTATACAGCTGGAAAAAAATATCATATTCTATATTAATCCTATATTATTTTTTGGGATGTTTTCCCAAAAATAATATAGGCTCCTTAAAATGACACATTTAAAAGGAAATAATTCAGCAGATTGGTATATGCTATCCTAGTTTACTCACCAGGCTTATTGTAAGCATTTTACTCCTAAACACGTTATATCAGTACTATACCTGACATGTCAGTTTTATGGATATCCGGGTTCTGATGGATCCGCTGCACAGGGGCTGACTAACCAGGGATTCCAGAATTATTGAAATTATTCTAGTTGATGAGTATGTCAGAAGTGATCCGTAGACTGATCAGTAGAACCAGTACACTGCCCTGCATGTTTCTACTGTTATATAACTAGTAAGTTGGATAAGTATGCAAGAAGGGATCACGTACAATGACCAGTGGATCCAGTACACTGCCCTGCATGTTTCTACTTTGGTGTAACTATTCTGGTGGGTGAGTATCTTAGAAGGAATCTGTACACCGAACAGGGAAACCAGAACACTGCCATGCATGTTTCTACTTTGGTGTAACTATTATGGTCAGTGAGTATGTTAGAAGGGATCCCGTACAATGACCAGTGGATCCACTACACTGCCCTGCATGTTTCTACTATGGTGTAACTATTCTGGTGGGTGAGTATGTGAGAAGGGATCCCGTAGACTGAGCAGGTGAACCAGAACACTGGCCGGCATGTTTCTACTTTGGTGTAACTATTCTGGCGGGTGAGTATGTTAGAAGTGATCCCATAGACTGACCAGGGGAACCAGAACACTGCCCTGCATGTTTCTACCGTGGTGTAACTATTATGTTGATTGAGTATGCAAGACGGGATCCCGTATAATAACCAGGCGATCCAGTAGACAGCCCTGCATGTTTCTACTGTGGTGTAACTATTATGTTGAGAGAGTATGCAAGAAGGGATCCCGTACAGTGACCAGGGGATCCAGTAAACTGCCCTGAATGTGTCTACTGTGGAGTAAGTATTTTGGTGTGTGAGTATGCAAGACGGGATCACGTACAATGACCAGGGGAAACACTGCCTTGCATGTTTCTTCTTTGGTGTAACTATTATGCTGAGTGAGTATGTTAGAAGGGATCCCGTACAATGACCAGGGGATCAAGTTCACTGCCCTGCATGTTTCTACTGTGGTGTTACTATTATGTTGAGTGAGTATGCAAGAAGGTATTCCGTACAATGACCAGGGGATCAAGCACACTGCCCAGCATGTTTCTACTTTGGTGTAACTATTATGTTGGATGAGTATGCAAGAAGGGATCACGCACAATGACCAGGGGATCCAGTACACTACCCTGCATGTTTCTACTGTGGTGTAACTATTATGTTGTGTGAGTATGCAAGACGGGATCACGTACAATGACCAGGGGATCCAGTACAATGCCCTGCATGTTTCTACTGTCATGTAACTATTATGTTGAGCGAGTATGCAAGAAGGGATCACGTACAATGACCAGGGAATCCAAAACATTGCCCTGCATGTTTCTACTGTGGTGTAACTATTATGTTGAGTGAGTATGCAAGAAGGGATCACGTACAATGACCAGGGGATCCAGTACACTGCCCTGCATGTTTCTACTGTGGTGTAACTATTATGTTGGATCAGTATGCAAAAAGGGATCACGTACAATGACCAGGGGTTCCAGTACAATGCCCTGCATGTTTCTACTGTGGTGTAACTATTATGTTGGGTGAGTATTTTAGAAGAGATTACGTACAGTGACCAGGGGATAAGGTACAGTGTCCAGCTTATTTCTACTGTGGTGTAACTATTATGTTGGGTGAGTATGTTAGAGGAGATCACGTACATTGACTAAGGGATCCAGTACACTGCCCTGCATGTTTCTACTGTGGTATAACTATTATGTGGGATGAGTATACAAGAAGGGATCACGCACAATGACCAGGGGATACAGTTCACTGCCCAGCATGATTTTACTGTTGTGTAACTATTATGTCGGGTGAATATGCATGATGGGATCACGTACAATGACCAGGGGATCCAGTTCACTGCCATGCGTAATTCTACAGTGGTGTAACTATTATGTTGAGTGAGTATTGAAGAAGGAATCACGCACAGTGACCAGAGGATCCAGTACACTGCCCTGCATGTTTCTACTATGGTGTAACTATTATGTTCGGTGTGTATGCAAGAAAGGATCACGCACAATGACCAGGTGTTCCAGTTCACTGCCCTGCATTTTTCTACTGTGATGTTATTATTACGTTGGATGAGTATGCAAGAAGGGATCACGTACAGTGACTAGGGATCCAGTACACTGCTCTGCATGTTTCTACTGTGGTGTAACTATTATGTTGGGTGAGTATGTTAGAGGAGATCACGTACATGGACCAGGGGATCCAGTACACTGCCCTGCATGTTTCTACTGTGGTATAACTATTATGTGGGATGAGTATACAAGAAGGGATCTCACACAATGACCAGGGGATTCACTTCACTGCCCAGCATGTTTTTACTGTTGTGTAACTATTATGTTGGGTGAATATGCACGATGGGATCACGTACAATGACCAGGGGATCCAGTTCACTGCCATGCGTAATTCTACAGTGGTGTAACTAATATGTTGAGTGAGTATTGAAGAAGGAATCACGCACAGTGACCAGGGACTCCAGTACACTGCCCTGCATGTTTCTACTATAGTGTAACTATTATGTTGGGTGTGTATGCAAGAAAGGATCACGCGAAATGACCAGGTGTTCCAGTTCACTGCCCTGCATTTTTCTACTGTGATGTAATTATTACGTTGGATGAGTATGCAAGAAGGGATCACGTACAGTGACTAGGAATCCAGTACACTGCTCTGCATGTTTCTACTGTGGTGTAATTATTACGTTGGATGAGTATACAAGAAGTGATTACGCACAATGACCAGGGGATCGAGTTCACTGCCCTGCATGTTTCTACTGAGGTGTAACTATTATGATGAATGAGTATACAAGAATGGATCATGCACAATGACTAGGGGACCCAGTACACTTCCCTGCACATTTCTGCTGCGGTGTAACTATTATGTGCATGTTTCTACTGTGGTGTAACTATTATGTTGGATGAGTATGCAAGACGGGATCATGTACAATGACTAGGCCGTCCGGTACACTGTCCTGCATGTTTCTACTGCGGTGTAACTATTATGTTGTTAGAGTATACAAGAAGTGACCACGTACAATGACCTGGGGATTCAGTACACTGTCCTGCGTGTTTCTACTGTGGTGTAACTATTATGTTGGATGATTATGCTATAAGTGATCACGAACAGTGACTATGGCGTCCAGTACACTGCCATGCATGTTCATACTGTGGTGTAACTATTATGTTGGATGAGTATGCAAACTGGGATCACTTACAATGACTATGGGATCCAGTACACTGCCCTGTATGTTTCTACTAAGGTGTAACTATTATGTTGGGAGAGAATGTTATAAGAGATTACGTACAGTGACCAGGCGATCCAGTACACTGCCCTGCATTTTTCTACTGTGGTATAACTATTATGTTGGATGAGTATAATGGAAGGGATCAGGTACAATGACAAGGGGATCCAGTACACTCTCCTGCATATTTTCACTGTGGTATAACTATTATGTTGGATGAGTATGCTAGAAGGGATGACGTACAATGACCAATGGATCCAGTACACTGCCCTGCATATTTCTACTGTGGTGTAACTATTATGTTGGGTGAGTATGCACGAAGGGATCACGCATAATGACCAGGGGATCCAGTTCACTGCCCTGCATGTTTCTACTGTGGTGTAACTATTATGTTGGGTGAGTATATTAGAAGGGATTACGTACAATGACCAAGGGATCCAGTACACTGCCCTGCATATTTCTACTGTGGTGTAACTATTATGTTGGGTGAGTATGCACGAAGGGATCACGCATAATGACCAGGGGATCCAGTTCACTGCCCTGCACGTTTCTATTGTGGTGTAACTATTATGTTGGGTGAGCATGCTAGAAGGGTCACGCACAATGACCAGGGAATCCAGTACACTGACCTGCTTATTTCTACTGTGGTGTAACTATTATGTTGGGTGAGTATGCACGAAGGGATCACGCATAATGACCAGGGGATCCAGTTCACTGCCCTGCATGTTTCTACTGTGGTGTAACTATTATGTTGGGTGAGTATGCACGAAGGGATCACGCACAATGACCAGGGAATCCAGTACACTGCCCTGCATGTTTCTACTGTGGTGTAAATATTTGGTTGGATGAGTATGCAAGAACGGATCACGTACAGTGACCAGGTATCCAGTACAATGCCCTGCATGTTTCTACTATGGTATAACTATTATGTTGGGTGAGCATGCTAGAAGGATCACGCACAATGACCAGGGAATCCAGTTCACTGCTCTGCAATTTTCTACTGTGGTGTTACTTTTATGTGCATGTTTCTACTATGGTGTTACTATTATGTTGGGTGAGTATGTAAGAAGGGATCACGTACCGTGACTAGGGCGTCCGGTACACTGTCCTGCATGTTTCTACTGTAGTGTAACTATTATGTTGGATGAGTATGCAAGAAGGGATCACGTACAATGACCAGGGAATCCAGTACACTGCCCTGCATGTTTCTACTGTGGTGTAACTATTATGTTGGGTGAGTATTTTAGAAGAGATCACGTACACTGACCAGGGGATCCAGTACACTGCCCAGCATATTACTACTGTGGTGTAACTATTATGTTGGGTGAGTATGTTAGAAGAGATCACGTACATTGACCAGGGGATCCAGTACACTGCCCTGCATGTTTCTACTGTGGTATAACTATTATGTGGGATGAGTATACAAGAAGGGTCACGCACAATGACCAGGGGATCCAGTTCACTGCCCACATGCTTTTACTGTTGTGTAACTATTATGTTGAGTGAATATTGAAGAAGGGATCACGCACAGTGACCAGGGGATACAGTACACTGACCTACATGTTTCTACTAAGGTGTGACTATTATGTTTGATGAGTATCCAAAACGGGATCAAGTACATTGACCAGGGGATCCAGTACACTGCCCAGCATGTTTCTACTGTGGTGTAACTATTATGTTGGATGAGTATGCTAGAAGGGATCACGTACAATGAAGAGGGGACCCAGTACACTGCCCTGCATGTTTCTACTGTGATGTAACTATTATTTTGAGTGAATATGTTAGAAGGGATCCCGTAGACAGACCAGGGGAACCAGAACACTGCCCTGCATGTTTCTATTGTGGTGTAACTATTATGGTGAGTGAGTATGTAAGAAGGGACCCCGTAGACTGACCAGGAGAACCAGAACACTGCCCTGCTTGTTTCTACTGTGGTATAACTATTATTTTGGATGAGTATGCTATAAGGGATCACGTACAATGACCAGGTGATCCAGTACACTGCCCTGCATGTTGCTACTGTTGTGTAACTATTATGTTGAGAGAGTATGTTAGAAGGGATCACGTATAGTGACCAGGGGATCCAGGTCACTGCCCTGCATGTTTCTACTGTGTTGTAACTATTATGTTGGCTGTGTATGTTAGAAGTGATCAAGCACAATGACCTTGGGATCCAGTACACTGCCCTGCATGTTTCTACTGTGGTGTAACTATTATGTTGGGTGTGTATGCAAGAAGGGATTACGTACAGTGACCAGGGGATCCAGTACATATCCCTTCATGTTTCTACTGTCATGTAACTATTATGTTGGATGAGTATGTTAGAAGGGATCACGCACAATGATCATGGGATCCATAACACTGCCCTGCATTTTTCTACTGTGGTGTAACTATTACGTTGGATGAATATGTTAGAAGGGATCACGCATAATGACCAGAGGATCCAGTACACTGCCCTGCATGTTTCTACTGTGGTGTAACTAGTATGTTGGATGAGTATGCAAGAAGGGATCACGCACAATGACTAGGTGATCCGGTTCACTGCCCTGCATGTTTCTACAGAGATGCATCTAGTATGTTGGGTGTGTATGCAAGAAGGGATCACGCCCAATGACCAGGGTATCCAGTTCACTGCCCTGCATGTTTCTACTGTGGTGTAACTTATATGTTGGATGAGTATGCAAGAAGGGATCACAACAATGACTAGGTGATCAAGTACACAGCCCTGCATGTTTCTACTGTGTTGGAACTATTATGTTGTGTGAGTATGTTATAAGAGATCACGTACTGTGACTAGGGTATCCAGTACACTGCCCTGCATGTTTCTACTGTGGTGTAACAATTATGTTGAGTGAGTATGTAAGAAGAGATCACGGACTGTCACTAGGGGAGCCAGTACACTGCCCTGCATGTTTCTACTGTAGTGTAGCTATTCTGGTGGGTGAGTATGTTAGAAGGGATCCCGTACAATGATCTTGGTATCCAGTACACTGCCATGTACGTTTTTTACTTCTATTTTTTAACTATTATTTGGTTAAATATGTTAGAATGTATCATTAAAATTGACTAAGATCAAGTACACCGCCATGCAACTATGTTGTAGCGATTTTATCGGCCGAGCTTGTTTGAAGGGATTCTCTAGTCTGACTAGGGATCCAGTAGATTGCCTCTTGCAAGTTGTGTCTATATTGTAACTAACCGATTATATGAATTAGGATCGCTACATACAATTTATAATAATTTATAAAATATTGATATTGGCTGCGGGAGGACAAAGTTTACTTCGCTCTCCCTCTTACTTTATAATGGACGAGCACCCAACCCCTACGTCCTCCAAAACTCCCTGTTCGTACGTGTATTGCCCCGCTGGACAAGCTGTGCCAGCAGAATACTCTAATGGATCCGTTCTACAATATTGATGAATATACCCAGTTATTTTGTAATATATAAACATGTTACCAAATAAATATAGTACAAGTGTGGGGAGGGGGAGGAGGGGTGGAGTGGGCTTGAAGTGTGGGGAGGGGGAGGAGGGGTGAAGTGGGCTTGTACAACAAATGTTCAGATTGGTGTGGGGCGGTGGCAGACTATGCTTTCGCCCACCCCCTTCATATTTGATGAAAAGTGCGTTTTTTCCGCATATAATTGTGTATGTTTTAGTGTAATTGAGCGATGTTTTAGTGTAATTGAGAGTGGATAACTCCCTTTTTCTTTCTTTTTGGCGTGGGGTGAGAGGGTGTGTGTGGGTGTATGCTCCCCATATAATTGTTTGCCTCCCCCTCCACCAAATTTGAAATGTTCCTACGCCCATGCTTATATATTATAATTTTAGTTATTTGTTTTTCTTTCAAAGGCAAATATAAAGTCTGTATGCTTGTTTATATTAAATATTTTTACTGTTATATTATAGTTTTAGTTATTTGTTTTTCTCTCAATCATAATCAATCTTTTTGTATTGTAGGTACTTCTGTATATAGTTAATGTTGTTTGACGTGTCAGTGATGACCCATAATTGGAAATAAAAGCTATTCCATTATATTCTATTGTTGACGTGCTTCCGGTAGAAGGAGTGACAAAACTTATTAATATTCATAAGTCATTGTGCGTGATCCCTTTTTCCCCTTACCGGGGTTATAACAGATTTTAGTGTACACCAAACTCCTATAGATATGTTTAAAGCTAATGTTCATATCTAAAAGCTGAGCCTATTGCGTCCAAGTGAAAAGGGACGTTGTACATAAAGAATTCCACGGCAGGTTATATCCTCTGACAAACGTTTCAGTTCAAAGCAACATATTCCAAATACTCAAGGGATTCATGTATCAACATTTCAACGTACACATGGCAAAAACCATAAAATCAATAATAACGTATAAGGAAATATGCTCAATTGTAGATAGCATGTATAATACTCATTTAAAAGAAATACTAGTTTAATTAGGTAACCTATCAAGTATATATCAAAATTCATAAGTAAAACAAAACAGGAAATGTAGCATTTACAGATCGCATTCCGCCTAAAACCAGCATTCAGAAAAATCGTACATTACAAAGAGGAAATACATCAATAGAATAGAACATGTAGCATTTACAGATCGGAGTCCGCCTAAAACAAGCATTCAAAACAATCATAGATAACAAAGAAGAAATAAATCAATAGAACAGAAAATGTAGCATTTACAGATAGCAGTCCGCCTAAAACAAGCATTCAGAACATTCGTACATTACAAAGAAGAAACACATAAATAGAACAGAAATGCAGCATTTACAGACCGTAGTTCGCCTAAAACAAGCATTCAGAGCAATCGTACATTACACAGATCATAAACAGAACGAAACATTTAGCATTTACAGATCGGAGTCCGCCAAAAACAAGTATTAAGAACAATAATACATTACAAAGAAGAAATACATCAATAGAACAGAAAATGTAGCATTTACAGATCGCATTCGCCAAAAACAAACATTCGGAACAATTACACATCACAAAGAAAAAATACATCAGTACAACAGTAAATGTAGCATTTACAGATCGAAGTCCGCCTAAAACAAGCATTCAGAACAATCATACATTACAAAGAAGAAAAACATCAACAAAACACTAAATGTAGCATTTACAGATCAGAGTTCGCCTAAAACAAGCATTCAGAGCAATCGTACATTACAAAGATCATAAACAGAAGGAAAAATGTAGCATTTACAGATCGGAGTCCGCCTAAAACCAGCATTCAGAAAAATCGTACATTACAAAGAGGAAATACATCAATAGAATAGAACATGTAGCATTTACAGATCGGAGTCCGCCTAAAACAAGCATTCAGAACAATCGTACATTACAAAGTAGAAATGCATAAGTAAACAGACAACGTAGCATTTACAGATCGGAGTCCGCCTAGAACAAGCATTCAGTTCAATCATACATTACGAAGAAGAAATACATAAACAAAACAGAACATGTAGCATTTACAGATCGCAGTCCGCCTAAAACAAGCATTTAAAAAAATCATACATTACAAAGAAGAAATACATTGATAGATCAGAAAAAGTAGCGTTTACAGATCGTTTTCCGCCAAAAACAAGCATTCAGAACAATTATACATCACAAAGAAGAAATACATCAGTACAACATGACAATTTAGCATTTATTGATCGAAGTCCGCATAAAACAAGCATTCAGAATAATCATACATTACAAAGAAGAAATACATAAATAAAACAGAAAAAGTAGCATTTACAGATCGGAGTTCGCCTAAAACAAGCATTCAGAGCAATCATACATTACAAAGATCATAAACAGAACGAAGAATGTAGCATTTACAGATCGGAGTCCGCCTTAAACAAGCATTCAGAACAATCGTAGATTACAAAGAATAAATACATAAATATAAGTCAAAATGAAAGATTTACAGATCGCAGTTCGCCTTAAACAAGCATTCAGAACAATCGTAGATTACAAAGAAGAAATACATAAATATAAGACAAAACAAGAGCTGTCGGAGAACAGTGCAGCTCGACTATTCGATTTTTCAGAGAATAATAAATTATATAGCTAGTATATACCATCAGAAAACAAGGCTAAAACAATGTGGGGTGGGGTTGGGGAATGGAGCTTGTATAGAAACAAGGGCAAATACAAATTTATGTGAGATTTTATTATTTTTATCTGTTTTAATCCAAAATTGTCGTAATTTTAAAGAAATTTGTGGTCGAACATAGTTATGTGTAAGAACTGACCAAAACAACACAGAAATATGTAAAAAAAAGTCCAGTTTTGAGTTGGGGTAGGGGTGGGGTGGGGGTGGGGTGGGGGAGATGCGGGGTTGGGGTGGGCAAAATATATGTGTAAGAAGCTGTGTAAGAATTGACCAAAACAACACAGAAATATGTAAAAAAATAAAAATAAAAATATTCCAGCTTCGAGTTGTGGTGGGGGGGGGGGCGGGGGAGGGGGGCAACATAGCTAGTTCTGTGTAAGAATTGACAAAAACAACACAGAAATAATTAAAATTCGAGTTTCGAGTGGGGGCTGGGGAGAGGCGGGGGTGGGGTGAGGGTGGGGGAGAGGCGGGGGTGGGAGAATGCAACATATATGTGTAAGAAGCTATGTAGGACTGACCAAAACATAGCAACATAGCTATTTGTAAGAATTGACAAAAACAACACAGAAATATGTAAAATAAATAAATAAAAAAATCGAGTTTCGAGTCTGGGGTGCGTGGGGAGAGGCAGGGGGCAACATATATGTGGAAAAAGCTATGTGTATGAATTGACCAAAACAACACAGAAATATGTAAAAAATAATAATAATTAAATAAACAATGGGGGTTTGGGTGCAACATGTGTAAGAATTGACTAAAACAACACAGAAATATGTAAAAATAATATATATAAAGTTTCAAGTGAAGTTGGGTGGGAGGGTGGGGGGAGATGCGGTGGGTGGGGAGGGGCAACATATATGTGTCAGAATTGACTAAAACAACACAGAAATATGTAACAAAAAAAGTGTGGGGTTGAGGGTCGAGGGAGTGGGAGCGGGGTGGAGGAGGGAGCCCATGCCCCAATATGGGTGAAGTATGAATAAGATGCATAATGCTGTAATAAATCCAAAACAAAATTATAGATATATACAAGCTTACATGCAAACCTAGGTCTGCCTTTATTGCACATTTTGTGGGCCATCACAATTTAAGTTCCATGGGAGCCCAGAATTTGCAGAAGACAAAATTACTTACCCAACCCTTAACAACATACTATAAGTAAACCAATTCCTAAATTCAGTTCATCTAGGACAAGAAATGTAAAAGATATAGACCTGTAAACACAGCTTACACGCAAAATTGGATGTGAAACAGACACATTTTAAGGGTTATCAAAATTTGGGTTCCATGGGAGTCCAGGGGATTCAAGGTCCAAAATTGCTTACGCAGCCCTTAAGATAATGCTATTAGGAAGCTAATGGTCAAATTTGGTTGAGCTAGGATAAGAAATGTAAGAGATAAATACTTGTAAACACAGCTTACACGCAAAATTTGATGCGAAATGGGACAAATTTTATGGGCTATCATAACTTGGGTTCCATGGGAGCCCATGGTATACAGGAACCAAAATTGCTTATACAGTCCTTAAGATAATGCTATAAGGAAGCCCATGGCCAAAGTTGGTTGTGCTAGGATAATAAATGTAAGAGATATAGACTTATTCTTCGAATTGTCGAGCTAATGAAGCATTTACAGATCGCAGTTCGCCTAAAACAAGCATTCAGAACAATCGCATATTACAAAGAAGACATCCATAAATAGAATAGAAAATGTAGCATTTACAGATCGGAGTTCGCCTAAAACAAGCATTCAGAACAATCGTATATTACAAGGAATTATAAAAAGATCGGACAGGGAAATATCATATACAGAACGGAGAATGTAGCATTTACAGATCGCAGTCCGCTTAAAACAAGTATTCAGATCAATCATACATTACAAAGAAGAAATACATCAATAGAACAGAAAATGTAGCATTTACAGATCGCAGTAAACCTAAAACAAATATTCAGAACAGTCGCACATTATAAAGAAGACATACATAACTAGAGCAGAAAATGAAGCATTTACAGATCGCAGTCCGCCTAAAACAAGCATTCAAACCAATCGTACATTACAAAGACAAAATGCTTAAGTAGAACAGGAAAAGTAGCATTAACAGATTGCAGTCCGCTTAAAACAAGCATTCCAAACAATCATAAATTACAAAGATGAAATACATGAATCGAACAGAAAATGTAGCATTTATTGATCGCAGTCCGCCGAAAACAATCATTCACAACAATCGTACATTACAAAGAAGAAATACAGCAATAGAACAAAATATATAGCATTTACAGATCGCAGTCCGCCTAAAATAAGTTTCAGAACAATCGTCGATTACAAAGAAGAAATACATAAATCGAACAACAAATGTAGCATTTACAGAACGCAGTCCTCCTAAAATAAGCATTCAGAACAATCGTAAATTACAAAGAAGAAATACATGAGTACAACAGAAAATGTAGCATTTACAAATCGCAGTCCGCTTAAAACAAACATTCAAACCAATAATAGATTGCAATGTAGAAATACAAAAGTAGAACAGAAAATATAACTTTTACAGATCGCAGTCCGCCTAAAACAAGCATTCAAAACAATCTTACATTACAAAGACGAAATGCTTCAGCAGAAAAGGAAATGTAGCATTTACAGATCGCAGTTCGCCTAAAACAAACATTCAGAACAATCGCACTTCACAAAGAAAACATACATAAATAAAACGGAAAATGTAGCAATTAAAGATAGCAGTCCGCCTAAAACAAGCACTCAGAATAATCATACGTTACAAACAATAAATACATAATTTAACAGAAAATGTAGCATTTACAGGTCGGAGTCCGCCTAAAACAATCATACAGAACAATCGTACATTACAAAGAAGACATACATACACAGAACAGAAAATGTAACATTTACAGGTCGGAGTCCGCCTAAAACAATCATACAGAACAATCATACATTACAAAGAAGACATACATACACAGAACAGAAAATGTAACATTTACAGATTGCAGTTCGCCTAAAACAAGAATTCAGAGCAACCGTACATTGCAAAGATTATCAACAGAACGGAAAATGTAGCATTTACAGATCGCATTCTGCCTAAAACAAGTATTCAGAAAAATCATACATTAGAAGGAAGAAATACATAAATAGAACAGAAAATGTAGCATTTAGAGTCCGCCTAAAACAAGCATTCAAAACAATCGCACATTACAAAGAAGGCATACACAAATAGAACAAAAAATGTAGCACTTACAGATCGGGGTTCGCCTAAAACAATGATTCAGAACAATCGTACATTACAAAGATCATAATAGAACGAAAAATATAGCGTTTACAGATCGCAGTCCGCCTAAATTAAGATTTCAGAACAATCGTACATTACAACAAAGAATACATGAATAGAACAGAAAATGTAGTATTTATAGATAGCAATCTGCCTAAAATAAGCATTCAGAATAATCGTACATGAGAAAGAAGACATACAAAAATATAACAGAAAATATAGCATTTACAGATCGTAGTCCGCCTAAAACAAGAATTCAAATCATACATTACAAAGAAGAAATACATAAATATAACAGAAAATGTAGCATTTACAGATCGCAGTCCGCCTAAAACAAGCATTCATAGCAATCGTACATAACAGAGATCAAAAACAGAATGGAAAATGTCAAATTAACAGATCGGAGTCCGCCTATGAAAACAATTCAGAACAATCATAGATTACAAAGACGAAATACATAAATCGAACAGAAAATATAGCTTTCACACATCGCAGTCCGCCTAAAATAAGCATTCAAAACAGCCGTACATTACAAAGACGAAATACATAAGAAAACAGAAAAGGTAGCATTTACAGATCGCAGTCCGCCTAAAACAAGCATTCAAAACAATCATAGATTACAAAGTAGAACTATATCAGTAGAACAGGAAATTTAGCATTTACAGATCGCAGTCCGCCTAAAACGAGCATTCAAAACAGCCGTACATTACAAAGACGAAATACATAAATAGAACAGGAAATGTAGCATTTATTGATCGCAGTCCGCCTAAAACAAGCATTTACGCCTATCGGACATTACAAAGACGAAATGCTTAAATAGAACAGAAAAGGTAGCATTTACCGATCGCAGTCGTCCAAAACAAACATTCAGTATTATCGTACATTACAAAGAAGACATACATAAATATAACAGAACATGTAGCATTTATAGATAGCAGTCGCCTAAAACAAGCACCCAGAACACACATACGTTACAAAGAAGAAATACATAAATATAACAGAAATTGTAACATTTACAAATTGGAGTCCGCCTAAAACAAGCATTCAGAACAATCGTTCATTGCAAAGACATACATACATAGAACAGAAAATGTAGCATTTACAGATCGGAGTTCGCCTAACACAAGTATTCAGAACAATCATGCATTACAAAGAAGAAATACATAAATATATCAGAAAATGTAGCATTTACAGACAGCAGTCCGCCTAAAACAAGCATTCAGAACAATCACATATTACAAAGAAGACATACATACATAGAGAAGAAAATGTAGCATTTACAGATCGGAGTTCGCCTAAAACAAGCATTCAAAACAATCGTACATTACAAAGACGAAATACATAAATAGAACAGAGAATGTATCATTTACACTTCCTAGTCCGCCTAAGACAAGCATTCAGAACAATCAAACATTACTAAGAAGAAATACATCAATAGAACAGAAATGGTAGTATTTACAGATCGCAGTCCGCCTAAAACAAGCATTCAGAACAAGCAAACATTAAAAGAATAAATACATCAATAGAACAGAAAATGTAGCATTCACAGATAGCAATCCGCCTAAAACAGGCATTCAGAACAATCGTACATTACAAAGAAGAAAATTACATAAACAGAACAGAAAATGCAGCATTGACAGATCGGAGAACCACCTTAAACAAAAATTCAGAACAATTGTACATTACGAACAAGAAATACATAAATAGAACAGAAAATGTAGCATTCACAGACAGCAGTCAGCCTAAAACAAGCATTCAGAACAATCGCACATTACAAAGAAGAGAAATGCATTAACAGAGCAGAAAATGTATCATTTACAGATCGGAGTCCCCCCTTAAATAAGAATTCAGAACAACTGTACATAACCAAGAAGAAATACATAAATAAAAACAGAAAATGTAGCATTTACAGATCGTACCGCCTAAAAACAAGCATTCAGAAAAATCGTACGTTACAAAGAAGAAATACATACATAAAAGAGAAAATGTAGCATTTACAGATCGCAGTCCGCCTAAAACAAGCATTCAGAACAATTGTACATTACAAAGAAGAAATACATAATTAGAACAACTAATATAGCATTTACAGATCGGATTCCGCCTAAAACAAGCATTCAGAACAATCATACATTACAAAGAGGATATACATACATAAAAGAGAAAATGTAGCATTTACAGATCGCAGTCCGCCTTAAACAAGCATTCAGAACAATTGTACTTTACAAAGAAGAAATACATAATTAGAACAACTAATATAGCATTTACAGATCGGATTCCGCCTAAAACAAGCATTCAGAACAATCATACATTACAAAGAGGATATACATAATTAGAACAGAAAATTTAGGATATACAGATCGTATTCCGCCTAAAACAAGCATTCAGAACAATCGTATATTACAAAGATCATAAATAGAATGGAAAATGTAGCATTTACAGATCGCAGTCCTCCTAAAATAAGCACTCAGTACAATCGTACATTACAAAGACGAAATACATAAATAAAACAGAAAATGTAGCATTTACAGATCGCAGACCGCTTAAAACAAGCATTCAGAACAATCGTACATTACAAAGGTACATAAATAGAACAGAAAATATAGCATTTACAGATCAGAGTACACCTAAAACAAGCATTCGAACAATCTTACATTACAAAGACGAAATAGAAGCAAAATATGCGACACCATAAAACGTTTGAAAACAAGATTACTCGCATAAAATGGTCATGGCAAAAAGACCGCCTGGGGCTTAACGTAAGATTTTAATTTTATTATACTGGTATTTCCTGGTGTTGCTTAAAAATGCAAAACAATTTTATCATATACATATATTTGTATAGAACTATAAACATTTAAAATGGAAACACTAAGGTAATTATATATCTCTGTCGCCACTTAATGACATGAATCTGCTGTCTGGTGTTTTCCTACCTAAAACGTGAATCTGCTTTGTCTGGTGTTTTCCTACCTAAAATCTTATAAAACTGTTTTAATGTGAGGACAGTAGGGTAAGTGTGAGGTTTGGTGCACCCTAGAACCGGTTTAAACCCCCAGTGGCCTACTTTGCCACTGACCATTCCAAGGCGGTAGCCCTATTGTCAACCCTTTTGTGTTTGTGATGTCGTTTGCTTTTATTATTACTTTTGCCTCATTGTTTGTCTGTTTGCATGTTTGTTTCTGTGTTTTGTGGTTGACTTTCCTCCTTGAATGCTACTTTCCCTGTCCGATCTTTTTATATTCCTTTATATTAAGAATAACTTTCTTGAGTTAAGATAAATATTACCATTAGTCCTCGGTCCCATCCCAAACAAGATCGCGGAAGAAAGGTTTTTTGTATTTATTCTTAATTCAATTAATATATCTCATATTAAGAATAATTACGATATATATATGATTTACATGTTTTGAGAATTCAAAATATATAGACACAATATAAACAGTTTTTACCAGCCAAAACCCGAAACCGGAGCGTCGAATTAAGAGTTACCAACAAGGATAAAGATATCGGACAGGGAAAGCAGCATTCAAGGACGACAGTCAACCGCAAAACACAAAAACAAACACACAAACAGACAAACGAAAAGGCAAAAGTAATAAAAAATTCAAACGACATCACAAACACAAAAGGGTTGACAATGGGGCTTCCGCCTTGGAACGGTCAGTGGCAAAGTAGGCCACTGGGGGTTTAAACCGGTTCTAGGGTGCACAATTCATTTACGCATATTCAATCACGGGTATATATAATATTAGTATAACACAACGATGTTATAGCTTAAACGGAAATATATAATGTATGGCTACATCATATCAAACTAGAAATATCACTGAAAGTGATGAATACCCCCCGCTTTTTTGCTCGAGCCGATGATTGGCAAAATCAAGAAAAATAAATGTCTAAAATATATGTTAATATCTTAATGTGAAAGAAATTCTAATTAAAACAAAGGTACATAATTCTGTAAAGTAATTGCAGAATCGAAAAACCATTAATGCAGAGACACATGATATCATCACGTGTGAACTGTATGCTAGGTGTAATAACACTCAATAAAAAGTGTTAAAGGGAAATCAACACGAAGTTCATTATGAGTGAAAAACTATAGGTCAAATAAAAGGCCATGATTCTGTATAAATCAGGCATCAGCAATTTGTGATGTAGAAGAACATAAGGTAATCAGTTGCTACGTGTACATGAAGTTTGGGAACAATAAATTCGAAAATGTTTGAAAAAAAATGTGTTAACAGGTCATTATACAATATTAGAGTGGAAAATTGTAAGTTAAACAAAGGGCCATAATTCTGTAATAAATTAGGCAATTAAGGATGGGTGAATGTAGAGGGACATAAGGTCATCAGTTGTTATGTGTACATGACGTTTGAGAACATTCTATTCCAAAATGTTTGAGAAAAAAAAATGTATTAACAGCCCATTGTACAATATTAAAGTGGATAAATCTAAGTCAAACAAAGGACCATAATTCTAAAATAAATCAGGCAATCAATGATGGGTGATGCACAGGGAAATAAGTTCATGAGTTGTTATGTGAATATCAAGTTTGGGAACAATCAATTTGAAACTGTTTGAGAAAACATGTGTCAACATGTCATTATACAATTTTAGAGTGGAAAATTCTAAGTCAAACAAAAGGCCATAATTCTGAAATGAATTAGGCAATCAATGATGGGTGATGTACTAGGACATAGGTTCATCGGTTGTTATATATACATGAAGTTTGGGAAAAATCCATTCAAAATTGTTTGAGATATGCAAGTATTGACAATTCTAAGTCAAATAAAGGGCCATAATTCTAAAATAAATTTGGCAATCAATGATGTGTGATGTACAGGAACATAAAGTCATCAGTTGTTATGTATATATTAAATTTGGGAACAATCAATGCGAAACTGTTTGAGAAAAATGTGTTAACATGTCATTATACAATATAGAGTGGAAAAGTCTAGGTCAAACAAAGGGTCATAATTATGTAATAAATTAGGCAATCATTGATGGGTGATTTACAAGGAAATAAGTTCATCGGTTGTTATGTGTACATGAAGTTTGGGAAAAATCCATTTAAAAGTGGTTGAGATATGCAAGTATTGACTATTCTAAGTCAAACAAAGGGCCATAATTCTAGACTAAATTAGGCAATCAATGATGGTTAATGTACAGGGACATAAGGTCATCAGTTTTTACGTGTACATTAAGTTTGGGAACAATCAATTCGAAAATATTTGAGAAAAAAATGTGTTAACATGTCATTATACTATATTAGAGAGGAACATTCTAAGTAAAACAAAGAGCCATACTTTTGTAATAAATTAGGCAATCAATTATGGGTGATGTACATGGACATAAGGACATCAGTTGTTATGTGTACATGAATTTTGGGAACAATCAATTCGAAAATGTTGGAGAAAAAATATTTATTAACAGGTCATTATACAATATTAGGGTGGGAATTTATAAGTCAAACAAAGGGCCATAATTCTAAAATAAATTTGTCAATCAATGATGGGTGATGTGAAGGGAAATAAGGTCATCAGTTGTTGTGCGTATATTAAGTTTGGAAACAATCAATTTGAAATTGTTTGAGAAAAAATGTGTAAACATGTCATTATATAATATTACAGTGAAAAATTCTAAAAATAAGTATAAAGTCGAACAGGAAATGCAGCTTTCACAGAACACAGTATACCCCAAAACACGCAAAAGGACAAACATGGATGACAATGTTAAAGGCATATGACGTCACAAACACAAAAAAGGTTGACAATAGGGCTACCGCCTTGGGACGGACAGTGGCAAAAAAGAACGCTGGGGTTTAAACCAGCTTCTAGGGTGCACCAAACCTCACGCTTAACCTACTGTTATCCCAATAAAACGGGACAGTGTAAAAAAAGAAATCCCCGTCAGAAACTATTGTTACCTGTATATCTAAAGTATACATGTATTGTTGCTTGTGTTTAAAAATGTAGATGCATTGTTGCGTGTTTGTTATTGATTTGGCCTTGAAGAAAGTTAAAAATAGTATAAATGTAAACATGTATGCAAATTATTTATGCAAATTCATTGATGTGATGTGGAATGTTTTCATTGGATTATTTTATGCAAATTCATTTATGATGAAATTTTGACTATTTTCACTGGACGGTTTTAGTGGGGAACCATTCAGGAAGAGTCTGTGTCAGTATATAAACTCATGGAGCAGCTCAAGTGTTTAGATTTCAGTATTCTTCAATAAAGTTAATTTTGATTTGGATGCTTTTAGAAAATATAAGTGTGAGAGGATTTAATACATATTATGCGCATTCATAATAACAGTGAAATTGAATATTTGCACTAAACAATAAAGATTGAAAATTATTTTGGATTAAAGAAACATTTGCATTTTGGATTAAAGAGATAATTACTGTTTAGGATTAAACAGACACTTGCTGTTTTGGATTAAAGAGACACTTACTATTTTGTATTAAAGAGATACTTTTGTTGATTAAAGAGACAATTGCAAATCCGAATTAAAAGTATATTGGATAATTTTATTTGGATTTAATTAAAAAATTGGATATTAATAAAATAACTGGATTTGTGTCTTCTGTAAGTGAATATTTTATGTAAATAAATTTGTTAATTATACTTTTGTGTGGCTGGTTTTGCTTCCTTTCGTGTTACATTTACTCTAACCAACAAAGCAGCATTAATAGGCAATATAAATAAAACACAAATATTTTCGAGTATAGGTAAATACAAAAAACATAGCCTGGAAAGCCAAAAATAAAGTACTCAATGACTTGGCAGAAGCCAGACCAACAAGAGAATAAACCATTGAGGGCACGACAAGACAAGATTGCAGACAAACAGTAAACGCCACCGTCATTTTGGGCTTTCGGTAGACGTCATCATAAGATCCACAGCCTGTCCTGCCATCGCACAATTAAAGAGGAAAGCATAGTGGCGAACTGTAAATGGGTCCACCACCAAGCATGCACTGCGTTGCAAAATGATAGAGGCATAACCTCTTTTGATAAACCTTGTTACAAGCTTAACAAAGATAGTATGAAAGGGATCATGACCAAGGATCGCAGAGGAGTTCATAAATTACTTTTGTATTTGGAAAGAAGATCAGGATTACGATAATAACATTTTGAAAACGTTTTACGAAGTTTATGGTAACGGTAGACCGGATGGAGTAGCATTTTATTTATACAAAAATTACGAATATTAAACTTCATCTCGATTACAAGCTCTAGAAAAACGAATAAGTTGAAACGCTATGACCCCATAAGAATATAGATATAATAAATAGTTGCTCGGGGAACATCCCCATCTAAATGGGGATAATTAGCAATATCAAAATTAAAATCATCTCTCCTGTCACAGATTTTGATAATTATTTCACCATTTTCAATAGAGAGATCTAAATCGAGAAAAGAAGCGTTAATAACAGAAATATTATCTTTGTTAAGTTGAAGTTCTTTAGGATATATATTATTAACCATAGTAGAAAAAAGGGTTATCAATGTTCAATATGTCATCCAGATATCGAGAGGTGTCTTTAACGGCTTCAGTAATACCGCCTGGGTATCTGGTGAAAGACTCAACATGAACTCTCTTTCATAGCAATATAAAAACAAATCTGCGACAAGTTGTGCACAGTTCGTACCTATAGGGATACCAACAATTTGTCTATAAACGGTAGTTCCATACCTGTCGGAAATATTATCTAATAGAAAAATAAGTGATTCACAAACTTTATGGCAAATCCACATAGTGTAATTGTCCAAACTGCCGTTAGTAAAAAAACGCTTTAATATTGTAACATGCCAAAAATTTGGTATGATCCCTAGCAATTTTTTTGAATGAGAGCAATAAGCTTGTTTTTGATAAGGTGGTCTGGTAAAGTTGTATATAATATAGAAAAATCATAAGTACTCATAGAAAGAGCTTGACATTTATTGCAAATTTATCAAGAACGTCGCCTGAATTTTTAACAGACCAAAATTAATCCCAGAGTTTTCATATCTTTAGCACAATAGTGTTTAACGTGATCTTTAACTGCAGTAAGACAATATGTTAAACGTTTGAAGGTATTTGTAGTGGTGCAAGAACTAGAATCGGAAATAAAACGGGCTTTCTATGGTTGTTTGTGTAATTTGGGAATCCAGTACATCTTTGGAAATAAATACTGATAAAGTACAACTTTGGAAGTCTGTTTTGCTTTTTGTCTCTTCCAGCCTTGAAAATCTTGCACTGAGTGATATACGTCGAAACAACATTATCTTCAGTAGATTGCACTGGAGTATGCGAATTAGTACTCCCGAGTTCCTGAGATAAAACATTGACGTAATGGAGGCGTCAAACAATACTTATATTATTAGCTTATTTATCAGCGGGAACTAGAGCAAACTTATTATGAAATTCCTGGATTTCCGATTTTAAATTATGAAAGGAAAACCTATGTCTATGTAGAAGTAGGGAGGGGTTAGCCGTATAGAAGTTAATACGGGTATCTATGATGTTTTCCAAGTAGAAAGGGAGTTAGGGTCAGCATGTTCTCTACGATACCATTTAATACTAAAATCCTCAAGGTATTGGGCTATCTGACCACGGCATGTATTAAAATCAATCACAGAAGGCAATCTAGATTTCGGACCTTTAAAAACAAATGCCGAATACGTTTATCTATAATATCAAAATTATCAGTAATGACATGACCGGCCGGAGTATAGCAACATTTAGATGTTCTACACTCGCGTTTCTTAGGAGTGTTATTTACTATATCAAGGTCAGACACTAATTTGTTGTAGTTGAAAATCTTATTTCTAATTGTTGTACTGTACTTATAACAAAGGGCCATACCTCTGTAATAAATTAGCCAATCGACGATGTGCAGGGACATAAGTCCATCAGTTGTTATGTGTACATGAAGTTTGGAAAAAATAATTGAAATGCAAGTATTAAACATGTACTACGCGACGGGACAGGACGTTGGGGACAACGTGATTCCTATATAGCCACCACTTCACTTAAAGTGAAGTCGGGGGTATAATAAATAACACAAAAGACCTGACTTCGATAGGAAATATCAATACAACACAAAGTAATGCTTTCAGGCATTACCTTGTTTAAGTCGATCGAAATAAATTGCCTGAGAAAGCATTAAAATTGAAACGTCTAAGATGTCTGAGCTACCGGATAGTGAGCTTACAGCATCATAGCACCACTCTCAAAAAACAGCATTTGTAAAAAAAGCGCAATTACTCAAAATGAAAAACATACGAGAGTCTGGGAAATATAACCAAAACTACACTATCACATCTAACACTAAACAATGCTTGTTCTGTGAAAGCTGCATTTCCTGTTCGACTTTTATTCTTATTTCGAAAAGCGAGTATCAAAGCATTAGCTAACTTCTTAAGCCGGTGCTAGGGGCCCTGAGAGGAGTTGCACCTTATATCATCTCTTATTTAGGAGACTCAATAAAACGGAGTCTGTTAAAAAATGTACCTTGTTTGTGTTTGTTCCTTCCATGGGAAGCTCTTTTCGATATTTATTGACATTTTGATCATCAATCCCAGTCAGGCTGTGGACCCTATGATGACGCCTACCTAAAGCCCATTGGGACGGTGGCGTTTGATGTTTGTCAATGATCTTTCTTGTCGTGCCCTTAATGGTGTATTCTCTTACTGCTCTGGCTTCTGCCAAGTCATTGAGTACCTTCATTGTGGCTTTCTAGGCTATTGTTTTTTTGTATTATATTTTCACGAGCATATTTGTGTTTACTTATATTGCCTATTGATGCTGCCTTGTTGGTTAGAGATTAGATCATGGCGGGGATTTCTTTATTTACACTGTCCTGTTTTAATGGGATGACAGTAGGGTAAGTGTGAGGTTTGGTGCACCCTAGGACCGGTTTAACCCCCCAGTGGCCTACTTTGCCACTGATCGTTCCAAGGCGGTAGCCCTATTGTCAATCCTTTTGTGTTTGTGATGTCGTTTGCATTTTTTATTACTTTTGCCTTTTCGTTTGTCTGTTTGCGTGTTTGTTTTCTGTTTTGTGGTTGACTGTCGTCCTTGAATGCTGCTTTCCCTGTCCAATATTTTTATCCGTCTTTGTGGCTTTAAAGTAGAATACCGCTTAAGCCGGTGTAATGAAGTAAACTGACTCCCGTACAGTAATAACCGCCGGGTCACAATTTTATATAAAAAAGACTCCAGTCATTAATTTATATATAATAACACTGCCGCCCCCACCCCACTCCACGCTCCCCATATCCAAAGTATAATATAGTAACCATCCACAGAATTTTTACTCTTCGAGGGAGTGAATTTATTATACGTTTTAAATACATATATATGTCTAGCAGAATGCCCTCCGGTCAATTTATTTTTCAGATTAATGGCATTGTTCAATCTTGTCTACAGTGGCCTATCATCTTTGAGTAAGTTGTTTTCTTTCCTAATATAACAAAAGAAATTTAAAACAAAAGAACAAAAAATGACCATATAATTATTAAATACGTGGTCGTCGAAAGAGCATAAATCGACCAGCAGTAACTGTTACAGGATCGGCGAAAGAAATAAAATCGACCATAACACAGTGAGCTATATGGTCGGCGAACGAAGAAGAGGAATCAGTCATATCTGGACAAAAAAGTAGAGCCGATACATTTACTTGTTGCAGTTAGAAAATAAGCACAAATTCTCCAATAAAAAGAAGATTACAAGAGGATTGCATATAAGTTAAAACTGATGAAGCTCGTTTTATTTTAATCCTGTTGACGAGCCCTGAAAAATAAACACATCGAAAATAGTTCGTGAAAATGTATACAATACCTATAGCTATATTCATTTCTATAATAAGACCCAAATGGGCCTGAGTCGCTCACCTGAATCTGCTGGTACTACACGATGTATATAAACGTTACTCATTGATACCTTGTTTACTAGGATGTTTAATGATTGTCACTTTTACAGTTCGCCACTATGCTTTCCTCTTTGATTGTGCGATGATCGGACAGATTGTGGACCCTATGATGTCGTCTATCTAAATCCTTGTAGGACGGTTGATGTGTGTCTTCAATCTTGTCTTGTCGTACCCTGAACGGATAATTGTCTTGTTGCTCTGGCTTCTGCCAAATCATTGCGTACTTGCTTTGTTTTTTCTAGACTTTTTTTTTATATTCTATATACATGTTTATAGTTGTTGATTGTTTCCGTGCATGTTTGTGGTTGACTGTGGTTTTTGAATGCTTCATTTCCTGTTCGACTTTTATATCCCTTTATATCATGCTTCCCAAAGGTTTAAGCGTTCGTTTGCCCGATCGTTCTTTCGTCAGTCCGTCCTCCGGCCGATCGTTTATTCGTTCGTCCGTCCGTCTGATCGTTCTTTCGTTCGTTTATTCTTCCGCCTGCCGTTAACTATTGTATGCTTAACCCCTCATTCATTTTAGAAGGATTTTTTTCCATATTTAGAATGAAATGGTATGAGGCTTATAGGAGAAAATACACATTTCGGTTATTGTCATTATTTTAAAGATCATTGTTTTGAAATGCCTGCTTATTTATTCTATTTGAAATATCTTCAATGGTTATGTTGATGCTGGAGCCCAGCATGTGTAATCCATTTCGATACCGACGTTGTGAATATGTTCTGACGTGCTTTCTAGACAGATAAGACGTTCATTTCCTTAAGTGAGCTATATGTTATTCCAGTCTTCACAAATATAAACCGAGATGCTAGTCTTGTTAACGACATCAAAACAGACACCGATGCCCACACTGCTACCTCCGCACACATGCGGCCATATCGTATAAAACTTTGAGACTTAACAACAAGAGCAGCATGGGGTCAATATTGTATAGGGGTCCTATATTTATATGTGAGGATTCATAGTATTATATGCTTTTACAAAACAAAATAGTCAATTTCTATAGCACGAATTATGACCGGAGAGACACTATTTTATAAAGTGTAATGACCGCGGGTTCACTACTTTATGGGAGTCGATTTACTTCACACCAGTGCTAGGGGAATGAGATTACGAAGTGTTGCACCTTATATTACCTCTCTTGAACAGACTCAATAAAACCGAGTCTGCTACTTTTCTTTCTGGTTTGTGTTTGTTGCTTCTACTTATCAGTATTTGTTTGTATAGTTGTAGTACACGAATTTTTGTATAGTGGCACACGAACGTGTCGAGCACGCTACAACTGCACTGGTATGATAATCTCGGATAATCTCGGATAATCTCGGATTTATTTTATACCTTGGACCTGTATATGGTTTGAATGAACAGATATTGAGAATAATTTATCCAGACCAATATAAAAAATATATGAAAAATATATGAAAACACAAGACATAAATATACATTGTCATTTACATTTTACGAAGAAAAATAAACGAAACAAATGGATTGTAAAGTATTCCTAGCAATATGATGTCCAGTAACTAAATTCACAGACATTTCATTTTGTTGCAATTTGCTATTAGTCGTATAGTTCCCATCTGTGATTGGCAATTTCACTCCGCCAAAGGCTATGTCTCCTGAGCAATCAGAAGCAGATGCGGCATGACACCTCCGGAACGTAGATTGATTCGTGTCTAGTCAGCGGATTTTAAAATATAACGTCTCTAGATCAACTGTAAGACAATTGAGCAGGACTCCTAATTTATTTCGATACTTTTTTGCAGAAATAACCTCAATGGAAAATAAATGCACTAACTTGTCTTTGATATTAGCACATATATGTTAACTGTTAGTATTGAACAAGTGGCACTACCAGTCTTAGCACTTACACAACAATAACCATCGCTGTATTCGTTGTTCCTACTATTCTTTTGTCAATAAATGCAAAAATGTAGTCTGAATCAAAACATATTCTTGATGCTAATTAATCCGCACTTAAGCACCTATATTTTAGAAACAGCATGTCCGAGAATCATTTGAGCTGTCTCCCTGACAAGCTTAATCAAAACCAAAGAACACGAATTAGAATAACCCTCCTCGTTCATGGACTCATGTAATTACATAGCACGATTCATCAACCCAGATGTTGGATTCTTTAGTAAACATAAACTACATGTAGGTATAGTGACACATCTGCCTATAAAGCCGGACAAGAATACAATCCATGGTGAATGGCCCAATGATTCCTCACGTTGAACGCTTTTTTTGGCATTTTTGTTAATATTATGAGCTTTCGATTAATACACGACACCGGACATGTCAGCAGCCAAAGACGACAAATTGCCAGATCAAATACGCACAATGCAAGATACAAAAATACATCACATGCATTCAGACAGTCGCAACATGCATATGAATTAAACATCATTCGATTTAAAATAATACAATTTTTAACAAAAATAATGTTATATCCATATCCTGAAGAATAAATATCTCTATGTGAATTTGATTTAACAAGGAGTTTAAAAGGTAATTAACACAATTATATGTTTAAAAAAATGAATACATATATATATTAAGGAAAGGAAACTAGAAACGCAACTCGGGAATTTCCCCTAAATATTGTATGTACAATATGCTGCTGTTAATCGAATAGTACATGGATCCTTTCGGAAAAAAGTATAAAAGAACACACATCACAGCAAATAGTATTCCTTCAAAGTTTCATTATTGACAGAGTACGCGTTTGGCTCAAGCATGTGAGCAAACTTAGGATGCAACATTTTGCAAACTCTTCACCTTTACGTTAAATACAATACTAAAATGGCTCAATTTTACAACGAGGAACTACAACATTCATGAATTTCTTGTTACAAAGTGTACTGTGATTAAAACCCTACAGCATCACAGGTGTGTCCTTTCTCTAGCTGACTGCAACTTTCTTTTTTTTTTACAAAAAATCTTTTGATTTTTTTAAATATTGTGTGGAATTAAGTGTGCAGAACCGGCCGCCGGCTGAAATGACCGCTTCAAATGGCATTTGGGCCGGTTCAAAATCACCTAGTTACGAAAAATGAAAGTACCAAAACCGTTTCCATTTTAAATTTTCAAAATCCGCCAACAAATAAAAACGTTACTGCCTTTTAAATTCGGCAAATCGAATAGCGTTCGTCCGGTCCCGCAGTTGTTATCGGCGCCGTTCGATAAGACTACGCATACAGTAATCCGTGTCATATAGGCGATCGGTGACCTTGGAATCAAACGTCTAAAAATTTAAGAAAAGAAAAATTGAACAAACAAAACAAATACATGATTATTTTCGCCCTGTGTCGCGTAAGTATAAGAAAAAAGAAAATGAAACAGTTGCAAGCATGAATTTCTCGTTCTCTTTATTGTTCAACGTTTTATTTCCACCGTTCACAGCGTTCGTTACATACACGGCCGGGTTATTTCGTTTGACAACAGTTTTGGAAATTGGATCGTTCTTTTTTACAGTTTATTCTGCACGAGATCTGCATGAGATTTGCATGCATTATAACGAAGAGGTAACTGTATTATTTTGTTTCAAAAACTATGTGGATATGTGGTGTTCAGAATACAATTTTCAAATAGATATGTGTTGTTGAAGAGTACTTGTATCTGCATATAGAGGAATGTTGCTTATAAAATTGCGCTTTAAAGTGTGTTTTAAAAGGCAATCAAAATAGCCCAAAATCACGCGCTCAATTTCAAAAAAATTCGAGGGAGGACCTCCGGACCTGTTACTTTTTCAAAAAGGCCTGTTAAACCAAAAGTTATTGAGAACCCTGGTACATACACTACATAGCGGAAATTCCCAAGTTGTGTTTATTTTCGTTTCAGTATATATAAATAAATGTTTTATAGAATAAATAATAATATTATTTTGACCTTTGACCTCTATGTGGGACCTTGATCTAGGAGACACGGACCTGGATTTTGCGTGTGACACGTCGTCTTGTTGTGGTGAGCACTTGTGCCAAGTTATTTGCAAATCCGTCCACGAATGTCAGAGTTATTTAACGAACGGACGGACGGACGGTGCGATTACTATATGCCGCCCTTCGAGGGCATACACATATAATAATAAATTAATGACATACTTAATTATGAATCAAAAAATAAATGTCGAAAAACGTAATCACTATAAATTAACACATATATGCAACAACAAATAAACAGTGAGTGTACCTCAGTGAACCCACAATCTGTGCAGATTTGCATGTGACTAATACAACACTTTCCACAGTGGCCATGTATTAAGGACTATCGGTCAACCATCTTTGATCTAAATAATCCAAAATCGATGAGATATGGTCAAGTGAATTTTTCAACTATGTACGCATTTTAGGCACGAGCAATGTCAACCATATAGTACATGACACCAAGTCAACACTATTGATGTGAACATAATACTAGAAAGAATACTTATATGGCATAAATTGTGCGCATTATATTCGAAAAGTTTGGTACAATTTTACTCAAAATTGTTTTGTTTTTTATGTGAAATAAACTGGTCCATAAAATTGTCCATTTATCCAGCGAGTGCAGACGAGACATCATTTCTCAATAAAATAAGCCATGTTATCACATCATCCTATTTTTTGATCATCAGATTTTGTTATCTTCTATGGCTTTGGTATAGTAATCCTTTTTAGCTTGATCAATGAGAAAATTTGTTTTATTTCTCTAAAGTTTATACTGGACAAAATCCTTTGTCTTATGATAGAAATCTCTTTTATTCCTTGATTCTTTTATTTGAGGTGTCAACCAACTTGGCAGTGTGTTGATTTTTATTCGTTTAGTTTTTATAGGTGCATGTTTATCTAGTGCATTAAGAATAGCATCATTCCAAGAGCTTATGGCAGAGTTTACATTTGTCGTACTTTCTATATTGATAAGATCAAACGTTTCGTTTAAACTATGAATGAAATGCATTGTATCAAATTTCTTAAAATCTCTGTAAGTTATTTCTGTATGTGTATTACCTGATTTAATAAAGGGTGCATGTCTTGTTGCGCAGAATGGGTAGTGGTCACTTGCACTATATATTGAAACATTTGTTTCACATATATTACGTGGTTTATTTGAGTAAATATGGTCTATGAGGGTAGAAGAGTTTGCATTAACCCTTGTTGGAGTAAAATTGTATGTATCAAGACAATCTAACCATCTTTTAGGTGATTTTTTTAGGAAGTTATAATTTGTATCACCCATAATGATGATTTGTTTTCATCATGGCCTAAAGCTTTTTGAATTTCCTGCTCAAAACCATCAACCCATTGTATATGTGAGCTAGGAGGTCTGTATACAGAGCAAATAATAAATGGTTTAGACTTCAGCAGCATTATTATTTCCAACCATATGCTTTCTATCTTCCAAAGTTCGATATCTTGTTTACGTTTATAATGTAAATTTTCTTTTATATACACGAAAATCCCACCACCCCTTTCTTTATGCCCTTGCCTTCTATCCCGTCTTTCAAATTTAAAACCATCTAAGTTTAATTTACTGTCTTCTTCCTTCTATAGCCATGTTTCACATATACCAGATACATTTACATTTTCCGTTTGAGTTAGTTATAACATAAGGTCTTCAAATTTGGATTTATCAACAGGAAGTTGCCCTTTATTAATATTTGCAATTTTGAGTCCTTTTTTTGTTAACCCCAAACTTACACATTCATCATTATGCTTCGATTTAGTTTCAAAGTTACTTAAAACATTTGCTTTGCTAGTGGAAATATAAACAGTATTACTATCCGTATCACTAATATATGAAGTAGTAGTGTCCTCAAAAGGAATGTCAGTTGGCATACAATTTGTTTTGATTTACTTGAACATGAGCGATGATAAATCATTGTTTTTTATATATTTTTACAGGAACGTTTACGTGTATTGCTTGCTAGTTTCTCTGGTTTTGGACTTTATTGTTAGAGATTTTCTTTTAATGAGATGTACTTTTATTGCACTGTCTTGTCAATGTGGGCGCTGAAGACAGGATTGTACACGATAGAAGCGAGGTTGTGCACATACAATCGATTTAATCTAACCATTAGGATTATTTGTTTTATTCTTCTCATAAACCGCTTGACCGAAGTTCACTTATCGTCATATGAATACTCCATAAACCAATGTAGTTCACGTTTGTAACAAATAGTTCAACGCGACGTCTAAGATTGCCGCTGTTACTCAACAAGGAAAACCTTCAAAAATCAGGAATACATTTCGACAGGGTCAAAAAAGGATTTCGCCCAAGAGTTTAAACTGTGCACAAAGAGCTTCATAAGCAATCAACATTTTACTCTCAACATAATATCAGGAAATTTGACATCGCAGAATTATTTAATGAGGTTATCAGCTGATGGGCTAATGTATATATATAATAAATACCGAAAAGCAAATCACTTGGAAGCAACAAATACAAACAAGAGATAAAAGTAGCAGACTCGGTTTTATTGAGTCTGTTCATGAGCGGGAATGTTGAGTGCAACACCTCTCACGCCTCTTAGCAGCGGCTTAAGCTCAATGCTTTTTTCTTTTAACCGAGGTCATCAACTAAGCGATTCTTTGTCCATTTGGCTCTGAAGTTATAATCTATATTTCATTTGTTAGCATATTCGCGTCACGACCGCACGTAATTTCATTTATAAACACTGAAAAGAGGATGATGCTTACCGAATTAGAATTATTCTATCTCAAAATGAAGAAATGCCGATGGCATACTTGTTTATATTTGATGGTACTTAATATGCAAATTAGAACTGTGTCGTGCCTTCCTACATTAGCGTAAAATTAGTAATGCACTAACATATACATCTTTTCGTTAAATGTTCAAACCGAGATTAGCTTATTGAATGTGTCCTATCTGTATATATTGTGATTAAGTCATGATCAAAGTAAATGTATAAACTGCAGAAACATGTTTTAAAGACAGTGAGCAATATATACATGTATGTAAATATATCAATATATACTTTTTTTTATTTAATAATTTATAGTAGCTTGATTCATGAAATATGTACATTTCTGTTATATGAGTGTCATATAAATTAGCTGCTCACCAATTACATCGATGGATTACGTTCATGAAGATATATAGCATTTGTTGTTTTTAACTTAAGCATGATTGATAGTTTTTATGTAACTGTAATAGTAAACCTATGCAGACGTCATCTTTTTTTTTAAAGTGTTCATGTCATCCAAATGTCGTCATTTTATGTAACTGTAATAGTAAACCTATGCAGACGTCATCTTTTTTTAAAAGTGTTCATGTCATCCAAATGTCGTCATTTTATGTAACTGTAATAGTATACAGACGTCATCTTTTTTTAAAAAATGTCATCCAAATGTCGTCATATATCCGTACCCTAATTAATAGCCTCTCGTTAAATTCACTCACACGGACATATGATTCAGTCATTAGGCATAACATAGTAAAATAAAATCAGTAGATCGATAACATAATTTTTGTTTTAACTTAAGCATACTTGTTCGTTTATATGTTACTTTAAAAGTAATGTTATGTAGGCATCATCCTCTATCAATCAAATGAGTTCATGTGCCATCCAAATGCCGTCTGTCAAGTTTGGTGCACCCTAGAACCTGGTTTTAACCCCCAGCGGCCCTTTTGCCAATGACCGTTCCAAGGCCCAGCTGTCAACCTTTTTTGTGTTTGTGACGTAATATTACTGGTCCTTTGGGACCAACGAGCCAATATAGGTGGCTTTGAAGTAGAATACCGCTTAAGCCGGTGCTAGCAGGCGTGAGAGGTGTTGCTTCGTTCATTACTTCTCATGAACAGACTCAGTAAAACCGAGTCTGCTGCTTTATTCTCTTAATTGTGTTTGTTGCTCCCAAAGGATCACCTTTACCAGTATTTATTTATCATTACTATTGCTATTCTTGTTTGTCTTTTTTGCGTGTTTTGGGATTTACTGTGCTCTGTGAAAACTGCATTTCCCGTCGATTTTTATAAGTACTTTTATAACCACCACCGTAATTAATAGCTCTTCATCAAAATCCCTCACACGCTTAATACGACAAAAACTCATGTTTACGAAGAGTAATAATGCCTATAGCGACTTTACACTTTCAAAACTGTCATGCACTTGTATCGCCACAAGCACTGAGCTTCCGGTACGAACCTAGTTTTTCTATTCTTCTGGTTTCGTAGCCATCAAAATGAGTGTGTAAAAAGGGTAAGCACGGAACATTTTCAGCACGGAACATTTCAAACACAACAATTGATGACTATATGGTATTTTGTTGTATGAAAATGAGGAAAAGCGTTATTTGTAATAAATAATGGTACAATTGGTTTATCTGAATCACGTTTTTTGTGTATGTGGATTATACTCAAAAGGTAATAAATCCGAATATTTCCTGGCTATTTGTGGCAATTGGTAAAAGGAATGTAGATAGAGATTCAAATAAGCTTTATTATTAACTGATCACATAATAGGCTATGAGCCAGGACACAAAATTTGAACTATCGGTACCATCTGGGGGGACGAAGGCTCATATTGATTTTTAGTAAGGTATAACCTCCTAGGGATGAAAAATTTATGATAGCATTGTATTGCTATTTGCTAAATATGTGTTATCTCCCCTTTTTTTACCCTACCTTTAAAACACGAAAAGCCTGATTTTAGTGATGGTGTTGTATAGTAGTAATCTCTGACTTTCATAGCTTTGTAACCAGTTAATGAATAGTTGATTTCCGGAAACCAAATTGATTTATCTTTCATAGTTTAGATTTATCTTTCAAAGAATCAGTAGTGTTATTTTTTACTGGTCCTTTGGGATCAACGAGCCCAATATAGGTGGCTTTGAAGTAGAATACCGCTTAAGCCGGTGCTAGGTGGCGTGAGAGGTGTTGCTTCTTTTACATTACTTCTCATGAACAGACTCAATAAAACCGAGTCTGCTACTTTATTCTCTTAATTGTGTTTGTTGTTCCCAAAGGATCACCTTTATCAGTATGTATTATTATTATTATTGGTAAACCTTTAGTTTTCTGACGAGCTCGTTTTGAAAACAAAACAAAAACCTAGAAGTTAGTAATAAACTTATTTATTTGCTCATATCATACTGTCCCGTGCTGTTCCCGAGCGGTCTACCTTGGCAGAAGGATAGATTCCCACAGACTTGTGTTCTATTTGTCATGATTCTAAACGAGGATTGCCTACAACAGGGATATAAAGTGATTTGTGATTTGGTTTTTCCTAAATAGAATAGTTACATAGAGACAAATTATAAAACATGCATAAGCAATATTAAAAAAAAGAGATATAGGGTCCTATATAAACCACAGCTTCCGAACGCAATGGCATCGTAGGTCCTCACTGTACTGCAAACAAGGACTTTATAATACAATGAAAGAGACAGAAAACAACAGAAAGGGTGGTGAAGACAGGGTTACCGACTTAGAACGGTCAGTAGGCAATAAGGCTTGGAACGGTCAGTAGGCAATAAGGCCTACTGCTAACTGTATGCATACTGAAAATTAAAACTGTTCTTTAAAGAAATACGTGCCATTCTAACAAACATATACCGTCACAGATTTCGAAACTAGTAAACTTTCGTTGCACTGAGTACACAGACATGTTGCATCAAAAATTTAAAAATTCATTTCTTATTGTATTGTATACTACGTATTTTTTGTTCAGCCCTTTTAACACAGTTTCGTTGCATGCTAACAGATCAAGATATATCCAATCAATAACAATATTGTCCTTATCCCATTGCAAACCTATTTCTATTGAAATCGGCGTCTCTGGATCTTTTCCCAGGCATTTCTGGCATTTGAAAACGTTTACAAATAGTATGAAATTAACCTAATCTGAGAATGTTTGCATATCCTTGACTATGCTTCCATGATATTTTAGCTGCTTTCGCATTTAAGAAAAGACTTGATCTATGTCAACTACAATTCTTACCAAGTACAGTTCCTTCCTGATTATTTTTGAATAGTTTAAATGTCAAACGCTATTGTAAACTGATTTTGGAAAGTAACCAATGGTATCTTGTGACACACCAACCATTCAAGCTATGTATCATCTGCCTCTGAACATCTTCCTGCTTAGTAAAGAACCGTAAAATGTATTTGTTGCGAGTAAACTATGCTTCCTCTTTCATTTCTGAATGGATGCCATGCATGAAATCATAGACGAAGGACCAACTCTCTGACCAGCAACATAAACTTCCAGTTGGTCATTTTTTGTAATCTGTATTGTTCTATTCTTCGGCTATTCAATGATGGTAATTGGGGGAGATACGGTCCATATACTCTGGATTTTGTAACAGTTGCATGGACTTGATGAGTGTCCCCTTTCCAGATGCACTCTCTTCTATTCTATAAAAGTTATCCGAAGCTAGATTGTGTGAACACAGTATGCTGTATATTGGCAGGAAATACAATTGGCTCTTTCATGGTTGCAGCAATTTTCGTGAGACACAGGACAGTTCTATTTTTTACACTTTCGACACTTCATGTCCTTGCATGTTCAGTGTTAATGATAACAACATTAACAGTGAGGGATTAACAGCATTAGTGTGCAAACGATGTTTAGGAGGTGTGTGTCATTTAGAGGTCAGATGTCGTGACTGAAAGACTGAACACGCCTTTTGATACTTCATGATGGCTTTCTGTTCTCAGGATCAATACGACCAAGTAGGAATCGTTGAACATAGCCTCGCACTATAGAGCATTCTGTTTTTATGTAAGACGGATAAAATGGCCATGGTGTTGACTTTTCTTTTTTATCATTGATCATAGGTGGAAAAGTCTTCCCACAGATAATGCTGTTGTTTGTGGACTTAAACTTCAAGATTGTAAGTTCTCTCTTCAAGTTATGGTTTTCTCTCACAACATCCTGCAATGTTGGACAAAAACAGCCAATACGTTGCCATTGTTGTCTGGAGAGAGAGAGAGAGAGAGGGTAAGACAGGCACTTTGCTCAGATTCAAGCATTCTACGGACATGCTGTCTAGTTGATTCCGTCATGATTGGTCAAGTTTCTCAGTCAAGACAAAATTCTGAATGACTTGTTTATGATCTAATATATTGCCTTGATTCATAATGTGCTCCACTGTTCACTCTTTTATATTATAATAGTCTGAATCCATGTTTTCTGTGAAGTCTTTACAAACCCTTTTTGTGTTTGTGACGTCATATGCCTTTCTTTCTTATTGACATTGCCATTCATGTTTGTCTTTTTGCGTGTTTTGGCGTTTATTGTGTTCTGTGAAAGCTGCATTTCCTGTTCGACTTTTATACTTATGTTTACCTTCTATTGTTTCGTTGATTCATGTTTAGCCTTTGTAGCATGTGCATTGGTAATGTGCCTGTGCAGCCATTTTATCTCTACTAAGTCGTGCAGTCGTGTTACTGCCAAGATCTTAGAATTGTACTTTTACAAAGCGTCTTTTTTACTCACTCAAAGCTAGGTAGTTGATGAACTTTAGCGTGTTGAAGTGCCCTTATAGCACTAGTCGACTTCTCATCTAACTTCTGGTTATATACATGTTCAAGACTCTGCCGAAGACTTCCTTTTTTGTCAATATCCCTGATCTGGGCTTCATTTATCGTAATAACCTCAGCTTTGCGTTGCTCGAAGTCTCTTCGCATATGAATACTATTCTGCATTGTATATGGTAATATATATTTGTGAATTGATTATCTTTAATTGTTGTTGATATATTAAGTATGGGTTGATGTTGTTTAGTCTGTGCAGACGTCTGTAGCGACTGCCAGGACTCACATGTATGTCTTTATATTGATTAAATGATCATTATATATTGAGTCTGTATTTATTATACATAATGAGTTCGGGAACAAGTGCGAAGTACATCAGTTCTATATTTGGTTCATTAACTGATCTTATTAAATTTTCTACTACTAGACTATATTTACTTTACATTCAAACAGGTTACTGCTGCATTAAATATACAGTTAACTTTTAAAGAACACCTGTCATTGTATTTGCATTAATATTAAATATAAAAGACGATCAGGGAATGTAGCATTCAAGGACAAGTGTTTACTGTTTTTGTTGCTCGCATTTCTTGCGGATGCTGTTGCTAAGCTACCAACAAGAAGATACAAACCTCATTGATATGTAAATACTGGCAACCTGTCTTCTAAAATCCTTATTTAAAAATACCCCTGCTTGGGTAGCAGCAATACATGTGAATATATTGCTAAAGCTAAGTGGAAGATTGGAGTTATAAACATATCCGATACCAAATATCTACCAACGATATCCCCATATAACCATTAGTCTCTTTATGTCAGCTTTGTGAGGAAAAAATATATTAAAACAAGAAAAGCTATAATACATGTATTATAGCATGGGGAGTACGGACATATTTGAAAGGCAGTGAAAGGATGTTATTGTTAGCACGACATATTAGCAAGAATTTGATATGTATTTATTTTAAAGTTGTGATTATCCCAGAACTAAGTTTGTACAGCTCAGTAAGTGTGCCAGGTTCCCCGCCAGGACTTGAACCTGGATCTCTTTTCTCGAAAGAAAAGCATGCTTACTTACACTACAGAGATGTTCCCAACAGCACAGAGCGTACAAAAAAATAATCAGCCAACTTAAATATAGATTAAACATGTTTTACTTCAAATTATGTATATTTACATAATACATTCTAGGCATTGATCTTAACTCTTAAAGTATGTCCTTTGTATGTGCCAGATGAAGCTGCAGGTTATGCTTATAAATTAATTCCAATACTTCATTGAAAAGAAACCCTGTGAAAACAAGCAAATACAGCGAAGTACAAGTCCACTATATGTGAAACCACCCATCGTAAAATAATTCCACCGCGTTCCACCGCGAACCTATCACAGAGAATCCCCGCGATTGCTTTCTTTTGATACTGGATTTTGCAATCGCGGTGACTTTTACGGTCACGGAGAGTCCCCGCGATATTTCGGGTGACAATCCGCGGTACGATCGCAGGGACTTTGATGGAAAAACGGCCACGGGGATACTGAGAAGAAGTCGTAATCCGCGTGGCAGCAACTGTAGCAAATAAAATTGAAAACCAGTCTGTTCTGAAACCGAGAGTTGTTTCCGGCGATGTATATGTATAAACAAAATGAAAATCGACTTTTAAATTTGTTTACAAGCTGTCGTTAATTTTTGTGTCTGATTTCATTTAGATTTATTTTAGCATTTTCGTCTTGTTTTTAACATGCCCGCTTGCAAAATTTACATGCCTGACATGATTTTTACTAACTGCGGGCTTCAGGCTACCGGCTAATTTCGAAGACTGACAAACTCATATGTTGTTTTTAATTGTCTTACAATAACGAATAATACACTCGTTTGTTTTCAAAACATGAATATTTACTAACTCTGTCGGCCATTTTAAAGATAATGTAGCAGTGGTCAAGCCAGACTCCAACAAGAGGTCAATGACCTTGAAGCTCTACTGATAGATTTTTGATAGCTAGATCAGCATTCCTGTGAAGTTTCATGAAAATCCGCCAAGTAGTTTCAGAGCAGTAGTCGCTACAAGTATTTACTAAATAACTCTATGTAAACAAAGATGGACGCTAGCAGCCATGTTTAACGTCGAAGTTGAGCATTTTTCTATTTATAGCCTCCAAAAAAACCAAAGAACGCATAATCCAATACACCAAAATAAACTTAGAACTACTCAAAACTGAAAACAATATCAAACATGTGCTTTATAATTATTATAAATACCATCCATGCCTAACAGCACCTTTTTAAGATAACACTGAAATGCCCGTTTAACAGCTTTTTTGCAATATTTTTTCTTTAGGTCTGTTTTCTTTCCATAGCATGAATAAGGTCTGAAATGTGCAATCAGAAGTCATTTCCACTCTAAATGGTTGCCTCCTATAACTCAATTTATATAAAGCCGTTATATTATGCGTTTTTTTTATTTTAACGCGACAACATAATGACGTCATGTGACATGACCAGGGCTTCTAAAATTTTAAAATGCAAATCGGTCCAGGTTTTTTACTGCCGCAAGAATCGCACTTATTTTGAAACTCGTCGTACCCCACCCACCATGTCAGCTGCACCATGCATTTTTTCCGTTTAGTCATTTATATAGAGAACTATTTAAAATTTATGTTTGTATTATATTTGTATTATTTATAACTTACTTTATCACAATTTGTACATTTTAATGAATGACATCATGTCTTCGCTTTACTGAATTAATAACTTTCACTCAATATTAAAATTGTTGATCATTTGAGGAATTGAACCGGAAGTGTCTAATAAACCGGAAGCCGCGTGAAGAATCACCGTGGTAACCAATGTAATTTAGAGGCAGTCGAGTTCATTTGTCGGTTCTAACATCTTGTTTTATCACTTTCCTTAATTAATGCCATTCATATTATTAATGTCATTAATATTATACTTAAAGTTATTGTAAAAAAAAAATCAAACAAAGAAGTAACACCGCTCGGTATTTTAATTGTTTTTAATGACGCAAACAAATTTCAGTCCCAGCTTTGGCCACTTAAAAAACAAACCGACACAAGCAAACAGGCTAACACCTTACGACTAACGGTATATCAAAGAAATTACAGACGGTAACACTCGCTTTAGTGAACCGACAGAACGCGTGATATACTGTCTCATGCTACCTAGCTATAGACTCTTCCGGAAAACTCCCTACTATCGGTAATGGTTTAGTCCAAATTGACCTACTTTCGCACAGCGAGCGACAAACAATCGTGTTATGGATCAAAGAATATGGCCGCAAGGCATAGTTTAAGGGTAAAGGGCAATTGTAGAGTTTTTAACGACCGATAGATAAAATATCTGGACCGATTTAAACAGAGATTTTGAAGAAAAAAAAACATGTCACATGACGTCACGCCACATGCTATTCTATGTTTAACGTCATCTTACTATGACATCAAAATACCATAGCAACCAGTACTTAAACGGGACATTACCGATAGCAAACTGTCAATATAATGAAACAGTGCTAAGGCAAACCCAAGAATTACATCAATTGATAGTTTTTAAATGGCATAAAGCCCACCTCAAACTTAGAAAATCCTACTAAAATTGCATATACCGACCGCAAGACACATGGGATCTCGAGATATCGCAAGTTAGATATCTCACGATAAGTTGCGATACATCTTGAGAAATTGTAAGATATATCTCAATTATTTTTGAGATATCAGTGACTCAAGACACATTGAGATATCTCAAAACAACTTAAGACATCTCAAGACAGTGATCTCAAGATAAATTGAGATATACATTGAGATTTATGGGGATTAATTGAGATATCTCAATACAAATATCATAATATAAAATGTGGTATCTCAACATGGAGTATCTCAAGATAAATTAGACATAATGAGATATCTCAAGATACGATACGGTGCATCGTGGAGTATTACAATATACATATTTTACTGAGTTGTTCATAATCTGGGTTTCGTAGCAATGCGTGTTTGTCTTATCGACAAATTACATTCTAACCGAAGTAGTTCTCTTCGCAAACAAACCGAAAGGTAACAAACTTTGAAAATATGTTGAAATACAGACAAAAAATACTTCATTTGACTGTTTTAGTAAACAAAGGTTGGACCACTAAGGGGGCACTCCACAGTTTAATGTACAGTTCTCAATAATCAAACCCATGACAAGCCCTTAGCCTGAATTCTTGAGCAAAAATAAATCACATCAGCATTGTGTCATACATTTCTTAAAATTACCCATGTTTCCATACCAAATAAAAGTATCAAAAAGCATTTTCTGTACAACTTTAGTCCCATTTCTTTAAGATTACCCCACCCCTCAAAACATGCTTAAAAAGCAAATTTAGCAATATTTCAAATGTCAATAAATAAAAAAAATGAATTTTCCTAAGCATATCAGTGTCATGTCTGCACTCATAATGCTCTTCCATATCAGGAAATGCTAAGTTTTACATACCTTCTCCGGCGTTTTAAAAAGATATTCAATGCTGATCTCCCCGTGAGTGAAAATCAGCCATTTTACATACTTTTTGGAAGTTTTTGCTAGTTGATCATTTTTCAAATTATAGCCTCCAAAAAACCCAAAGAATGCATATTCCAATACACCAAAATAAACTTATAAGTACTCAAAACTGAAAACAACATCAAACATGTGCTTCATAATTATTCGAAATACCATCCATGGACCTAAAAGATGCTTAGTTGATGTCTTTCTGATTTACACCATGGACATTCGTGCGAAATTAAGGAGTGCCCCCTTACAATCAAGCGTTCAAGATGATCAAGACTAGCTCTGATAAACAATAATCAGAGTTTGTGTCCATTTAGTTAAAATTTACGGATTACGATGTCGCATGCATATTTGTCACAAATTGAATTGTTTTCTACGTTTGTATGCGCGATCAGCGTGCATTAGGTTTACAAAAAAGCACAATCTCATAGAAACTGGTGCGGATCCCCTTCCTGAAATGGACAGTGCATGTTGATCGAATGCAATATAATTCTGGTCTTCGTTTCATATTTAGTGAAAAATACTAATTATTCGTTAATTACATAGACACGTTATTAATGTCTATGACCAATCGTAGGATACATACATTTCCGTTGATTTCTCTCGTCAGTAAAACAATCACAATTTAAACAAACTTGCGCTTTATACCAAACACATTCCTTTATTTTATAAACCAATGCAGTTTCGATATGTTTGTGTCAGACATGAATAATAGGTTACTTATAGAGAAAGTGTTTACAATCAATACTCATGTGAATGACTACATCAGGGGTCTCGCAATTAGGCGAAGTCGCTTTAAACTTCACTCTAATTTGACTGACTTCGTTTTTTATCCATGTTGGGCGAAATTTGAGTCGTCGGCAATATGCAAAACTGCGAACTTCTGTGTGTTTTATTGACGGGTAATTATTTTGTCAGCAATTAAGTTTCATTTCAAGGTGCTTTGAATAATGATTTAATTGATTGATTTCTTTTTATATATCGGAAATGTATCAGGTTTCTAAGACCAAGACAAAAAAAAATCCATTCACAATATCTCATTCACTGCTAAGCAGCCTTACTTAAATGTATATTGAATGTCACCACACCATATTGGTTATGTCCTGTTAGTGTGACCTCATTCCAAAATTGTTCGGCAATCTGATCCTAGTGATGTACTCGAGATACTGAGAATGAACTTCTTATGTGATAATGCAGAACATAATGACGTCAGTAGTCAATCGCATTCGACTGCTGAAAATGACAGATACTTAATTTGGGAATGTTGACCGGATATCCAGACAAGATGAGACAAATGATGAGTATATTTAAATGGCACTTTGGTGACTTTTGACTTCGATATCTCTTCGGGTTGACTACAGATCGTACATGGCACTAAAAATTCGTCCGCTCGTATTGACGAGTGATTTTCGAATCTGGACGAGTGAAATCCATGAATCGGTCATCCGAGCGGACGAGTAACATTTCAGTAGAAAACAACAACAAAGAAAATAGTTCTTACATAGTTTATTAAGCGATAAAATGCAATTTAAGTCATCCGGATATTGGGAAATCGACGCATTTCCGCTTTGGGACATTCTAAAATGCGGGTCCCGTTCTAATTTCACGGAGCGCAAACGTTACCGTATTTGATGTTATACAAACAACACTTTCACGGGGGAATCTTGAAGGGCACTAGTCAGCTTTAAGGTGACTGGGGCCAGGGCCTTCAGGAAGGGGTATTACAAAAAGTATGCTGTTTTCCTGTGTTGTAGTTTAACATTTTCTAATAATTATTAAAAAAAAAAAAATTAAGAAGGGATTTTTTCACAGGAAAAGTGGGAAATATATACCATGCCAGAGTAACATCAGACTGTAGTGAACTATAGAATATAAATATGAATATAGTCATCTATAAAACTGGTCAAAGTTACATAATTTTCAATGATTTATAAAAAGAAAAAAACAACACGTTATGATGTTTCCCTTTGTTTTATTTATATATAATAGTGTTAAAAGATGGTATCTGACTACTTTGACTTATGAACTTTTACAGTCAGAGCAGGAAGAGTAAACATCCTATAAGGACGAGTAACATGTCAATGGCACTTGTCCTACAGGACGAGTATACAGTAAAATATAGTTCGTCCCCTGTCGTAGGAAGAGTGGTATTGTCAGATAGGAATTTATTATTGCACGCGACAGTGTACAAGGTGTATGTATTTGTAAACATCTACTTCACATCAGAAAATATCACTAAAATGTCCCCTTACAGTCCTCATAAATGATTATAACAACAGTTCTATAAAGGTAATTCATAATTTCGATAGAGCATCATCAAAAAAACTGACCAATCAGTGACCAGAAATAAGAGCATACCAATACATTCTGGTTGGTGATAAACTCGGTCTTTATCCTTGATGTTCAACCAGCGTATTAGGCAGAAATTCAAGAACTGGGTGTGCAAATATGCAAACAGGGTGTGCAAAATACGTTGCTAACACGCGACAATTCGCGACAAGTGGGTGTCTCTGGGGTAATTTATTTTTACAGATAAAGGTGACAAAATACATTTTAGGTCATATTTCTTCTATAAATGTATACAAAACATGACAATATTGAGAAAGTATTTAAAGAATTTGGAAGTGTTGCTGAGCAACAAAAAAAAATAAAATTACCCCACCCACTCCCTCAAATATTGACCGCGATTTTTCTAAAACGGCCGTGAAAAAGACTCTCATTTTCATGGAGATGTTGACCGCTGTCATTTCTGCATTACTCCCATTTTATGGAGATGTCGACTGCTGCCATTACTGCATTACTCCCATTATCATGGAGATGTCGACCGCTGTCATTTCTGCATTACTCTCATTTTCATGGAGATGTCGACTGCTGTCATTTCTGCATTACTCCCATTTTATGGAGATGTCGACCTCTGTCATTCCTGCATTACTCTCATTTTCACGGAGATGTCAAGCGCTGCCATTCCTGCATAAATCCCATAATTATGGAGATGTCGACCGCTGTCATTTCTGCATTAATCACATTTTCATGGAGATGTCGACCGCTGCCATTTCTGCATTACTCTCATTTTCATGGAGACGTCTCTGCATTACTCCCATTGTATGGAGAATTCGACCTCTGTCATTCCTGCATTGCTTTCATTTTCATGAAGATGTCGAGCGCTGCCATTCCTGCATAAATCCCATTATTATGGAGATGTCGACCACTGTCATTTCTGCATTACTCTCATTTTCATGGAGATGTCGAGTGGTGTCATTTTTGCATTACTCCGATTTTATGGAGATGTCGCCTGCTGTCATTTCTGCATTACTCTCATTTCCATGGAGATGTCGAGATATTTTGAGATTTTGCATGTAATTATCTCATAAACCCCATACAAGTTGAAGATACAACTAAAAGTTCCTCTGTATTGTCAGTTTACCTCGATATATTGCAATACGTCATTGTTCAGAACCATTTTTTTTCCATATGTTTTAGGGTCGGCCCCTTAAAAACAGGGTTCGTCGGGCCACCTGAAAGACAGGTATTTTTTTTTGGCCTAACACAGACCAGCCACTTGTTCTTCGGTAGTTCCTATAGTGTATAGCTACCTAGTGATATGCATGAGGCAACTTGTCTTCAAGTGATGCCTCTTTCCAATCTGGGTCATGCCAGTTTACACACATAAATGTCACACATGCAATGCAGATTCCACATATACGATATATAACTAAGACCTTCAGCACATACCTGACTACGAAGCCAAGGACGCCAGAACGCAGACAGAGTGCAATATCCCCAATTTCCTATCAGCCTGGTCACAGATACAAAACACTGCAAAGACAAAAGAACTCGAGATGTTATAAAAATGATTTCTCCACATACACAAAGAACAGACACATACACGACATAAAATGTCCTTTATCACACACGTCAGGCAACCTTGATGGCAGTCTGTGCAATGGAATTGCACCAGATTGGCCCATTTGTACATGACAACAAGCAACATCAACAATGCTCTTGAAAGCAGTTTCGAACCATCTGTGTGAGCTAACGAATGCAATAAAACACAATTGCGCACTAAAAGTCTTTCACTGCGTTTGTTAAAAGCAAACCCGATGGTTATTCATGAAAGTAGGCATAGTTCTACATCACCTGCGCCTAGGATTGGATATCGTTAAGCATGAACCGGTCCGATACCGATACTGATACCAACGAAACGATACGGTATTTTAACGATACCGATACTGATACCAATTCCCATGTATCATGCTTTTAGTGCATCTGACCAGCAATGAGTTGGTAAGTTTTATACTCATTCTTTATCATTGTAGATACACTTAATCAAATATATTTATATGGGAGAACTTTGTTAATCATTGTAATATATCAAATTCAAAGCCAGTAAATGGAACTTTGTATTCAAACTTTTTTTTCCAACAGGTAACAGTGAACTAATAAACACATATTAGTGATTACAAATAAATCATAGTAGACTCGTGATTAATCTCAGACTAAAATGACTAGAAGTTTTTTTAAAGTAAACCTTAACTTTCAAAAGAAAAACTTGAAACAATCAACAGTTTTTGAGACACCAATTTCAGTTCTACACTTTGACTGGAAGTTACATTTTGATCACCATTGTTCAATGTTCAGCTTTAATCATCATTCTTGTGTAAGAAGATCAACATGTCTGCTTTTTCAGGATCGATGCGGACTCGTTCTTGACTCTATTTCCGACACCGACCATTTTCTAATGTTCGCGAAAATAGATGACTTGTTTACATTCGTTACTGCGTGGATTCGTAACTTTTGCTTTTAATAATTTATTTATTAATTCTGATAAAATATGGAATAAAATTAACGATAAATGTTTATTATGATATATTATTGATTTTCATCATCTAAAATGAAAGTAATGCAAAACTAAGCCTAACATCGCGCGAGTAGCTCGCCATAACGGGCGGTGTCTATATAAAATGTCAACCTTCAATTTAGTCTCGCGCTGCCGACGTGTTCGCTTATGTTGTGTTGTTTTATTACCTGCAATTTGATAAGAATTTCGCATTCATTTTTATGGAAATACCGAGATCGGAACCGATTCTTTACGAAACGGTATATACCGGTACTTTTTTAAGTAACTATTCGGTACTGTACCGATACCGGGTACCGGTATCAAACCCTACCTGCGCCTTAAATGAATGTTACATCTACCCACCCTAGGCCTCCACTGCAATTCGCCAATGTCGAAAATGGAGAAAAAACGAAACATTTGGGGATTTGTTTTAAGGTTTTGCGAAAATGACTTGAGAATGGGTAATAAAAGCTGGTCTTTACATATTTACAATGCTGTAAGCGGATATAGGAAATAGACTGCTACACAGCGTTCCTGGTGGACATGCGCAGTGTAACAGTCTAAAAGAAAAGTGGACTGGTTCACTGAACTGAATGAATAACGTTCGCTAGCTGATTACACAGACAGATAAAAGTCTCATTACCAGTCGATTGATCATGCATGTATATTGTGGGTCATTGATGCTTGCATGTAACATTTTGTAAACAAACATTCAGACACTGTCAAAGAAGACAGCTGCAATTCAGTCATAATAGGATTAACACAACACAGCCTGATATCAGGTTTGAAGGTCTTATACAAACATGGGCAAGCGTACCGGACAATCTAACAACGACAAAGGAAACTATGGTTGATGTTTGTTAATGAGTACAGCAAACTTTGTCGGGTGTTGAAAAGTAAAGAAATCGAAAGTGATTAGTTCCTATTGCTAGAAATAAATACTATTAAAATACAATATGAGATCAGAGAAATGGCCTTATTTGATATAATTCTCCTCGACGTACGTTTCCTATATAACTTTTGTGAAGATGTAATACATTGCAAATACTGTAACAGCAGACATAGCTTGTAAACGTCCGCTAAATTCATTTTTTTGCTCGACGACACCTCCTAAATTTGCCAAAATGTGCCTGCCAGACCAAAATGTATCAATGCATATATGCCGCTTATTTTCAAAATTACTTTGTTCTATGGTGAAAAAATGGCTCCAACTTTCACGACTTCGGCTCTTATTTCTCAAATGTGGCTCCTTCTCCTCTCATTTTGCGAGTAGTTGCACAAGAACAGAATACCCAGGGCAGGCCCTGCCACCTATCCCCTCATATCAATTGTTCGTGAAATAAAAGTACCATGCATGTGCAGGACTGCATGCTGCCTTTGCACAGATTCGTCAAATTGCGACCCGTCTCGTAAACCAAAAGCTACTTTTCGACTTAAATGCCATATTTTCACAACACCACAAAAACTGTAATGATGCACTCACTTTCTTACCAAAACAACACTCAACGAAACCGAAATGTTGCACCTAACTTTAACCAAAAAAAAATTCACGTCTGCAGTTTTCACATTAGGCAAGCTGTGCCTTTTCCCATCTGGGTCATACCAGTTCAACCAACACAGCTGCAAACCGTTCATTATGCCATCTGGGTCATGCCACTCCAACAACACAGCTGTAAGACGTTCAATATGCCACCTCGGTCACGGCGGTTTACCCAAGACACTATCACACATGCATTGCACTATAACATTTAAGGTACACAGCGACTACCATCAGGACTTACCTTAATATAAAGCAAAGGGCGCCACACTGCAAACAGGCTGCAAAATCCACAATCGCCTAGCACCTGCCACCTGAAGCAGATCACTGCAAAGACAAGGACACACAGTATTGTATAATACAGGCTTTCTCCACAAATGCAAGGAAGATATACATACACGAGATCAGACAATATTTCCAGTATCATACACGTCAATCCATCGCTTTTCGTACCAAACTGTATTCCCACCCTTCCAGGTTAGCGTATGTAAAAACGTCTTCTTTTGTACATGTCACATATTATTCATTCCTACATACAAAAGACCACAATTTATCAGACACAACATCATCAAAGGTGCAATACCCCACAACAGCAAGCGAATGGAACTGCCCTTCAATTGCCTATTTGCACATGACATCTTGCAAGAACAATAATAATATTGAAAGCAGTTTCGAACCATGTATCTGTGAGCTAACAAATGGAATAAAACCAAATTATCCGCTAAAAGCCTTCCACAGCCATTCTCACAATGACACCCGATAACTATTCATGAAACGTGTCACAGTTAATGAGTTATACATAACCTGCACCATAAATGAATATATATCTACCCATCTATCCTCTCAATTATCTACTCTCCCTGAAATGAAAGTACCATGCGTGTGAGTTTCTCAATACAGCCATTGCACAGATTCTTGAAATTTGAGCATTCTCACAAATCGTTAACTACTTTGCTACTAAAATGCCATATTCTCACAACACTCAACAAAACTAAAATGTTGCACTTAACTTTTGACCACAAACACTTCTCGTTTACAATTTTAACACCAGACATGCTGTGCCTTTCCCATCTGGGTCATGCCAGTTGAACAACCCAGCTGTAAGACGTTCCATATGCCATCTGGGTCATGGCGCTTTACCCAAGACATATATAATATGTACAATGCATGAGAACATATAAGGTACATAGCGAATACCATCAGCACATACCTGAATACAAACCGAAGGACACCAAAATGCATATAGGCTGCAAACTCCTCAATCGTCTAGCAGCTGCCTACTCAACCAGAACACTGCAAATACAAGACAACACAATATCTTTGAAACACACGAGGCCACATATTATTCTCTATTGCACACACGTCACTCCAGGGCTTCTTCGCACCAAACTTGGAAGAGGCCCAGGCCTGCCCATTTTGGTAGAAAAGAAAGCACTTTCTCTCATTTTGGGCAAAATGTACGATTTGATAAATTTCCATACATTATATACCTTAATTATAATTATAACTTCTCAGACCCACAACAGACAAACATTGCATATTTTTTCCTTTTCTTCACATTTTCAGACGAATTTTGCCTTCTGATTGGGATAGATTCCTGCTATATTTAGGGGAAAATAGTCAACTTTACAGTTGGGAACAGGCCTGTAAGGAAGACACCTTTTACAGGCCTTTATTATATACCGAGGCGTCTGTAAGACAGGACATACAATCAAATTGCCCTTTAAATGCATATTTACCCATATTTACACATGAATACAAAAAACACACGTACGACGTCGTGCACAACTACTTAGCGGCGCATGAAATGTTTGCCTGTGTTGTACTGTCACGACCTTTCTCACCCTGCTGCGAACAACAAGCGTTTACATGGCCTTCTCACATTTTCAAGTGGTATTTCAGACAGCTAACCCTTTAAGACGATCTCTTTCTCTCTCTATCGTTCTATACTATCGCGGAGACAAGACTATCGCAGTTATGAGCAACTACCGATGCAATGCTTTGATGTGTTTGCTCTGTGATCGGTCTCTGTGTCACTTTTGGTCAATGACATTTCAACGTCACCAGGTTGACTTTCCAAAATGCGCAGCAACCATTTACTTTGCCTTTTCATCCATAAGCATCAGCAGGTGTACAGTACTGGTTCTACCCAGGAAAACTGGTGGTCCGTCTCCACCTCAAACTAAAACTACCATACCAAAACAAACAATCAATTTCGACATGGCTGCGAAGACATTGACAGCAGCCTCTCACGAGGACCACCCATCAAGGTCTGTGGTGTGCGGAAATCTGTTTAACTTCAGCTTTCATAAAAACATAATTTCTTCACTTATTGTGCACGACGTAGTCATGCTCTTGAAAGGTATTTCGAACCATCTATGCGAGCAAACGAATGAACAAGAAACTTTCCCGCCAAAAGTCTTCCATCGAAAAAACACAACGACAGCTATTCTGATTCCAGTTCACGAATCATAGTTACGTTACCTGCACACTCTATGAATGTTACATCTACCCACCTGTCCTTTCAAATGAACTCTTCACCAACACTTCCTGCTTGAACTAAAACTAACAACCAACAACAACAGACATAACATTTTCAAGATGGCTGTGGCAAAGTGAGTGACAGAGTGATCCTTACTTATGCGCATGCGCAAACAATAACAACCGTAAAAAACAACAACAAACTTGCCAACTTTTTCACACTCAACATAATCTTATAAATACATATAGACACTCCACAACATCCCTATCACATAAGCCCCGTAATGGTGTGTGACAAGTTCTCAACACTGCCCACAGCCATAGCCACACATTCATGAACTTGTGGACAGCCCCGTGAAACATGACCTTACTTCTCCACCAAATCCATCATATGCCATATTACCTACCAAAACTTATCTACGGTACTTACCTTTGCCCAAAAATATTTTCGCCCACGATTTTGCGATGATTACAATGGCTTGAAATGTCCAATGTAACGTATAACGTCGACCTACTGTACACCAGGATCCGTCTATGTCATCAAAGCAAAATGGCGTTCGTTAAACCGTAATACATAGCCTGCTGCGCTTGTGCGTCGGAAATAAACCGGAACTCAACAGTGGTTTTATTATTACCAAAAATATACAGACGTTAATGGAGCTACTTATGTAATGGCCAACTATTACGTCTCGTTCATGTATCTACATCCATTACTGATTTTCCGTACTAGAAAAATACATTTATTATTATGTTTGTATCATAATCTGTTGTTTTCTTTATAAAAACATAATGCTTGATAAAGTTTCTTTGTAGTGTGTATTTATTAGTTAACCAGTCGTAAATTATTTCTGATAATAAGATAGTTTTTACTTTACCAAAGAGCAAATGTATGCCACTCTATTCTATGTGACTTTCATGACTCTACCTGAAATATTAAGATAGTTATGAAAGCCAGTATAACAATCTAAAGCAAAGTGATGGAACAATCAAGGTTTGTGTGTTTTAAGGGTAGGGTAAAACAAGGGGAGATAATACATGTTTAGCAAAGAGTAATGCAATGTTATCATACATTTTCCAACACTAGGAGTATATACCTTACTAAAGATCACTATGAGCCTTCGTCCCCCAAACTGTTACCGACCACCCCGCTTGGCTCAAAGCCTATAATGTCTTAATTACACTTTAGTGTACTCATATTCCGTATAGTTGATTGTTTTCTGTAAATCAGTAAATTATCATATTTTCAAATATTGCATATATCATTATTATGAACACTTATACAAAGTTCGCAAAAATGGCGGATTCCAAAATATTCTTAAACTGATCTTATCTTATGTAATTATCATCCGTTTTTGATAATTCGTTCACACTTGGTCACGTTTTTCAGCACTCTCAATAATAATGTTTGATACATATATTCCCTTTACAATATGAGACTTAAATCGGAAAATATATTCATAAATAAATCAGATTTCTACCTGTGTACGAATCAGAACATTATAATTTTATATACGATGGTTGGGTTAACATTTTGAAAAATAAGTATAAAAGTCGAATAGGAAATGCAGCTTTCACAGAACACAGTAAACCCAAAAATACGCAAAAGGACAAACATTTTTTTTAATAGCAATGCTAACACAGAATAAAGGCATATGACATCCCAAACACAAAAAAAGTTGACAATAGAGCTACCGCCTTGGAACGGTCAGTAACAAAAATGTCACTGGGGGCTTAAACCAGATTCTAGGGTGCACCAAACCTCACACTACTGTCATTCCAATAAAACGGGACAGTGTAAATAAAGAAATCCCCGCCATGAACTAGTCTCTACCCAACAAGGCAGCATCAATAGGCAATATATGTAAAACACAAATATGCTAGTGTATATATAAATACAAACAAAAAATAGCCTAGAAAGCCAAAAAGAAGGTACTCAATGACTTGGCAGAAGCCAGAACAACAAGAGAATAAATCATTGAGGGCACGACAAGGCAAGATTGCAGACAAACATCAATAGTACATAATTGTAATAATCCCGAAGATGGCATGCATATGGCGGTGGTCATAGAGATTTTTTCTTCCCCCATGTCCAGCGGCGTATGGTCCCAGTATCTAACAAAATACTATGCACCGAAAGCGAAATAAACAAAATGGAATTTAGTTGGGAGCAGCGGTTATGAAGCCTGCGTATCACAAGTAACAGCCAAAAGACTAAATAAAAAGCAGATAACATATCCTATGAGTGGTTAAACAATACCCAGAGCATTTTATCGGCCGGAGTAGTGGAACCACCGAATCGAAAACAAAAGCAATTGAAAATGTACCACCGATAACTAAATATAAGTATCGGGCTCAACGATCTCCAAAGATCGAATGAATAACAGTCCTGATTGCAAGCGCGGGGAGACGTTTTCCTGCATCCACAATGCACAAGCAACGCCACTGTGCTATATAAAAGAGTATGAGAGTGGACCTTTGGAAACGGTCGAACGCGACACATACGAAATATTGCAGTCTCGGTTTGATTGAGACTCTTGTGTTAAGTCAGGTTGTGATAGTCCTTGTCGCAGAAGAATTCTTAAATTACATTTATATATTGGAAAGAAGATCAGGGATACGATAATAAAATTGTGCGAGGTTTTACGAAGTTTATGGTTCCGGTAGCCTTGATGGAGTAGCTTTTTAGTTATACAAAGTTTACGAATATTGAAGTCCTCAACTCGCGTACATGCTCTTGAAAAACGAATAAGTTGAGACACGTGGACCCCATAAGAAGTTGCTCGGGTAACATCCCCATCTAAATGGGGATAATTAACAATGTCAACATTGTTGATGAACATGGAATGTACCGGGTTGATAATAGAACGGTATATCGCAAAAAAAACACTGTGAGTTTAAATCAGGTTCAAGAGTGCACCAAATTCCACTCTTACCTTACTTAAAGCCCAACAGGACGGTGACGTTTGATGTTTGTCTAAAGTCTTGTCTTGTCGTGCCCTTAATGGTTTATTCTCTTGTTGCTCTGGCTTCCGCCAAGTCATTGAGTACCTTCTTTGTGGTTGTGTATACTATTGTTTTTTTGTATTTATATATACACGAGCATCTTCGTGTTTTACTTATATTGCCTATTAATGCGGCCTTGTTGGTTAGAGAATAGTTCATGGCGGGGATTTCTTTATTTACACTGTCCCGTTTTATTGGGTTGACAGTAGGGTAAGTGTGAGGTTTGGTGCACCCTAGAACCTGGTTTAAACCCCCAGTGGCCTGTTTTGCTACTGACCGTTCCAAGGCGATAGCCCTATTGTCAACCCTTTTGTGTTTGTGATGTCTTATTTGGCCTTTTATTCATCTTTAAATGTGTTCTTTGTTTCTGTGTGTGTTTGTGGTTGACAGTCGTCTTGAATGCTCTTTTCCTGATCGATTTTTAGTTTTATATTTACTGTCATCCCTATAAAACAGGACAATGTAACTAAAGACAGTAACACTAACAATACAAAAATGTGTGGAATTCAGCATGTTGTCTCCATTTTTTACAGACAAATGTTATTTCCCCAACCATTTGTTTTATTAATTCGGATAAAATCATCAGGAAATCTCACAGAATCACCATTTATACACATTAATTAGTATTTTCTTCAGAGACAATGGTACAATACATTATATTATGTTCTATTCTAGTGTGTGATTTAAATTATCTTGCAGTTTCCTGGAGTGTAAATTACCGATCGGTTGGATTAATTGCCATAAAGAGTGGGATAGCCTTAGTCTTTTGAATCATAACTACCATTTTGTCAAAACGCAGCACTTAATGACTGTGTTGCATGGACATATGCTCAATAGCATGTCGAATGTATATTTTCTCACAAGAATTGTTGAGGAATGCATATCTCATTCCTTCATTAAAAAATAAAGAAGTTTCAAGCATTAATCATTTTGAAGTATGTACCTCACGTGTTATTTCATTGCATGAAATGTCTCAAAACGTTAATTTATCAACATATATTAAACAGTTCCACTATTACATATTGTTTCCATGTATGGTATAAGACGTTTATAATCCAGGATGTATATAGGATAAACGGGTCTTTAAATGCATCAATTTAAGGAATAGACAATAAGTAACAGTATGGAAAAGTACATGGTAAGTCGGATATTTCTAAAACATATTTGGCAGAAATGTGGAAATATGATTATGCCAGCCTTTGTTTTGCTTCCAGTACCATATGCTAAACAAATGCAATTATTGACAATGACAATGACAATATATTTATTGATTTTGGCCACCGGCCCATGTCAACATGATAAACGCAATAATATTATACAGCCATGTGAGGTGATATAAACAAATATTCATTTTGCAAATGTATATATATTAAGTTTATGTTCAAATTTACTGTATTATATTTGGGAATCTAGAACCATACGGCGTTCTTTAATCGCGTAATATGAGTACTTTGACAGATTTCTTATAAGAAAGAGTATGATAATGGACCTTTGGAAACGGCCGAAAACGACACATACCAAATATTGCAGTCTCGGTTTGATTGAGACTGTTCATGGGCGGTAGTGAAATATGCTAGCTACCGCTCACGCCCTCTAGCCCCGGGTTGAGCAGAACTCATAATTAATAAAAGTCTGATTTCTGGAACTCATTAAAATGTTAAACTTGTTGACTGTTGCATTAATAGTAAATTTGTTAGGTATATTTTGGTGTATAATATGTGCTAATTTTTGCCATACCAAGACGAAATGATACTCATTTTCTATATCACATTTGCATAAATTGCAAATTCTCTGTTTTTTGTCAATTTTATAATGTCGTCCTCTCTCAATTTCCAAGTCATGAGAGGAACATCTTAGCTTAGCTATAGCGTTCCTAAACTTCCTTATAGTGATACAGTTTAAGTATTCTTCATGTTCAAACGTGGTTTTAAAATTGCAATAAAGTGATAGTTTCGAATTGTCTTTCACTAAAGAAGACCACTGTTGAAGGTACTGGTCCTTTAATGTTTGTGTAAATGTGTTTATGAAGACTGTTTCATTAGTTACACGTTGATCGATCCAAACATTTCCCAGGCCGCAATAATCTAGAAAACGTTTGACACCGTTTGTCCAGTGTGTTTGTCCACAATGTTTCATCATATTATAACTCTTTTTGACAAGTCTGTGATCTCCCATTTTTAAAATTGTACACCAATACTTATCACTCGTTTAGTCGCAGCAATGAACATCGGGTAGCGCCCACAGTCGCTCAGCACCGCAGCTTTCGTAGATTTTTGTTTACACATATATATCGTTTACAAGCGTAGTTATGTATAATTTCTATTGAATTTTGCCGCTGAATACCCATATTTCTGACCCATAAATTAAGATAGGGCTAATCTTTGTATCAAAGATATTGAATACATGTTTCGAAAGTTGTCCGTAATTGTACTTATTTGACAAGACAGAAACTAGCACACGTTCAGCTTAACATGCCTGATCACTTGCCATCCTGGTGAGAGAAAGTTGGCTGCTAAAAGTAGTGCCCACATAAGAAAAGTTATTTAATATTTCTATTAGTTTACCGTTGAAAGTCCACTTTTCCATTTTTGAAAGTATTCCATCATTTTTCAATACCATAATCTTTGTTTTATCAATATTTACCTTGACATATTTATCATCACAAAATGATTTCAACAAATTTAACATTTTTTGTAAACCTACAACTGAAGTTAAAGCCACGTCATCTGCAAACAACAGTGACAGACTTCAGTAGTGTCCGGAAATAGCTGGATGCCTTTGATTACACTTTCCTCATGCCTTGTTACAAGCTCATTTATAAAAATTGTGAGGCAACGCATCCTTGTTTCAAGCCGATTGGGCAGTTGAAATATTCAGTTAGTCCATCATTTGTTTTAACACATGCCTGAACAGGATTGTACATTCCAAACATTGCTGTGTATAATTTACCTTTGAAACCAGTTAATATGCATATTTCCTATAATTTCTGTCTGTTAATCAAGTCAAAACATTTCATAAAATCGACGAATGCAAAGTAAAGTTTACCACCTATTTTGAAAGTTGCTGTTGATAATTTCTTGGAAAATAAATGCATTATCCGTTGTTGAATAGTTCACTCGAAACCCGGCTTGAGATTCCTTTATTTTGTCAAACATATTAACATAGAATATGATACATTTTGTTAGTATACTGGTTTTGTCAAATATTTTTAAAAGTAATATTCCCCAGTAGTTTTCAGGAACGTACACGTCACCCTTTTTATGATATACGACAATAATCGCCGGGCTCCTTGATTCCGGGAATGTTCCGGTATTATATAAAAGGTTAAATAGTCTGCTTACAATAGGTAAAATTATGTCTATAGAATGCACGAAGAAATCAGGTATAATCTTGTCTTCACCGGCACATGACCCCCTGTTCAGACCTTTAACAACTCTTAAATCTCTTCGTCTGTTACTTCCAAGTTAAATATATAATCTTCTAGTTCATTGTGTGTGTTGTTGTCAGGCATAATATCTGAGTTTGCATTGATGGTATTACCATCACTTTCAAATAGGGTTTCAAAATAGCGTTGCCAATCAGCTGTGCTAATATTATTTGAATTATCTGTGGTTCGTTTATTACACATGCCTTTTAACTTTTTCCAGAAACTTTTAGGATTGTCAGATTTGTTTATAATATCGTTCAATTACTGGTGGTCGTTGTGCGGACCTACGATGTCATTGCGTTCGGACGCTGTGGTTTCTATAGGACCCTATATCTCATTTTCACGCTTACTATCACACATGTTTTTAAAATTGTTTTAGCGGCTTTATAGTCACTTAGGTTCGAATCGGTCCTATTTCTTCGGTACTTTCGAAGACTTTTATTTTTCATTTACTTCAGTTCTCGACAAGTGCTGTCAAACCATCTTGGATGCATATTCACAAGTTTTTCGTTCGTTTTAAACAAAATTCTGCGCTATCATAAAGAACACCATTAAAAGTCAATACAATATCTTCCAAGTTAGTCGATACATATATTATATTGTTGGTAAAATCGCGTACAAATGAATTTGTTAAAAGCCTTGACAGTTTATTTCGGAACAGATCTATGTTGTCTTCAAACACGTATTTCTTATTTAAAGTACATTTCTTGTTTGTGACATTTGAGGCATTCTTACCACAAGTTGCATGGCTAGGTATCTTAAAACTTAGTGGGAAATTAGTGGATTCGCTACGCATTTCAATTTAGATACTAAAAGATAATCTATAACACTGTTACCGGTAGGACCAATATATGTGAATTGCCCATTTCCTTTGTCACCGAAAAAGCGACCATTAACAATACGTAGTACGTGCGATTTGCAAAAATCTAAAAGATCAAGACCGAAAGAGTTAGTCTTCTTATCACAGGATGTCCGGCGTTCAATCGTTTCATCTCTGTCGAATGCATCTTTATATGGTTCAATGTATATTGTGTTACTTCTGGCTGAATGACAGTTTTGCTTCCAGTACCATATGCAAAACAAATGCAATTATTGGCTGAATGACAGTTTTGGCACGAACATGCAAAAACAAGATTAGATCTAATTAAACATGTTTCAGTTGATTCATCTGGATCACTTTTCTAGTGAAAATTATCCTGTCCCCAGGGGTAATGCATGGGAAAACACAAACATTTGTTAATCTGACAACTATTCTGTTTTGAAGGATAACAGAAAGACAACGTTTACATCCCCAGGCTGAAAGTTGAGTTTTATTTGCATTATTAGGAAACGTGCATATCGTTGTCTTGAAATAATGCGTTTTATCTGGTGATAGCTCATGGTGAATGGGCATGTTTATGGACTAATTGTGTAGTTGTACACATCTTTAATTAGCGATAATTGTTAATGATGTTATTAGAAAAAAATATAAAAAGATTGGACAGGGAAAGTAGCATTCAAGGAGGACAGTCAACCACAAAACACAGAAACAAGCATGCAAACAGACAAACAACAAGTCAAAAGTAATAATAAAAGCAAACGACATCACAAACACAAATGGGTTGACAATAGGGCTACCGCCTTGGAACGGTCAGTGACAAAGTAGGCCACTTGGGGTTTAAACCGGTTCTAGGGTGCACCAAACCTCACACTTAACCTACTTCATCCCATTAAAACAGGACAGTGTAAATAAAGAAATCCCCGCCATGATCTAATCTCTAACCAACAAGGCAGCATCAATAGGCAATATAAGTAAAACACAAACATGCTCGTGTAAATATAATACAAAAAACACAATAGCCTAGAAAGCCACAATGAAGGTACTCAATGACTTGGCAGAAGCCAGAGCAACAAGAGAATAAACCATTAAGGGCACGACAAGAAAGATCATAGACAAACATCAAACGCCACCGTCCCAATGGGCTTTAGGTACGCGTCATCTTAGGGTCCACAACCTGTCCGGTCATTGTACAATTAAAGCGGAAAGTATAGTGGCGAACTGTAAAAGGGTCCAGCAGCAAGCATGCAGTACGTTGCAAAATGATAGGGTCATAACCTCTTTTGATAAACTTTTCAAAATTTTCTACAAGTTTATCAAAGATAGTATGAAAGTGATCATGACCAAGAATCTTACGAAGTTTATAAATCACATCCCCATAGAAGTCAGGTTGTGATAGTCCTTGTCGCAAAAGCGTCCTTAAATTACTTTTATATTTGGAAAGAAGATCAGAGTTACGATAATAAAATTTTGAAAAGGTTTTACGAAGTTTATGGTAACGGTAACCCTGACTGAGTAGCTTTTTAGTTATAGAAAGATTACGAATATTAAAGTCCTCAACTCAAGTAAAAGCTCTTGAAAAACGATTAAGTTGAGACACATACACCCCATAATAAGTTGCTCGGGGATCATCCCCATCCAAGTGGGGGTAATTAACAATGTCAAATTAAAATCATCTCTCTTGTCATAGATTAAAATCATCTCTCTTGTCATAGATTTTGCTAATTATTTCACCATTTTCAATCGAGAGATCTAAATCAAGAAAAGAAGCGTTATTATCAGATATATTAATTTTATTTAGCTGAAGTTCTTTAGGATAAATATGATCAACCATTGTTGAAAAGAAAGGGTTGTCAATGTTCAGTATGTCATCCAGATACCGAGAGTTGTCATTAAAAGCTTCAATAACATCTGCCTGGGTATTTGGTGAAATACTCAACGTGAACTCTCTTTCATAGCAAAATAAAAATAAATCAGCGACAAGTGGTGCACAGTTCGTACTCATAGGGATACCAACAATTTGTCTATAAACGGTGGTACCATACCTGACGAAATTATTATCTAATAGGAAGATGAGTGCTTCACAAACTTCATAGCAAGTCCACATAGTACAATTGTTTAAACTGCCGTTAGTTAATAGTTAAAAAACGCTTTAATATTATTACATGCCAAAAATGTAGTATTTTCTCTAGCGAAGGTTTTTTGAATAAGAGAAATTAGCTTGTATTTAATAAGGTGATGTGGTAAGGTTGTATATAGTGAAGAGAAGTCATAAGTGCTTATTGATGAAACTTGACCTTTATTGAACATTTTATCAAGAACTTCTCCTGAAATTTTTAAGTTTTATCACAATATAGTTTAACGTGATCTTTAACGGCAGTAAGACATGAAGTTAAAAGTTTGGAGATGTTTGTTGTGGTGCAGGCACTAGAATTAGAAATAAAGCCAGCCTTATACGGATTTTAATGTAATTTAGGAATCCAGTACATGGTAGGCAGTTTATTTTGCTTATCGTTTACACCAGCCTTAAAAGTAGTGCACCGAGTGATATGTGCGGAAACAACATCATCCTCAGTAGAATTTACTGGAGTATACGAATTGATGCTGCCGAGTTTCAGAGATAAAACATTGAGGTAATGTAGGCGTCAAACAATAATTACATTATTAGCTGCTTTATCTGCAGGAACTAAAACTAATTTATTATGAAATTCCTGAATTATCGATTTTAAATTACGAAAGGAAAACCGAGGTCTCGGAGGAAGTAAAGAGGGGTTAGCATTATAAAAGTTAATACGTGTATCTATAATTTCAAGAATAGACTTTTTCCAAGTAGAAAGCGAGTTTGGGTCCGCATGTTCTCTACGGCACCATTTTATACTAAAATCTTCAATGGAGTGGGCGATCTGGGCACGACAGGTATTAAAATCAATAGTTGAAGGTAATCTATATTTAGGACCTTTCGAAAACAAATGCCGAATACGTTTATCAACAATATCAAAATTACCAGTGATGACATGACCTGCTGGAGCCTAGCAAAATTTTGATGTGTTGCATTCACAATCCTTAGGAGTATTATGTACTATATCAGAAACTATTTTGTTGTAGTTGAAAATAATATTTCTAATAGGCTTTTTATATTTATAACAAATTACAGGACTTTCGGAAATTTTGAAATATTTTGGGATAGAATCAACTACATGAGTATCTCGAAAAATACTAGGCATGTCAATGAAATCAATACATTTATTAATATATACTGAAAGGAAAAAGAAACATGGGGTGCGTATTTCCGCTATATACTGTATCTAATCGAACGGTACAGGGCGACATTAGGCCTGTCCTTTTAGAAAGAAGGTTTAAACAGCACTGAACACACCAATGGTTACCCCTTTAAAGTTTCATTATCGTCAGAATGCGCATTTGGCTCAAGCAGGTGAGCAAACTTATGCTTTAAATGTTGCAATCACTTAACATTAAATACAGTACTGAACTGGCTCAATTTTTCAAAGAGGAACTTCAGCATTTATGAATTTCTTGTTACAACGTGTACTGTGATTAAAACGTCTACAACATCACAGTTGTGTCCTTTCTCTAACTGACTGCACCTTTTTTTTTTTTACAAAACATCTTGGGATTTCCGTGGAATATATATGGAATTAAGTGTGCAGTATATGCAATATATAGCGGAAATACGCACCCTGCGTTTCTGTTTCCTTTCAGTATATAGTAGTTTTAGAAAACAGACTCCTTGCCAATATGGGGTCGGAGAACATGTTGTGTGTAGCTTTGAACTATGGAAGCAGTGTTACACAAGGGATCTGCACGAATGAAACTTTTGTCGGATTCCTCGTCGATCAACTTTAGTGAAGAAATGGACAAAGAGGTAAAAACAAATATAAAAAGATCGGACAGGGAAAGTAGCATTCAAGGAGGACAGTCAACCACAAAACACAGAAACAAACATGCAAACAGACAAACCAGAAGGCAAAAGTAATAATAAAAGTAAACGACATCACAAACACAAAAGGGTTGACAATAGGGCTACCGCCTTGGAACGGTCAGTGGCAAAGTAGGCCACTGAAGGGTTTAAACCGTGAAGGCATAGAGTGCTTTCCAGACTGTTTAAAAATAGTATGTAACTCAGCGACAGACATAATTACACGCGATTTACGTTTGATGTTACCATTACGCCTACGACCATGAGACCTAGATTTACGCTTTCGAATAGAAAATATAGACAAAATATCATTATTAGGATCTTTAGAAATATTTCCTTCTTGATAAATATTGTCATTAAGGCCAAGTGGATAAGGTGTCTGTAAGTTTTTCAAACACTTAAGTTCTGCAATATGTCTAGCTTTTATTGTGAAGATTTTAGTAGCATCGTTATCAAAATATATATATTCAACCGGTTGAACAGTTACGTAATTAAAATTATGACATGACTGACGAAAGTGTTGGTACAAGTAATTTTTTAACTTTTTAGGATTATTTGCATTATATTTGTGTTCACGAAATCGAACTTTTAAGGATCGACCTGTTTGTCCAACATATTGTATACCGCAACGTGGTGAATTTCAAGTCAGATCATAAATGACGTGAGTAGTACGTCAATCAACATTTGAAGCTAGACATACATTAAACAATCTACCATTAACAGCTGATTTAATGGTGGACTTGCAAGATAAATAATTGCAACAACTGCACCTCTTAGCATTGCACTTATTAATAGAGGGAAACACCCTGCGTCTTGAATGAACTAAATGATTTCTGAAATGAGACTTTATATGGTATTTCCTCAAAACAGGTGATCCTAGAGGAGTTACGGAAACTTTTGAGCCATTATTAAAAATCCTAGTAATATTATTAGAAGGAACATGAAACGAGGTTGCCCGATGAAGATTTAAAGGTGTAAGACGTACATATGGTTTAGTTCTAAGAAATGAAGAGTTATTTTGTGGAAATTGTATTGATGACGCAGAGTGTAACCGAAGAGGTGAAAGATTTATTTTTAAAGTTTTAACTAAAAGACTCATAATTGTTTTTATGGAGAGTAATACCATTCTGTGAAAAGCGAAATAAGGGTCAATAAGATACGAAAAAGAATCGTATCAAAGATACATAAGAAATAATATTAGTAAACTTACGGACTGTTAAAAGAGGTCCAAAACTCACGTCAGTGTCTAATATAAGATGGTGAGGAAAGTTAAGGAAAACCCTAATAAAATGGGCCAAAATGTCGATGAGCACAAAACCTTCAACGCGGTATATGAAACACACGTGTTTAAGGGAAACCTGGATCAATGAATGTCATACAATCCCTATAGGATGTAAAAATAACAATATTGATTGGATGTACGGGGAGACTTTGAACGGTCGACACACGGCACAATCAACACTATTGTGCGTTACAAAGAAATATAAAAAGATCGGACAGGGAAAGTAGCATTCAAGGAGGACAGTCAACCACAAAACACAGAAACAAACATGCAAACAGACAAACAAGAAGACAAAAGTAATAATAAAAGCAAACGACATCACAAAAGGGTTGACAATAGGGCTACCGCCTTGGAACGGTCAGTGACAAAGTAGGCCACTGGGGGGTTTAAAACGGTTCTAGGGTGCACCAATAATACAAAAAAACAATAGCATAGAAAGTCACAATGAAGGTACTCAGTGACTTGGCAGAAGTCAGAGCAACAAGAGAATAAACCATTAAGAAAGATCATAGACAAACATCAAACGCCACCGTCCCAATGGGCTTGAGGTACGCGTCATCATAGGGTCCACAGCCTGTCCGATCATCGTACAATTAAAGAGGACATAATAGTGGCGAACTGTAAAAGGGTCCACCACCAAGCATGCAGTACGGTGCAAAATGATAGGGTCATAACCTCCTTTGATAAACTTTTTAACAAGTTTAACAAAGATAGTATGAAAGTGATCATGACCAAGAATCTAACGAAGTTTATAAATCACATCACCAGAAACACGCACTTACAACACTTACATGGATAAGTGGACGACGCCACAAACATAGATGATAACAGGGATACGATCAGTGCCAAAACATTTCTCCAACATCACACTTATCCCAAATTGATCCCAATAAGAGAAGACGATAAAGAAGTCCTCGCAAAAATTAGATCCTCTTTCAGGCTAGTTCTCGATGACGACTCGATGTTGTTTCCAAAGGATCACCCTTATCAGTATTTATTAACATTCACATTAGCGTTCGTTTAGTTTAGTGTGATTATTGTAAAATATCTCACCGTGCTACGAATCTGTAGTGTAATGTTTACTTGTCCTTTGGGATCAACGAACTTGCTTTAAAGGGACACTGTCGGTACGTAAGCAGATATTAAGCAACTGTTTGATTTTTATTCAGTGACATTAAGTAGGGTAAGAGTGAGGTTTGGTGCGCCCTTGAACCTGGTTTAAACCCCAACGGTTTTTTTTTGCCACTGACCGTTCCAAGGCGTAGCCATATTAGCAATTATTTTGTGTTTATGATGTCTTATCTTGCCTTGTATTCATCTTTAATGTCGTGTTGTGTTTCTGTGTGCGTTTGTCTTTGACTGTCGTCCTTGAATGCTACTTTTCCTTTTCGATTTTATATCTACTTTTTATGTAATATAGGCTCGTAATCAAAAATTACCCATGCAGAACATTTGAACAACAGTGGGATTAAGGAGACTTGAATATTCCTTCTAAAAGGAAGATAATATCTAGGATGTCCTGTTTAGCATTCTAAATGCTGTACAGGCATTCTAAAGTCCACTCTCATACTAATTTATGACGAAATAAATACTACTGCCTTCAAGCCGTTTCCCACCACAACGCCACCACCTCCACCTTCAAACAAATATGAATTTGTATGTAAATGCCATGTTTTTCAGGTTTCATTTGAATAATATCATTCCAAATTAAAATGTATTGTAGGTAAAAAGGTCTCCAATGTAATCCCCCTCTTCTCGTTACAGCAAAGTAGGTTATGAAACTCCCTTGCCTACAAAAGAACCTCTAGTTGACAGAAAAACTACCCTTCCTTACATAACAGCCTCTAAGCGATAAAACAATACAGGTCGGGGACTTCCCTTACTTAAATAACTGCCTCCAGTCGATAGAATAATGTCGATAAATGACTTTGATTTCATCAGATTCTCAGGTAGGTGCTTTTGAAACCGTTAATGTCACTTTTCGGTATCTGGATGACATACTGAATATTGACAACATTGTCTTTTATGCTGTTATTAATATTATCTATCCTAAAAAACTTCAAATCAACAAAGCTAATATTTCTCATAATGTCGCTTTTTTATTTGCATTTCTCTATTGAGAAATAATAAACAAAATCTATGACAAAAAATATGATTTTAATTTTGATATTTTTAATTACCTTCACTTAGATTGGGACGATTCCCAAGTATTTTGTTAGAAACTGGGACCATACGCCGCTGGACATGGGGGAAGAAAATATCTCTATGACTCCCGCCATATGTATACCATCTTCGGGATGGTTAAAATTATGTACTATTGATTTTATGAATATTGAGTTTTGCTCAACCCGGGGCTAGAGGGCGTGAGCGGTAGCTAGCATGTTTCTCTACCGTTCATGAACAGTATAAGGGCCTATAAGTTTACTATTAGGTAAAGGTAACTTAGTGGTGCTCCAAACTACCCATAGTTCAGGATAACGTCTCTGTAGGTCCGTACTGTTTGGTTGGTTGTAGTTTTGTGAGAACGACCCGTGTGTGTATTTGCCCGATGTTGACACGCCTGGCCGGTAATATCACGGAATGTCCGTGCTCATATCAGGCTGTGTATAGTAGGTCCTTGCACTAAGGTGGTTTTGTTTGGTAAGACATTTGCCGTGGTCCCAGACGTTGTGTAAGTTGTTGTTCTGCTCAACAACAAGCATAGGTACCAGTACAACATTTTTCCTTATCTTTCTAATTTAAGCAGTTGTCCAAGGAGCAGAATATAATTAATTAAGTCTTGTTTGATGAAAGAAATCCAAAATATGTATAACTATCACTTTAAATGTTCGCGTTTTAATCCCTTAAAACGTTGTCTCTACTTTAAAACTAATATTAGGAATCACAATCTATTATTTGAATTATCTTATATAAAAGTCTTTAATATGAGTGATTATGAAATTCTATTAAAATTAACCGGATAGAACATTAAACTTGTTGTCCATTAATCGTATATGTACAACACATAGGCTCACAATATAATCAGGTAAGAATCGAGCAGAAATTCGCACACAATTAATTATCTATTATACTACTGTAAACTAAACTGTAACGTAATCCATGAATAAAATGTGATATTGTTTAATTAGTAATTAAAGTGGTTATACATTTTTTTCCTAAAATTTGTAACCAGCCTCGTAATAGAGTGCATATAAAATATTATGATAATGGTTATAAAATCGTCTTAATAGAGTGCCTATAAAATATTATGATATCGGTTACAGAAACATCTTAATAGAGTGCCCATAACATATTATGATATTGGTTACAGAAACATCTTAATAGAGTGCCTATACAATACACTGACGAGATATGAAAACGCAACAAACAAATGTCTAAATATATTTTTCATTAAGAATGGCATAGCCTTAACATTTTGAACACATACAAAGCTCGATACACTTGATCCATTTTGACTGAATTTCACCAGCCCATTATACCGTAAAATTACAATAGCTAGGTCCGCTTCGTTTTCCTCGTGCGTCCCGCGCACATTTACCATGTGGTCAAATCGACTGAAATTTTATTTCAGTACATGTGTAACACACCTACAAATCATAATTTCAATAAATTGTCGGATAATTTTAAATTCGAGAGATGCCACGGTTAAATAACGCAGACCGAAATCGGATTTTGGGACTTTTGGAAATTGGAATTACGCAAACGGAAGTCGCTAGACGTCTTAACGTCAACCGATCGACAATTTCGCGGTTGCTTCAGCGATACAATCTTACCGGTACCGTGTCGGACCGTCCTCGACCTGGGGCGATGCCAGTTTCGACGCCACGTCAGGACGTTTACATTCGTCAACGTCATCTACGTAATCGTAAACTTACGGCGACATCAACTGCGAATATAGTCGTTGGGACAAGGGGTCGCCCTATCCATCGAAGCACAGTGGCTAAACGATTGCGTTATTACGGATTAAGGTGCCGGCGGCCAGCTAAAGTTCCCGTACTTACCGTACATAATCGACGTCAACGACTGCAATGGGCACGTGCACACATTAATAATGTGAACTGGAATATGGTTTTGATTTCGGATGAATCTATAGATTCAATTTATTCAATGCAGATGGCAGAGTACGCGTGTACCGTCGACGTAATGAACGTTTTGCAGATAATTGTATTGTGGAGCATGAACGTTACGGTGGTGGCAACGTTATGGTCTTGGGCGCTCTCAAGAGTGATTTTAAGTCACAGCTAGTCATTCGCAATGGCAATTTGAACGCACAAAGCTATATCAATCAGATTATCACGCCCGTGGTCCTGCCGATATTCCAGCAACGTAACGGACTTACGTTCATGCAAGATAACGCCCCACCGCATCGAGCTAGGCTGACAATGAACGTACTGAACAATAACAACATTCCTGTGTTGCCTTGGCCGGCTTTATCACCTGACTGTAACCCTATAGAGCATCTCTGGGATGAGTTAGGACGTCGGGTGCGTCAACGTCCTAACCCTCCAACAAACGTCCAGGAGTTAACGAATGCACTGATTTATGATTGGGGACGCATTCCACGTCGAGTTTATAGGAACCTTTGTCGTTCAATGCGTTCACGGCTTCAGGAAGTGATCAGGAGACATGGGGGCCATACCCGGTACTGACCATTTAAACTGACTGATGTGGATTAAACAGTGATTACGTAATATCGGTTGGTGGTATCATCATTTTGTTTTTACACATGCATTGTTGAAGAGTCACTGATTAATTTGATACCCCATTTATGAGTGTTATGTAATTGTTTTCTCTAATATACTCCTACAAACCCGTTGTTGCGTTTTCATATCTCGTCAGTGTATTATGATGTTGGTTATAAAAAGCCTCTATCAATAGTATGCCTATAAAATATTATGATATGTGTTATAAAAAGCCTCTTCATGGAGTACATATAAAATAGTATATTTTTAATCATTAAGTACAAATAAAATATGATATTAGGTATAAAAAGATGAGCAGTTGACACAAATGTTATTGGTAAAAAGAAAGACTAATTATATCAACTCCTGTCAACAGTGTACTTATGTGAATACAAACAACACATTGAATATAGAAAAGGAAGATTAATGGAAATGCATATTGACCTATAGTAGAGGATTATATACACACACAAAGCTACCCTGTTCTTCTAGAATTTGGACCTTTGGTTTTCATATAATAAATACAGACGTGTCACAAAATAATCACGAGTAGAGAGTATCGGTCGTACACAGCTCTTGTAAGCACCTGTCAGTCAAACGCTAATCCATTGTTCAGTTGAAACCAATTCAAAATGTCCATGATATATTCAGGTAACACGGAAAAGCGTGCTATTTTTAAGTGGCCGCTAGAGGGCGTCCGGAAGGGCCGTTTAATAAGTTTAGTTTTGTGCGAATGGATGTAAAAGTATAGGTCTATCTCCTTAAAAGGGAAAATTGTGTAAGGGTCCTTTCGTGTAGAATTTAATACTGCTGATTAAGCCACGTGTATCACGGAATGAATGTGGGAAATAATGTTTTGAGCGGAACGTCGGTTATAAAATGCATTGTTCTCAAGTCCTGGCCGGGATTGATTGAAAGTTACTTTGTTTGAACAGAGGTTGGAACCGGCGAAATTCACAGGCAATATGTGGTCAGTATTTATTTTATTAACCTTTATCGTACCTTTGTATTGGGTGGGCGGCGCCATCTTGGTTGGCGCTGTTACGACATCCGCTTAGCTTTTATGTTTCTCAAACATTAACTGGAGATTAGCATATGATTTTGAATTTACTTTATTAGATGTAATTATTGTAATTGATCATTAATTGTAAAACAATATTAATTTGATAACGTTGTATAATAGGTGCATTAGTTAACGTTGGCGTATAACTCAGTGATTGTAATACACGATTGAATTGATAACGTTGTATATTAGGTGCATTAATTAACAATGAGATGAGTGACTAGTATAAATGTTCGACGCGTATACATGGCGTTGTAGAATATGCATCCATTGCTACTCATCATAATTAGAGAGTGGTTTGCATATATTTATTAGATAATGATTTGTTGGTTTAATGATAATTATATAAGATTGGTGTGTTTATGAACCGACATCTAAAACGTATGTATTATTACAGCCTAACCCGTCCGGTACAGATAACCTGTCCGGTGCAGATAAACCGTCTGGTGCAGATAAGCCTCCCGGTGTGGAGATAAGCCTTCCGGGTGGAGCTAAGCTTCCACGTATTACCTTAAGAGCTGTGGAGACGGTCCCCGTACCTGCGCAACATGGCCAGGTTCTAGTATTGACAAACCACGGGACACGAGGTGGGCCCGTTATCAGTCCTCACTGGAGGAACGTCTTTCACAACCTCGGTGGAGGTTAATTACCACATCTATCGCGTCATCAACCCTAACAGAAGGCATTTGGTGACAATCAATCATCTATTGGATTCGCGCATCATCATCTTCATGAGCTCTCGCGCATCACCTTCATCCCGCTAGACCATAATTCTTGTGCATATCAACCTTGTTATAACTTTAACAACACTTTAGTGTCGTATATAGTCAGTCGACACATTCAGTATTTGTGATAATACTAAGAACGTCTTAAACGTTCATGAGAAAAGTCTTTTCATATTTCATCTGTGTATTCGCTTGTTATTTTGATAATTGTATATACATATAACATATTTTAAAAGTTGAATTAAACTTATGTAAATGCATTCACCGTCATTGATTCTTTCAAGAGTTAGTCGCAACCACTAGGATCATCTTGCGACAACTGGTTTTCAGAGTAGTGGGATTTTGGGCAACTACGGAGGGAAAGAATCATTAAGTGATCTTTATTATGATATACTAAATCTCTACTTATCATTTTAGATATGTGTACCACCCTCTTATCCATGAAAGCGACTGGGGACGATCACGGCCACAGCTTGGAAGACAAGTCAAGACACGACAAGGGTAGGGTAAGTCCAAACTGTTGTTTTGTACGTTATACCTTGGCACGAGGTCGCAGTGGTCTAAACGATTGTGTCTGAGGCACTTTTTGCTCCATAATTTGGGTGTTTGTTTTACCTCCATTGATATACCAATAGTATCCAATGAGGATGGCGAACAAGACGTTCTACTCATTTGTTACACTCGAGTATAATTATATTGATGGGAGAAGTAAATATACATGTAGATGATATACACATTTCTATGATTGTTTAAGGTTTAGGTCCAATATCAAATATATAAACTGAAAGGAAAAAAAACGCAGGGTGCGTATTTCCGCTATATATTGCATATACTGCAGACTTAATTCCATATATATTCCAAGGAAATCCCAAGATGTTTTGTAAGTTAGAGAAAGGACACAACTGTGATGTTGTAGACGTTTTAATCACAGTACACGTTGTAACAAGAAATTCATAAATGCTGAAGTTTCTCTTTGAAAAATTGAGCCAGTTCAGTACTGTATTTAATGTTAAGTGATTGCAACATTTAAAGCCTACGTTTGCTCACCTGCTTGAGCCAAATGCGCATTTTGACGATAATGAAACTTTAAAGGGGTAACCATCGGTGTGTTCAGTGCTGTTTAAACCTTCTTTCTAAAAGGACAGGCCTAATGTCGCCCTGTACCATTCGATTAGCAGTAGCATATTAAACATACAATATATAGCGGAAATACGCACCCTGCGTTTCTTTTTCCTTTCAGTATATATTTTATGTAGTGTATATGTTTTGTGGAAGCTAGATACTATATATGCATAACCGTTAGTAGTTAGCGCTAGTACAAATGCGTATGTAACTTGTCCTATGGTGATCCCTGGTATTTACTGAGGACACAGTGACTAATCATTAGTAGACTAGTGAGTCGACTAGACTTATTAGTGACTTGTGTATTGTAGTTATTGTAGTGAGCATTCCGCAATGTCTATAACCATGACGTCCATAAAGGAACTTACGGAGATGGGTAAGGAGTTAGGGTATGCTGGAGAGGAACTTAGAACCTTTGTTAGAGACGAACAGGCTAGGGAAAGGGATTTAGACTTAAGGAAAGAGAATTAGCAAAGCAGAAAAGATATATGAAGAAAGTAGATTAGCTTAAGAGAAGCTAGAATTAGAAGATAGATTAGCTTCAGAGAGGTTAGAATTCGAAAGTAGATTAGCTAAAAAGAAGTAAGAATTAGAAGGTAGATTAGCTAAAGAGAAGCGAAATGATGATAAAGAGAAGCTAGATGAAGAAAGTAGATTAGTAAGGGAGAAGCAAGAGTTAGAACATGAGAGGTTCGAAACTTATGGTAGACTAGCTAAGGCTTAGATAAAGGTGGAGATGGAGAAATCAGAGTTTGATCATAAAAAAGAGTATGATAATGGACCTTTGGAAACGGCCGAGCACGACACATACGAAATATTGCAGTCTCGGTTTGATTGAGACTGTTCATGAGCGGAAGTGAAATGTGATAGCTACCGCTCATGCCCTCTTGCCCCGGGTTGAGCAGAACTCAATATTCATAAAATCAATAGTACACAATTTTAACAATCCCGAAGATGGCATGCATATGGCGGTGGACATGCAGTATACTTCTTCCCCATGTCGTACGGCGTATGGTCCCAGTATAAAATAAAATTAAATGCCCCGAAGAGAGAAATAAACATAATGGAATTCAGTTGGGAGCAGCGGTTATGAAGCCTGCGTATCACAAGTAACAGACAAAAGACTAAATTAAAAAGCAGACAACATATCCTATAAGTGGTTAAACAATACCCAAAGCCTTTTATCGGCCGGAGTAGTGGAACCACCGAATCAAAAATTAAGTAAGAAAACAAAAGAAATTGAAAATGTACCACCGATAACTAATTATAAGTATCGGGCTCAACGATCTCCAAAGATCGAATGAATAGCAGTACTGATTGCAAGCGCGGGAAGTTAGCTTTAGAGTTGGAAGCAGCTTAGACATATAGTAAGGACAGTAAAACTGTAGGGAAAGATGGGTATTCTGGGAAGTTAAAAAGGTCCGAAGTTACCATACTTTGATGCTGACAAAGATAACATGAACAGTTACTTGTTACGGTTTGAACGTTATGTGGAGTTACAGGAATGGACCAAGGATATGTGGGCAGTTCATTTAAGTGCGTTATTGAGAGGCATCGCCTTAGATATATTTTCGAGATTACCTAGTTCAGATTCTCTTGACTATGACAAGTTAAAGGATGCTCTTTTAAAGAGATTTGAGTTAAATGAAGCAGGTTTTAGAAAGCGGTTTAGAGCTTGTTTGCCTGAGAAAGGCGAGTCGTTTATTCAGTTCATTAGTAGGTCTAGCAATTTCTTAGATAGGTGGTTAGAGTTAGGGAAGGTAGCGCAGACTTATCAAGGCCTCAGAGATTTCTTGTTGCGGGACCAGCTATTCAATGTCTGTAGTAGAGATCTGTTCTTATTTCTGAAAGAAAGAAAACTAGCTAGTGTAGAAGAAATGGCAACACAAGCAGATCAGTTTGCCGAGGCTAGAGGTGGAGCTGATAATTAAGTATCGAAAGACAGAACTTTTAGAGATAGGCAAGGGGACGATCATAGTAATAAACAGAAGGTCCAGAGTGGAAACTATAGAGGTGGAGAGTTCGATGGGTGCTAGAGGAGGTAGCAATAGTGGTAACAACATAGGTAGACCTTTTATTCGTTGTCGTCATTGTAATTTGAATCATGCTTCACATGAATGTAGGAAAATGGTGAAGTATCCGCTGTCGTAGACAATTTTAGTGACAATAGTAAAGTAGACAATAATGTAGGTAGTCAGAACCAAAGCTTTAACAACCCATGAAATTCCAGGTCCCGAATATAAGGTGGTCAAAACCGATGTAGAGGTAGAGGCAGAGGTAGTAATAGACCGGTTATTAAAACCGAGAGTAGTAGATGTTAAATCGGATTTTGAAATGGCGAAGATCAGAACATCTCTCTTTCCGTATGCAAATCTTCCAACGGCAGATGGTAGAGTGAATGGCACGGACGTAATTGTAATGAGGGGTACAGGTTGTATAGGAGTGGTAGTTAGGCGTATTTTAGTTACGGATGACCAGTTGGTAGGTAAACAGTCACCGTGTATGTTGTTAAATAAGTCGGTAGAGTACGTGCCAATAGCGAGAATAGATGTAGATACACCTTTTTTCAAAGGGACTACAGAGGCACTATGTATGGACGACCCGATGTATGATTTAACGATAGGGAACATAGAAGGTTCAGTACTTCCGGTAGTGTCCGATTTTAGGAGTAGCATATGTAATGCTGTAGAGACTAGAGCGCAGTTGCAGAAGCAAGCTCAGGCTTATAGAAAATTAAAGGTTCCTGCAGCCGTAGGTGACATATCCAAAGCGGAGTTTATAAAAGCACAAACTCCAGACGAGTCATTATATCCTTGTAAAGTGAAGGCCAAGGATGGTGTAGTGAAGAAGTGTGAAGGGTCCGGTAGTTCTAAGTTTGTACATAAGAATAGGTCATTGTACAGAGAATTTGAAGATAGTGGTGGTAGACAGTTTCACCAATTAGTAGTACCTACCCAGTATAGAACGACAGTGCTTAAGGTAGCTCATGAGTCGATTATGGGAGGTCATTTAGGCGTAAAAAAAAACTCAAATAGAGTATTGGCAGAATTGTATTGGCCAGGTGTTAGTGGAGATGTAACTAGGTAGTGTAGGTCCTGCGATGTATGCCAATTGACAGTACCAAAAGGTCGAGTGACCAAAGTACATTTAGGTCAGATGCCACTGATAGATACACTATTTAAGCGGGTAGCCATAGACATAGTTGGACCAATTTTTCCAGTGTCGGATAGGAAAAATAGGTACATTTTAACCATGATAGACTATGCAACTAGGTATCCGGAGGCAGTAACATTGCCCTCATTTGAAACTGAGAGAGTAGCTGAGGCATTAGTTGATATGTTCAGTAGGCTAGGTGTACCAGAGGAAATGCTGACTGATTATGTGTCACAGTTTACGTCAGAACTTATGGCTGAAGTTAGCAGGTTATTGTCTTTGCGTCAAATCACGACAACACCGAATCACCCTATGTGTAACGGGTTAGTCGAACGATTTAACTGGACGTTAAAGCAAATGTTACGGCGTATGTGTACAGAGAGACCCAAAGATTGGGACAAGTATCTCAATGCTTTGTTGTTTGCATTTAGAGAGGTTCCACAAGAGAGTTTAGGATTTTCTCCGTTTGAGTTATTGTAAGGTAGATCAGTTAGAGGTCCCATGAGGATTCTATGAGAGATGTGGGGAGGTGAAGTAGATAGTGATAAGGTTAAGACTACATATCAGTATGTTTTAGATCTGAAGGAGAAACTAGAGGAGACTTGTAATATAGCTCAAAGTCAGATTGTTAAGACAAGTACCAAGTACAAACGGGACTATGACCAGAAAAGTAGAGCTAGGAAATTTAAGATCGATGACCAGGTGTTAGTGTTACTCCCGACCAACAATAACAAGCTGTTATTACAATGGAAAGCTCCGTTTTACGTTAGAGGGATAGTGAACACTATGGATTATCGTATCGAGAGAAACGGAACGTTAAAGACCTTTCATGTGAATATGCTGAAAGAGTATATCAGTAGAACCGATAATTTCAACAAGGGGTGTTAAATGTAGTTAATGTTGCAGTTATTGATGATAGTGAGGAAGGCAGTAGTGAGGACATACTAGTCCCATGTATTGTCCTAGTGTAGGTAAGCAGACAGTAGCCGATGCATGCTTAGTGTGCGGAAACGAGAGGTAGATCGTTTACACTCTTGGTGTAGTGCTGTTCGGTCCGATGCGTCGAGACCAACACATGTAGTGCAGTGTAGCTTTAAGCACATGTTATCAAAGGCGATTAGGGAAACGGAAACACTACTCCATTTCGCAAACAGTATACTGGTAATGAGATGGATGCAATGTGTAAAGATGGACTTCTTGTAGTTGCAGGAAGTAGTGTTATTCGTAACAGTAGAGTCGGTGTAATAGACCGCGGAAAGCACAATATTGGGGCAGACTATTTGTCGCCGCACATAATGACAGGTTTAATACAATAGTATAATAGTGTATTGAAGGGTATTGTACAATAGCACTATATTTTACGACCGTGTAGTGTACAATTTTAGAATAGTATTGAAATTGTAATGTTAATTTTCGTCCCATTTTCCTAATATGAAACATACATATTATAGTTAGGTTATAACTGCAGTGGATGTTTTCCGGAAGACGGTCGTTGTACTGGCTGAAGGTTGTTGCATTCCTCGGTAGTAATATTAAACATACTCAGGCGATTGAGCGATTAGCTTGTACGGTTTGTCGGTCATTTGCTAGGAAGAATTAATAGTTTATTACCGTTTAAATATTAACTATATTTTGTTCAATTTTAAAAAGTGTAGCACTTTCTTTAATTGGGGAGATGTTGTCACAAAATAATCCCGAGTAGAGCTTATTGGTCGTACACAGCTCTTGTAAGCACCTGTCAGTCACACGCTAATCCATTGTTCAGTTGAAACCAATTCACAATGTCCATGATATATTCAGGTAACACGGAAAAGCGTGCCATTTTTAAGTAGCCGCTAGAGGGCGTCCGAAAAGGTCGTTTAATAAGTTTAGTTTTGTGCTAATGCATGTAAAAGTATAGGTCCATCTCCTTTAAAGGCAAAATTGTGTAAGGGTCTTTTCGTGTAGAATTTAATACTGCTGATTAAGCCACGTGTATAACGGAGTGAATGTGGGAAATAATGTTTTGGGCGGAACGTCGGTTATAAAATGAATTGTTCTCAAGTCCTGGCCGGGATTGATTGAAAGTTACTTTGTTTGAGCAGAGGTTGGAACCGGCGAAATTCACAGGCAATATGTGGTCAGTATTTATTTTATTAACTTTTATCGTAAATTTGTATTCGGTGGGCGGCGCCATCTTGGTTGGCGATGTTACGACATCCGGTTAGCTTTGATAGTTTCTCAAACATTAATTTGAGACTAGCATATGATTTTGAAGTATGCGGACCCAAACTCGCTTTCTACTTGAAAAAAGTCAATTCTTAAAATTATAGATACACGTATTAACTTTTATAATGCTAACCCCTCTTTACTTCCTCCGAGACCTAGGTTTCCCTTTCGTAATTTAAAATCGGCAATTCAGGAATTTCATAATAATTTTGTTTTAGTTCCTGCAGATAAAGCAGCTAATAATGTAATTATTATTTGACGCCTACATTACGTTTATGTTTTATCTCTGGAACTCGGCAGCACCAATTCGTATAATCCAGTTAATTATACTGAGGATGATATTGTTTCCGCACATATCACTCGGTGCACTACTTTCAAGGCTGGTGTAAACGATAAGCAAAATAAACTGCCTACCATATGGATTTCTAAATTACATAAAAATCCGTATAAGGCTCGTTTTATTTCGAATTTTAGTGCCTGCACCACAACAAACATCTCCAAACGTTTAACTTCTTGTCTTACTGCCGTTAAATATCACGTTAAACTATATTATGATAAAACTTATGAAAACTCTGAGATTAATTTATTTTGGTCTATAAAATATTCAGGAGACGTTCTTGATAAATTGTTCAATAAAGGTCAAGTTTCATCAATCAGCACTTATGACTTCTCTACACTATATACAACCTTACCACATCACCTTATTAAAGACAAGCTTATTTCTCTTATTCAAAAAAACATTCGCTAGAGAAAATACTACATTTTTGGCATGTAATGATACTAACGCGTTTTTTACTAACGTCAGTTTAGACAATTATACTATGTGGACTTGCTATGATGTTTGTGAAGCACTCATCTTCCTATTAGATAATATTTTCGTCAGGTTTGGAACCACCGTTTATATACAAATTGTTGGTATCCCTATGAGTACGAACTGTGCACCACTTGTCGCAGATTTGTTTTTATTTTGCTATGAAAGAGATTTCATGTTGGTTCTTTCACCAGATACCCAGGCAGATGTTATTGAAGCTTTTAATGACAACTCTCGGTATCTGGATGACATATTGAACATTGACAATCCTTTCTTTCCAACTATGGTTGATAATATTTATCCAAAAGAACTTCAGTTTAATGAAGCTAATATATCTGATAATAACACTTCTTTTCTTGATTTAGATCTCTCGATTGAAAATGGTGAAATAATTAGCAAAATCTATGACAAGAGAGATGATTTTAATTTTGACATTGTTAATTACCACCACTTGGATGAGGATGTTCCCCCGAGCAACTTCTCATGGGGTGTATGTGTCTCAGCCTATTCGTTTTTCAAGAGCTTGTACTTGAGTTGAGGATTTTAATATTCATAATCTGTTTGCATGTTTGTTACTGTGTTTTGTGGTGGACTGTCCTCCTTGAATGCTACTTTCCCTGTCCGATCTTTTTATATTTCTTTGTATAACTAAAAAACTACTCAATCAGGGTTACTGTTACCATAAACTTCGTAAATCCTTTGCACAATATTATTATCGTAACACTGATCTTCTTTCCAAATATAAAAGTAATTTAAGGACTTTTCTGCGACAAGGACTATCACAACCTGACTTCTATGGTGATGTGATTTATAAACTTCGTAAGATTCTTGGTCATGATCACTTTCATACTATCTTTGTTGAACTTGTTAAAAAGTTTATCAAAAGAGGTTATGACCCTATCATTTTGCAACGTACTGCATGCTTGGTGGTGGACCCTTTTACAGTTCGCCACTATGCTTTCCTCTTTAATTGTACGATGATCGGACAGGCTGTGGACCTGAAACCGTCTGGTGCAGATAAGCCTTCTGGAGTGGAGCTAAGCTTCCACGTATAACGTTAAGAGCGGTGGAGACGGTCCCCGTACCTGCGCAACATGACCAGGTTCTAGTATCGACAAACCACGGGACACGAGGTGGGCCCGTTATCAGTCCTCACTGGAGGAACGTCATTCACAACCTCGGTGGAGGTTAATTACCACATATATCACGTCATCAACCCTTATAGAAGGCATTTGATGACAATCATCCATTGGATTCGCGCATCATCATCTTCATGAGCTCTCGCGCATCACCTTCATCGCGCTAGATCAAAATTCTTGTGCACATCAACTTGTTATAACTTTAACAACACTTTAGTGTCGTATATAGTCAATCGAGACATTCAGTATTTGTGATAATACTAAGAACGTCTTGAACGTTCATGAGAACAGTCTTTTCATATTTCATCTGTGTATTCGCTTGTTGTTTTGATAATTGTATATATATATATAACATATTTTAAAAGTTGCATTAAACTTATGTAAATGCAATCACCGTCATTGATTCTTTCCTGAGTTACCCCCAACCACTAGGGTCACCTTGCGACAAAACGATAGGTTGAATGATCTAATATGTAAAGTATTTAATAGATATAACGTCAATCAATATGCATATAAATTATCAACAATAAAAATACTCGTATATGAATTAAAATGTAAATAATTCAAAATCTTAAAAATACAGAAATAAAATCAATTATAAATGATAATCAATGGATATAGGTAATACATGACAAGATGATAATCTACCCCAATCCAGACCCAACAAAACATACAAGCTGATTGGAAGTCAAAGAGTGGTGCAAAATGTGTATGGAAGGTGCAATATACAGTGCTTCAACATTTAATCTAGTCATTTGTTGAAACACACCGCCCACCAGTAAAATACCAAAATGCAATCTGGACGAAACATACAAGCTGATCCGGATATATAATCTAGTATTAAATAATCGACTCTTTTATATAAGCCATTAATCCGCACACGCAAGACAAAATGTACAAGCTGATCACGTTAAACAGGTTACTAACTTGTGGCAGATTTGTTTTTGTACTGCTATGAAAGAGATTTTATGTTGAGTTTGTCACCTGATATTTCTTGTCGTGCCCTTAATGGTTTATTCTATTATTGCTCTGGCTTCTGCAAAGTCATTGAGTACCTTCATTGTGGCTTTCTAGGCTATTGTTTTTTTTGTATTATATTTACACGAGCATATTTGTGTTTTACTTATATTGCCTATTGATGCTGCCTTGTTGGTTAGAGATTAGATCATGGCGGGGATTTCTTTATTTACACTGTCCTGTTTTAATGGGATGACAGTAGGGTAAGTGAGGTTTGGTGCACCCTAGAACCGGTTTAAACCCCCCCCCCCCCAGTGGCCTACTTTGCCACTGACCGTTCCAAGGCGGTAGCCCTATTGTCAACCCTTTTGTGTTTGTGATGTCGTTTACTTTTATTATTACTTTTGCCTTCTTGTTTTCTGTTTGTATGTTTGTTTCTGTGTTTTGTGGTTGACTGTCCTTGAAAGCTACTTTCCCAGTCCGATCTTTTTATATTTCTTTAGACAAAACATTCGAAGCCCATATAACCCACAAATTAACCTATAAGCAGTAACGAGTCTGTTTACTGAGTGTGATAGACATTAAATTATCGTGTGGCTAAATGCTGTGCAATTAATCATTACAAACTAACACAATATGTTAGACAAATGTTAGTGTAGAAGTAAAAGTATTCACCCACCAGGACCAAAAAAAAAACAGCGGTATCCTATTCCACCACCATACCATATTTTTGACGGGTTACTCATTGTAAAATACTGAATCTCAGGTTGGCCCTATGCAATGCCACCAAACCCACCGTCATCAGTCTCGTGGCACACTTTTCGATCAGCATCATCATGATTGCAATTATCATCAACATCATCATACCCACAATCACCACCACAATGACCAGGATCAGTTTCGTTTTTGTCTTCATTATTCCCACAACTATCATCAGCATTATCATCAACATCGCAATCAATAAATACTGATAAAGGTGATCCTTTGAGAGCAACAAACACAATTAAGAGAATAAAGCAGCAGACTCGGTTTTATTGAGTCTGTTCATGAGAAGTAATGAAAGAAGCAACACTTCTCACGCCCCTAGCACCGGCTTAAGCGGTATTCTACTTCAAAGCCACCCATATTGGGCTCGTTGGTCCGAAAGGATCAGTAAAGAAATAACACTACTGATTCGTAGCACGGGGAGACTTATTACAGCCGCCACACTGCACTAAACGAACGCTATTGTGAATGTCAATAAATACTGATAAAGGTGATCCTTTGAGAGCAACAAACACAATTAAGAGAATAAAGCAGCAGACTCGGTTTTATTGAGTCTGTTCATGAGAAGTAATGAAAGAAGCAACACTTCTCACGCCCCTAGCACCGGCTTAAGCGGTTTTCTACTTCAAAGCCACCCATATTGGGCTCGTTGGTCCCAAAGGATCAGTAAAAAAATAACACTACTGATTCGTAGCACGGGGAGACTTTTTACAGCCGCCACACTGCACTAAATGAACGCTAGTGTGAATGTCAATAAATACTGATAAAGGTGATCCTTTGAGAGCAACAATCACAATTAAGAGAATAAAGCAGCAGACTCGGTTTTATTGAGTCTGTTCATGAGAAGTAATGAAAGAAGCAACACTTCTCACGCCCCCTAGCACGCCCCCTAGCCCCCAAAACACTCATCTTCATAATCATCTTCACCATAATCATCATCAGCATCATCATCATCCTCACAATCATCACCACCATCATTATCTTCATCAGATTCATCATCCTCATAATCATCAGATTAATAATCAAGGAGAATATCGTCTGTCCCTTCACAACTAACATCCTCCCATCATCATCATAGTCACCAAAACGGACTTCATGTGCTCGGCCGTTTCCAAAGGTCCATTATCATACTCTTTTTTTTCATCATCACCGCTACTTGCCTCAACATATTTACTAAACAATCATCACCATTACTTTGGTCATCATCTTCATGCAGCTTTTTACAACTAACATCCTTCCCATCATCATAATCTGATCAAATGACTTTATCAACGTTTTCCATATCATCAACACTGATTGCTTTAACATCTTCACTAAAACAGTAATCATCATCATCTGTCCTTTCACTACTGACATTCTTCTCATCACACAAATCATCATCACCAGCATCATTAACACCACTACTTGCTACTTCGTCATGTAAAGACGTGTGTGCAATTTTAAGTGATATCACATTTTTGTCAATATCAGTAATTGCTTGGTTTTGTGCGGCAAATAGTTCTTTATTTCTTTTCTCCAAGGCGTCAGAGAAAGAGGAAACTCGGTCCTCGATGGCACTATATTTATTGTGTAAACGCAAAGCAAATTCTTGCCTTTCGTGCAACATCTTCACATGGTCGTCACGCCATTGGGCGGCCATCCGGTCTAGCCTCAACGAGTTACTGGTAACTCCAGAATCCATCATGGCCAATAATTCGTTATGACCCTTGTCATAGTCTATGACAGGCTTTTCAAGAATGTACCCTTCTGGTACTTCGACAGAGATGAGACCTTGTGTCTCATACTCTTCCTAGGTTGCCTTCCTGACATTGGTTGTTGGCATATCGTTGATAGATATTGGTTGCCTGTTGCCGGTCCTTACTTCATCTCTTAAATTCAATATTCTAGTGAGAGTAGTGGTCTTTTCCCACGCCTTTTTGAGTTTCTAACTCTTCTGTAGTGGCCAAATACACGTTTAAAGTTTTCCCGGGCAACATTGTATGGGACATAACAATTTATAAAAATTTATTGCAAATAGACAATGAATTTTAATAGAATTCGAAGAAACGTAATTCAATGAAAACTAATATTTTTTCTCCCAAGCGGTGACGATGTAAAAATACATCGAAACGTTGGGAGAATTCAATAATATTTCGACAAAAAAAAATTTTAGTCGAAAAACTAAATAATTACTATCTACTAGTCGGTAATGATTGCAGAAATACTAATAAATACGAGTTTAGCTCACAAATATGTCTCGCTAATGCGAAACTCTGCAAGCTAAAAAATGGCTAGTTATACAGGCCATAAGGGCCTATAAGTTTACTATTAGGTAAAGGTAACTTACCTAAGAGTGGTGCTCCAAACTAGCCATATTTCAGGATAACGTCTCTGTAGGTCCATACTGTATGGTTGGTTGTAGTTTTGTGAGAACGACCCGTGTGAGTATTTGCTCGATGTTGACACGCCTGGCCGGTAAAATCACGGAATGTCCGTGCTCATATCAGGCTGTGTATAGTAGGTCCTTGCACTAAAGTGGTTTTGTTTGGTAAGACATTTGCCGTGGTCCCAGACGTTGTGTAAGGTGTTGTTCTGCTCAACAACAAGCATAGGTACCAGTACAACAACAGTCTCAATCAAACCGAGACTGCAATATTTCGTATGTGTCGTGTTCCAAAGGTCCACTCTCATATTCCTTCTTATGGGGATTATGTTTCTCAACTTATTCGTCTTTTCTAGAGCGTGTAGTCGAGTTGAAGAATTTACTATTCATAATATTTGTATAGCTAACAACCGACAATATCTGGGCTACCCTTACCACAACTTCGGAAAACCTTTGCAAAATTGTATTGTTGTAACCGTGATTTTGACAATGATCATCACAACCTGACTTATATGGTGACGTGATTTTCTAACTTCATAAGATTCTTGGTCATAATCACTTTCATATAATTGTTATTAAACTTGATAAAACGTTTACCATTTTCAACACACTGCATGTTTATTGGTTTGATTGTGCAATGACCGGACAGATTGTTGACCCTATGATGACGTCTACCAAAGTCCTTAAAGGACAGTTGCGTTTTATTTTTGTCAAATGTTTATTGTACCTTTCAAGGTAACCGATTTAAACCCCCAGTGGCCTATTTTGCCACTGACCGTTCCAAGGCGGTAGCCCTACTGTCAACCCTTTTTGTGTTTGTGATGTCGTTTGCATTTCTTATTACTTTTGCCTTCTTGTTTGTCTGTTTGCGTGTTTGTTTCTGTGTTTTGTGGTTGACTGTCCTCCTTGAATGCTACTTTCCCTGTCCGATCTTTTTACATTTCTTATTCCCTTGTTTCTCCGGCTTTTGCCAAGTAATTAAGTACTTGCTTTGAGACTATTTATCATTTGTTCATATTCATATATACATGGTCAACCTTGGATTATACTTATATGATTATTAATTCTGTCTACTCTGTTAGAAAATATAGTCTGGCGGTGATTTATTTATTTACAGTGTCCCACTTGACTGGGAGGACAATATTGTTAGAGTGAGATTAGGTTAACCCTACAACATGTTTGCCACTGACCATTCCAATGCGTTAGCCATATTGTAAACCCGTTTTTGTTTGTAATTTCACATATCTTGCCTCTTATTAACCTTGTAATTCTTGATTTTATTTATGCCTGTTTTTGATTGACTGTGTTCTGTGAAAGTTACATTTCCTGTTTGACTTTTATTCCTACTTTGGCATAACGCCTGTAGGCGATATAACAATGTAGGTTATGGGCCTTCCTTGCTTTCATAACAACCCTAGGCGATATAATAACGTAGTTAAGTGACTTTCTTACTTGCATAACCGCCTCTAGTCGATATAACAATGAAGATAATATATTTCCTTGCATACATAGCAACCTCTAGTGGATATAATAATGCAGGTAAAGAACTTTCCTTACTTTATAACAGTCTCTAGGCAAGAGTATATGAAGGTAAGGGACTTTCCTTAATTACATAACAGCCTCTAGACGGTAGAACAATGCAAACAATGGGCTTCCCTTACTTTACATATCAACCCCTAATCGATGGAACAATGTCGGTAAGTCACTTTCCTTAATTTCATAAAAACTATGAATTTAAGGGACTTTATATACATATCAGCCCAACGCAATAGAACAATAGAACAATGTAATACGTAATGGACTTTCCTACTCCTAACCCTAACCTTACCTACCTAGCAGTCTTCCCTTACCTACATAACGGTCTATAGACGACATAACAATGACAAAGGAAATGGACTTTCATTTCATTAGAGCTTGTTCACCCTGCTAGTTAAGACATACTTAATTGGTAATCCTTATATTTGAGCAGTTTTAGAGCGGTTAATCATATTTATTCTTCACATCATTTCCACTAAATACAGAAATTAGTGGCTGTAATAATTACTGAACGTTTTGGCGGACGTTCCCCCAGCACAACAGTTTAACAACTCCATGCATTAAACTGTTGTGGCAAATTCCTTGAGTGGTTTATCATATTTGTTAACATCATTCGCCAAAAACTGAAATTGGCGGTCATTAGAGTTAAGGTAGTACAGTTTTCCTATTAAAGCTTGTTTGAGAGTGCTTACACACTTAACCTCATTGTATTTTAATGTTCACGTCATTTGCCATGGACGATAGTTCATACGTTAGATCATCGAGTGAGAAATGAGTCCTTTCTAAGAAACTGGCGAGATAATATACTGAATCAAAGAAAAGGTGTGAATTCAAAGTTGCAGACTCCATCCCATTAAGAATATACATTGCTAATCGTGCATGTAATAAGTGTGTTCAAACATCCGAACTCTATGTTTGAGAAAAAGTTAAAAGTTTGACATTCGTGAGAAATTCCAGAAAATCACATTTAACAAATGACAGTTTTCCCATTCAACTGCATACAGCATATTCAAATTCATGTTGGTGCACCCTAGAACCTGGTGTGCACACTCAGTATATTTTAAAATACCCCATTTAAATAGAAAACTCAACTCAATGTTTTAAAGTAGAATACCACCTAAGCCGGTGCTAGAGGGGCGTGAGAGTTGTTGAAAATTGTATTACCTCTCATGAACAGACTCAATAAAACCGAGTATGCTCCTTTTCACTATTTTTTCTGTTTTTGCTTCCAAGGAATACCTTTTTCAGTATGTATTGACATTCACTCTATCGTTTGTTTAGTGCTGTGTTGCAGTTGTAAAAAGACGCCGGACTACAAAGCAGAAGTGTTATTACTGCCTGATACTTTGTGATCATCAAACCCAATCTTTATGTTTTAAAGTAGAATACCGCTTAAGCCGGTGCTAGAGGGGCGTGAGAGGCGTTTCAGATTATATTACCTTTCATGAACAGTCTCTCGTGTTTGCGTTTTTTTGCTTCCAGTGGATCCCCTTTTCAAAATTTATTGACAAGTTTTATTAAAACTGAGGACATACGATCATACATCGTACTTCTATTCATTTGTTTTATCACAATGTGTTAATACAGTGTTATTATTATTATTTTATTTTTCATTTGCAATTGATGACTTAAATTCCTCTTTGTTGTATGTGTCATATGTGATTTGTAAATATTCTGTAATTGAATAGTTAAAGTACTGATTTAGTTAAGTCACATGTATTGTATGTATGCCATTTATATATTGATTTGTATATTTTTTTTATATAAGCGGTAAATACAGTGAGAACATGGATTTTAAACCTCCGTAAATTTTTGAAAATATTTGGATTCTAAAGTGATTTACGGGTGGATATTTTGAATATTGCGATTGTGAATACTAAAGATAAATGTCGGGAAAGAAATCTAGCCAAACATCGAACGTTGAACCTCGCAAAAGAGAACAACTAAACGACAAGCCGAGTCACCATTGAACGATACAAGTGAACGCATTGGACAAAGCGACAAAACCGGTTTATGCACGGGTGTGGTCGGCGCTGAACAAAATAATGTGAGTAATAGTAAACAACTTTTCATTTTCCAGCTGAACATATAAACACTCCAGCTATGGCATTCTCACAACAGTCCCCGTTCAACTCACAACAGTTCCCTGGAACTCCGATGCAAACACAGAACACAACTTTTTACAACAGAAATTTATACTCTACTCCCAACCCATCACATTCCCCTGGAATGACACCCCAGTCACAACAGATGTACTCTATGCACCATACGCAGGGTCCCTCGGACTGGGCATCGGAACTGATGGAAGACATTAAGCAAATTAAAAAGTCTATGACAAAAATTGACAGCATCGAAAAATCTGTTAACATGATACATATGAAAGTCTCCGATCTCGAGTCAAAGGTCACCAGAATTGAATCTCGTCTTAACGATGTTGAAGATTCGTGTTCTTTCATAAGTGCACAACATGATAGCCCGAAAATAGAACTTGAAAATTCCAAATCAGAACTGGAAGAAATGAACAACACTTGCCAAAATCTGGAACAGAAAGCTAAACAGTTTCAATCCCAGAATTCTATGTTAGACGCAAAACTAACAGATCTAGAAGTATATCAATGGGAGAAAATCTTCTATTTTACGGAATACCTGAAACTGGCGGAATCGACGACTGCGAAGCTTTAATTAAGCAGGTGTGTGTAGAAAAGCTTAATTTACCAGACGCAGCAGATATGACCTTTGACCGCGTACACCGAATTGGACCAAACAATGCAAGGAAACCACGACCAATAGTAGCCAAGTTCCACTACTTTAAGCAACGAGAACTAAGGCGGCAGAAATCGTATGATCAGGGGGATACGTTAAAGCAGGCCAACCTAGGGATCGGCGTTCAGTGGCCTAAACAAATACGCGAAACGCGGAAACAACTGTATCCCATTATGCAACGAGCGCGGAAAAACGGTAATGACATGAAAATGATGCGAAAAAAACGTTAACCTTAAGTCAACGGGCGTGAATACGTTTCACCTCCACAACAACCAGACAGTAGATAAAGACGTCAAGAGAAATGTCTGTCTGTGCTAACATGGAATATATTTGGTCTAAAACGTAAACTGACAGACCCTGACTTTTTGGAGTTCATTGATAGTTATGATATTTTGTTTTTCTCTGAAACATGGTTAAAGAAAAGGGAAAATTAGTTTTAGATATTAAAGGTTTTGAATGTGAACATATTTATGGAAATAAGACTTTAAATATACGCAAAGGACGATCTAGTGGAGGTATTTCTTTATATTATAAACAGGGTCTTAAAGACAAAATTAAAATAGTTGAAAAACAGCAGTGCGGAATTATGTGGGTTAAATTATTACGTGATCTTTTTAACCATAATGAAGATGTATATTTATGTAATTTGTATGTATTACCATCTGAATCTAGAGTTTTAAACCATGAGGAAATAGATTTCTTCGAGCAGCTTGAAATAGGCATAGCAAAATATTCACATTTGGGTAAATTATTCATCTCTGGCGATTTAAACAGTCATACTTCAGATATGTCTGATCTACTAGATTTTGATAGATAGTAAGACGAAGAGCAATTTGTAGTAAATGCACGTGACATACCAATACGAGTAAACAAAGATCACGTGCTAGACGTGAATGGACGGCGATTAATATAATTATGTAAAACGTCCGGTCTAATTATAGCAAATGGTCGCATGCATAAAGATTGTCAGTAAGGAGAGTATACTTTTTGTTCTAGCAGAGGTATGAGCGTTGTTCATTATTTGTTATTTCATTTTAGCGATAAAGACTGCATTGCCGAGTTTCAAATTCCAGATTTAATGAGTTTTCAGACCACGCTCCTTTGTATGTTTCCTTAAAAACTAAATGTACGCAGACTATTATTTAAAGTAAAATTGTATGGGACAATTCAAAGGTACCTATATTTAGAAACAATCTCATGAATAGCCACGAGGAAATACAGCGATTGACCGATAGTATAAACAACACAGCAATTGACATTTCTGTCGATTCATTCACGAATTATATGTACGATAATACGTTTACTGTATTTGGTAAAACGTTTAAAAAGACAAACGTAAATTATATTCATGGTAAACAATGGTTCAATAAAAATTGTTATACAGCGAAACAGGAATTTAAAAAAATCGATATGTGAGACCTTGAACAAATAGTCACTCAGACGCTTTCAGTACAGCTGTCATTGACACAGATCAATGTTCAATCTTTTTCTGTTTTTAACTGTGACAAAAAGTGGAAGTGAACATTTTAAGATGACATTCGATGCACCGAAGTTGGATTTTTATAAATATCTGATGGTTTTACAAACTAAAATAGACTATTCAGTTAAACACATGGATTGTATTATGTACAATGTTAAATATGGACTTTCAAATCCACGTTGTGGAATCCAGTATGGATGCCAGACCATGCAACAAGCTGATGGAAGACAGTTAAACTTATCGGCTCATAGAGCAATGTATATGTGTGTTTACCAAGTTGCAAACATTCCTCATAACATGGATGTTAGTCATATCTGTCACAACAGCCTGTGCTTGCGACCCGATCATTTGAGGTTGGAGCCCCATTCAGTTAATTTAGAACGTATACTGAGCAGACTAGACTATTTTGTATTTTGCATTATTTCTTTTATTTTAAGTCGTACACAGTTAAAATGTATTACTCATACATTTGACCATTCACTCTGTATATGTGTAAAGAAAAACCGGGTCGATATCTGTCACATTACCTCACACGAAATGCACGTGCGTTTTGTGAAAATTTGCTTTTTTGAAATGTCTCGTGCTAATTTCTTATTTTTATAACGAATTGTTATAGCCAAACGATATGCACACAATAAAAACACAATATTTTAAAAATGCGAAGACTAAATATGGAAGAACGAGCGCGAGCAATAGGCATGGTCCAGGCTGGGATGTCTCACTATCAGGTATTGTACTTATTTGACTTACTTTTACGTACTGTTTGTGACTTTCGAATTGCCCGCTCGATTTGGAAAAAATGAAATTGTGATTTTAAATTTCAATAAATTTTGTTGAAATTACGGAATAAAATGTGAAACATGTTAATGTTGTTGTCTGTACAATTTCAGATAATTTCACTCACTAATAAAGATTATAGAGCCGATTATATACGTAGTCTAGTTAGAAGAGTTGCTCAGTAAATAAGATGTACACACAGGATTCCAAAGGCATGTGTGCATCATGGGAAGTACCGAGATTGTCTGCTACAGGTAAGTGTCATCATACAAATTGCTTCTATATGGTCTATAACCATGGTTAAAACATACCCCACCCACTGACTTGTGCTTGCATCAAAATTCAAAGACTCCCACCCAACATTTGGGTTGTCTCATTTGTCTAAAACGTCTGTCGAGTATGATCTTATATTCTGTCGCTTTTCGTCGTATGCCTTGAATTTTTCTAACTTTATGTGATACCTTTTCGTCTTATACTTTGGCGTATTTTGCCTAGATTTGTCATAGTCATTTTTGTCATGAAATTGTTTCAAGTATGTATAACCTTAGTGTTTTGTTTGTGTGGTGCGCCAAGTGCCGCTGCTTTTTCAAGTGCTGAATTGGCACGACCATCATTTAATCGAGCAGCTGCACTAAATTTACGACCTTTTGCGTTTCTTCTATAAGTGACATCCTTTGGATTTGATTATATGCCCGATGATATGCCTCAAGCTTATTGGTGTCTGCATTGAATCTAGTTTTTTCCAATCGCTTGTTTACCAAGCCTTACATCGAGGCACTGCATAAGTAATGTCTTGTCGGACCCTTTAATTTGAAGAGGCGCGTGCGGTTTTGGCAAAAAGCTAGTCTGCCAACAGTTTGAGGTTGATATCCCGGAACATGCGAACGAATGTTTCCGACATGCCTCGCCACAATGTCCAGAATAACATTTGATAATTACTGTTTTCAATAATTTGGCTTTCTTGCAAAGAAGATTCAAATTGTTTCCCACTTCTGCATGCATTTTCTTGTACTCGGTGTGTACGCGGGCACTTATGTCTTTTGAAAACCTGTTCTGAATGTATTTTCGTTCCTTTTTGGTTCTCGCGGGAAACATTCTTTCACTGAAATCTGCATTTTTAATTGTTCTCTTCATTGTTTTTGTGAGGTGTATCACATCGGCGGATCTTTCCATTTGCCTATCACACCGCTGTAGTTGAGCATCTCTTGCCCCCATAAAACCATGACTGTCCCCATCTGTGTCATCTTGTTTATTGTTACAGGGTTGTCGCTGGTGAGAATTGATGCCATACATGCATTTGCTTCTCGATACTCGTCGCCTGTGAATTTTTAACAGAAATTGATTTATGTGCAATTTAAAGAAAATAAAGATTAAATACACAACCAGGTTCACAAGTGTAAAATGTAAAAAGAGCAATAAAAGAAATTAACATTTCCTGTGACGTGGACTTCTATTTCACTTCACGTGAATATTTTGCTTTAGGTAATGAATTCACGTGAATATTTATTTATTTTCTTCATTTAATAAAAAAATCTGCTTCGAGTAAAATGTTTACTTGATTTGAATATCTACATTTTTAATGTTTACTTTACTTCAATTTGTTAATGTTTACTTTACTTCAATTAAAAATGTCACTTGAACGTTTCAATAACTTCACGATAACTATTAACTTTTATTTTGCATCTAGTAAAAATTAATTCTGTTACATTTACATGAAAAATGATCGTTAATTTAATTTGGACTTAAAAAAAAAAATATTAATGCATTTCTTTCAAGTGAAAAAAAAAAGTAATTTAAAGAGAGAGTGAGTAGTGAGTGAGTGAGTGAGTAGTGAGTGAGTGAGTGAGTGAGTGAGTAGTGAGTAAATGAGTGAATGAGTGAGTGAGTGAGTGAGTGAGTGAGTGAGTGAGTGAGTGAGTGAGTGAGTGAGTGAGTGAGTGAGTGAGTGAGTGAGTGAGTGAGTGAGTGAGTGAGTGAGTGAGTGAGTGAGTGAGTGAGTGAGTGAGTGAGTGAGTGAGTGAGTGAGTGAGTGAGTGAGTGAGTGAGTGAGTGAGTGAGTGAGTGAGTGAGTGAGTGAGTGAGTGAGTGAGTGAGTGAGTGAGTGAGTGAGTGAGTGAGTGAGTGAGTGAGTGAGTGAGTGAGTGAGTGAGTGAGTGAGTGAGTGAGTGAGTGAGTGAGTGAGTGAGTGAGTGAGTGAGTGAGTGAGTGAGTGAGTGAGTGAGTGAGTGAGTGAGTGAGTGAGTGAGTGAGTGAGTGAGTGAGTGAGTGAGTGAGTGAGTGAGTGAGTGAGTGAGTGAGTGAGTGAGTGAGTGAGTGAGTGAGTGAGTGAGTGAGTGAGTGAGTGAGTGAGTGAGTGAGTGAGTGAGTGAGTGAGTGAGTGAGTGAGTGAGTGAGTGAGTGAGTGAGTGAGTGAGTGAGTGAGTGAGTGAGTGAGTGAGTGAGTGAGTGAAATTGAAGGCATTGTTGATTGATGTGTATACAGATATATATTTATATATATATAACATTGGAATATTTGTGAATAAAATGAGAAATAAGGTTTTACCAATTGTGTCGCCATCATGCAGGTTTTTAGGACAGCCACTGTTCTCGTCACATTTGAAATGATTAGCCTTGGCACTCAATTTACTACTAAACTGCACGCCAATGATTTTTTGGCTTCTTGTCTGCTTTTCGCAAATTGTTGTGCCGACATGTGTCGCTGGTTGTCCCGGAGTTGTCTCCCCTGCTGATTTCATACTGTTGTTGTATTGGGAATCAACAGCACCAGGAATCGATGCGTGTGGTTCAAAACCTAGCGCTACATTGTTTTCTATCAGTTGCTGCCTTGCTCTGGCAAAGCTAACCTCTGCGACTTGTATTGTTTTAACAGCGGTATAGTTGCTGTGTTTCTGCATTGTGCTGTATGAGGGTGGCGGAATTTTTAAACTGGTCATTATATACCGAAGGTCATTTGGACCACACTTGGTATCAAATAGCCCGGCTGCCACATTAACATTGATGTCTGCAGTTTTGGTTCCACGCTTGTCAGTGCTTATTTCTTCATATAGTTTGTAAGACTTGCTCACAAACTGACATTTAGTACAAACAAACCTCTCTTTCAAACAAAAGCCCCATTATTTCTCAAAATTCAAGTCAAATTCTAACTTTCCATTGCAGCTGGCATTCCAGTCCCTATGAGTGGTGTAACAGTCGAAGAATGTGTCAGCGGTCTTACCCAAATGCAAGATACGGTAGGTACTGAGCTCGTTATTATATTGGTCTCTATTAGTGCAACTCGGTGACAGTGCTTTCTCAATAAGTGTCTCACTTGCGCGTGCTGGACTCAGAATCATGGTGTTTGGTAATTTGTTTTCAACAGCTCCACAAAGAAGCACATTTGAATGTTTATCCATGCTCATTACACTGTCATATACATCCTTTGGCAGGCTTTTCACTGGTGGTGTTTCAAAATCAGAGTTTTTCCACTTCTGTTTATTTACCAATCTTCTTGGATCAAATCCTTTCTGAAATCGAGTATGTATACTCCCATTCTTTGTTTTATTTTAAGTTTTTTGTTTTTTATTTAGCAACATTTCTTTTTCTTTTATACAAGAAGTACCTCTACACAATTGTAATGACTTTTGAACAATGACAGTAAGCATATGATAAATAAATAAATGTCCTATCTATTCATACAGGAAGATGGTGCGGCTAATTGGATTCTAACTAGACAGAGGGTGTTTCATTTTGGAGTCAGGTGCCTGCCAGGTATCAGCATTAAGAAGATTACTTGAGAGGTAAATCTGCTCTACAAATATAACACAATATTTGGAAGTAGAAAATAAGACTCAACACTCATTTCAATTTCTGTAATAAATAATTTAATGATGAAATTACAAATTACCATATAAAGTCATACTTAGTACTTAGGCAATAAATAACTTATGAAATACTGCATTCAAAACAAACATTACACTTTTTTTAGATAATACACATATCCCACAATAGTCTCTGAAAATGTTAAAAGCATATCTTATATAACAAAAAAGTTCTTAAACATTTTCTATTGTCGGTATAGACTAAAAATCAAGATTATTCAGTTATGCAAATATGGTGCAAAATGATATATAGGGTCCGATAGAAACCACAGCGTCCGAACGCAATGGCATCGTAGGTCCGCACTGTACTGCAAACAAGGACTTGAAACTACAATGAAAGAGACAAAAAACAACAGAAAGGGTGGTGAAGACAGGGTTACCGACTTGGAACGGTCAGTAGGCAATAAGGCCTACTGGTTAGCTTGAATCGATTTTATATGCGCACAGTCCTCGCTATAATCCTGTCTTCAGCGCCCAAATAGACAAGACAGTGTAAACAAAACTACATCCAATCAAAAGGAAATCTCTAACAATAAAGTCCACATCCAGAGAAACTAACTGAAGACATACATACAAAATAATAAACATCTCAGGATGTATCCAGAATCGTACTGAACAACCATAGTAGTTGCAAATAAAGAGAAACCCAATCTAGGGTACGACCAGAAAACCCGAGGGACGAAAGCTCATGCACCCACCTCCCTTAGTTGGGGTTTCAGTAGGTACAATCATAGAGTCCCAAGAGGTAGTCCAGGTGCTCATTGCAAGTCGAAATGATGTATGCTGTGTTTTAACATGTAAACGCGTGTAGTTTCTGGCAAAAGTACCTATAATTGTTATTTTTCTTGAGGAAAGTGTCTATAGATGTCGCGGTTATGATTTTACAGAAGGGTATCAGTATAACCACCCGTTGAAGATCTCACTACACACTTAGCTCCCTTGCATGTGACGGTAGGATGATTCTTACACCATAAAAAGTAGAGGTGTGTTCTTCGGTGGTAAACACACATATACATTGCTCTATGAGCCGATAAGTTTAACTGTCTTCCATCAAGCCGAAAAGAGTACCTTGCTTGACACCACTCACATTTAAAAAATAAAGTGGGCTATGTACCAGATTTTGTGGATTTTTATGAGCAGCAATAACTGCATTTTACCAAAAAAATACTTTAATACTTTAAAGGTTTCATTCAGAATGGGAAATTGGACTTTATTCCCAATGGCCAACCCATAAAATCGAAGTGTGTTGTGAGACCTTAATATCCCGCGAGAAAATAGGAAATGTATACATTGTACCCAAAATATTTACTGAAAGGAAAAAGAAACGCAGGGTGCGTATTTCCGCTATATATTGCATATACTGCACACTTAATTCCATATATATTCCAAGGAAATCCCAAGATGTTTTGTAAAAACAAAAAGTGCAGTTAGTTAGAGAAAGGACACAACTGTGATGTTGTAGACGTTTTAATCACAGTACACGTTGTAACAAGAAATTCATAAATGCTGAAGTTCCTCTTTGAAAAATTGAGCCAGTTCAGTACTGTATTTAATGTTAAGTGATTGCAACATTTAAAGCCTAAGTTTGCTCACCTGCTTGAGCAAATGCGCATTCTGACGATAATGAAACTTTAAAGGAGTAACCATTGGTGTGTTCCTTGCTGTTTAAACCTTCTTTCTAAATGTCGCCCAATAGCATTCGACTAGCAGTAGCATATTAAACATACAATATATAGCGGAAATACGCACCCTGCGTTTCTTTTTCCTTTCAGTATAGTAGAAAACGAATACGATTGCTTGTATGTCCAATATATATGTTCTACGCAAAGTAAGAATATTGACGATTCCGGAATTGCTCTGCGCAAAGTAAGAATTCTTACTTTGCGCAACGATTCCGGAATTGCGCAGGACTATTCCGGAATTGCGCAAGGGGTTAACATATATAAAGCATACATAAAGTGCCTCTGCGCAATTTGAGAATGTTCTGCGCAAAGTAAGAATTTGTGTTGGGATCTGAAATTGTGAAACCTATTTATTTTCTATTTTCATCTGCTTATTTGCTTTATCCATCTGTGACGAAAATATAAATGTGTTTCATAGTTTAGTATCGTGTATGATTTACATGAACTTAATTATTAACAAAACAATTTGAAGTCCTAAACTTCAAACAACAAAGCACATATTTGTTACTATATTACATACTATTTGGTTAGAAAATTCAATTGAGTTATTATTATTTTTGTAACGAGATTGAATGACAATACATTTTATTTATAGTGCATTAATAGCCCATTTATGAAACATAACAGAAACAATCATGTAATCATAAGTCGTAAGTAGTTAAAGTTTTGCCAGTTTTAATAATTGTGTCACATTTCTAAAATCAATTAGTATTCATAGATGTTTAATAATAAAGACATTGTATTTGCATTGATAATATAATTAACTTCCATCTGTTTATCAAAAGAAAACCGACACAAATAACTATTAAGAAAAAAAAAAGGGGGAGGAGAAAAAAAAATCTATTTTTTGACTACTTGACTGTAATATGTATGTATACTCTCCTATGCTTGGAGGAAATACATATCTACTACTACTACTACTACTGCTACTACGATAAATACAAAATATATTGCAGTCTCGGTTTGATTGTTACCGCTCACGCTCTATAGTCCCGGTTTGAGCAGAACTCAATATTTACCATTTCACTAATTCAAGGGCCATAAACCAGATGTTTCAAGTTCAACCTGGCTAGTTTTCTATTTTGTCCACGCCCTCGGCATCCCGTAAGAATGAAACTCCTTTGACAGTAGTATATAAAACAAATGTATTTATTCATTCATGAAATCTGTTTTATACTGAGGATTGAATTGACATTTCTGATCCGGATTCCATGATTGATTCATTTCCTTGATATACTGGCATTGGCATTTTGTCCGTCGACGCAGCATTAATCAGCGTTATTGTATGTTTTTATATTTATACAGTATATAAATAAACATAAATGTGCCTGACTAAGAAAACCTTTATGTCCGAATGATACCTTGCGTTTCGTTTTCGGTAAGGCATCTCTCAAACGGGTAGGACGAGAACTTTTATATTTTAGATCCTGACAATCAATTGAGCTTAACTTTTAATAGTGATAAGCTCAACGGTATATTGTCCGAAATTTCAATAGTTAAATATATATATATATATATTAAACAGGGCACTGATATTTTAAACATGCATTGTTACATTATAATGCGAACGAAAATATATTCAATTATTATTTAACTATTCCATTGTATAATGGTGTTTGTTTATGTTTTTGATTATATTGGATGTGTTTTATTGTTGTTTTTTTGCAAATGTCATTTTCCTTTGTCACATGTTGTAAGAGTAAACGAAAGAAATGAAAGAGAATATGAAATAAAGTGCGTATGAGAAAGAGTGTATATGACGACATGTTAAAGTGCATGAGTACATGGGAATGTTAAATAGAGTGGCTGAAAAATATCAAATATACTAGTATTAATGACAATCACCGATCTAACGTTAAGTATACATAAATACATGGTAACCACACCCAATCCCACCACAGATCCGCTCCTGCAAACACAGCATTAATGCAACATACCCGTTTAACATGGATGTTTCATTACATGCCTTTTATAGTCTAAAACATCATCTCTGCCTGAACATTAAATATTACAAACGTTACTATTAATACATTAGAGACATAATACAAAAAGACGTACCTATTTTAATCGGTAAATTCCTATAGAAAATACATCCAACACAAACATCCAAAATGAATGACTGCCCACAATTTAACTCAATTTACGTGCTATTAAATCACGTGCAACATTCAGTGGCCAAGCTACGAAATCCGGTCTCGAAATCCACGCATCACTTGCACGTTTTGAGATAAATAAAGGAGCTCTGCAACTAATTCGAACGATTGTTTTTAAAAAATTGCCTATATTATGATAAGTTATAAGATTATTCAATTTAATTTAAGATTATTCAATATTTTAATTTTATATTATTGTTTATTTACTTACAATACTACTATAGTGAGAATGTGTTATCCTCTATGTTTTATAATAATAAAATATGCTGGGGGAATAAAAGGGAAACATTTTTATTATTACATGCGCCATGTATGTATGTGATTTCTAAATATGACTTTGTAAATGTATTTTGATCTCCTGCTTTTGTCTGTATACAAACTGAGAATTTGCAAATAAAACTGAGAAAAAACTGAGAATCTATTAGTATTATTATTATCATTATTATTATTATTATTTTATTTTTTTTATTTTTTTATTTTCATTATTATTATTATTATATTGGTATTATTATTATTATTAATATTATTATTATTATAATTATTATTATTATTATTATCTTACTATAAATATTATTATTATTATTTGTGAAATAAAACTGTTTGCGTTTTTGGTCAGATTTGACCTGAATTGGCCTAGAATCGATACCTACTTTCACTTTGAGAGACATTCTGAATTTGAAAGTCAAAAGTCATCTGGTTATTTTGTTATGTCTGTGTTATGCTTGGTTTGAAGATGGTTTACTGACTGTTTCAAATAGCTAACATAAATAGTCAGAAAAACAACTACAACGTATATAATACAAAAACAGCTTTCTGTTCAGAAAACAGGCATTAAACAAACAAGAATCACATTGTTAATAAGCAAGGCATGTGACATCACAAACACAGACTGGTTGGCAATAGGGCTCCACATTGGAAAGGCCAGTAGCCAAAATGCCACTGTAGGCTTAAACCAGTTTCTGGTGCACCAAACCTCACTCTTAACGTATTGTCATCCCAGTAAAACGGGACATGGAGCTGGACTGCCATTAAATTTCCCACAGTCCTACATTAAAACCTAGTATGGTGTCACACGTGCCATCATACTCCATCAAACTTGAAACTGTCAGCAAAATATCTTCAGATCAACCATAACACAGCTATATTAACAATAATATACTATCTACTTCTGTTGAGGTCAATGGTTAAAACTATTCATCCAAGGGAGTGACTATTGACCCAAAGCAGTAAACTCTTGACCGAAACGACGTCATTCACGGGGATGACTTAGTTTTAACTATTTACTGAAACGGAAGTAGATAGTTGTTTTATTATATTGAATCGTATAAACTCCGATAATTTGTTTTGGTGTTGCTTATTTGATTACATGCATGACGTCACGTCATGGGAAAGCGTAACGTCATTCTCAGACTATTGACCTGCAAAGAAAGACTATTGACCGCAAAACCAGATTGAACCGGATAGGAAACATTCTAAAGTCAATAGTTCATAATAATGACTTACACGTGACTGCCTTTCAACCAATGAAAACTATATATTTAAAATGATATATAATAACACGTTTTATTATATATCATTTTAAATACGTAGTTTTCATTGTCTAAAAGGCAGTCACGTGTAAGTCGTTAGTTGCATATTATTCACATATCTACCCTTCTATCCTTATACTATCAGAATAGAAGCGTGTGGTCACAGTGACCTAGTTAGGTACACCAATGTTGCAGAAAAGATCTGATAGAGCCGTTGAATGAATTTAACGCACGGAACAGGAAGAAGGTAAAATAATTACTTTATATCGTAACGTGATACTTTGGCAAACAAAGTAATTGCAACAGTTGGTATTAAAAAAACTAATTATACAAGTCTGATTATGAAACAATTGATATTTGATTATGATTAGAAGCAAGCTTGGTCTCCAGTTCTTGGCGTCACGCTTGTTTTTGTACTCAATTCAATTAAACAAAGGATACATCTGATTTTTCACTTAAAAAGCTTTCAACTTGTTCTCATTTATTGCATTTTTAAACGCTCAATAACAATTACGGTTATCCCGGATGTTACGGATATCAAATATCTATATAAACCAGTACATCTTGCCGACAAACTAAAACTTTACACAAAACGATCTTCAGGAGACACAATCAAGAAGTATGAAAGGAGAAATTTGGAAATCGCCGAACACGATAAGTACAAAATATATTGCAGTCTCGGTTTGACTGAGACTGTTCATAAACGGTAGTGAAAAGTACCTCAAGCCCCGGGTTGAGCAGAACTCAATATTTAAAATGTCTATAGCACAACAATTTCAGCCATCCCGAAGATATGATGGTGAACATGAGGTATTTTCGCACCATTCCATGGCCAGCGGCGTATGGTCCCAGTTTCTAACAAAATACTTTGCCCTAAACGAGAAAGCAATGGGAACCACAGCGTTGACGTAGTGGTAGAGCATTTTCCTCCCTTGCAGGAGGTCGTGGGTTCGATCCCCGTCCGGGTCACACCAAAGACTTCAAGATAATAGTGCCAGTAAATGTCTGCCGTTGTCACAGGATGACACTAGTGGTTGGGGCTAACTCAGGAAAGAATCAATGACGGTGAATGCATTTAAATAAGTTTAATGCAACTTTTAAAATATGTTTAATATATATACAATTATCTAAAAAAACAAGCGAATACACAGATTAACTATGAAAAGAATGTTCTCATAAACGTTTAAGACGTTCTTAGTATTGTTATAAATACTGAATGTTTAAGACACTAAAGTGTTGTTAAAGTTATGACAATGTTGATTTATGATCTAGCGCGATAACTGTGATGTGCGAGAGCTCATGAAGATGATCATGCGCGAATCCAATGGGTGTTGGTCATCAAATGCCTTCTGTAAGGGTTGATGACACGATGTAATGATGGTTAACCTCCACTTAGATTGTGTGTGATGTTCCTCCAGTGAGGACTGATAACGGGCTCACCTTGTGTCCCGGGTGTTGTCGCTTCTAAAACCTGGCCATGCTGCGCAGGTACGGGGACCGTCTCCACCGCTCGTTACGTTAATCGTGGAAGCTTAGCTCCACTCCGGAAGGCTTACATCCACACCTGGATGGCTAATATCCAACCCTGGATGGCTTAGGCTGTAATTATACATACGTTTTAGATGTCGGTTGACAAACATAACAATCTTGCATAATTATCATTACCCAAACAAATCATTATTCAATAAATATATGTAAGCTGTACTAATGATGAGTAGCAATGTATACATATTCTACAACGCCATGTATACGCCATGTACGTCGCTGTTAATCAATGCCCCTAATACATGTAATATAAACAGTATCAAATCACTCGTATATTACACTCACTGAGTTATGCATGCACGCATGTCAACTAATGACCACATTATACAACGCTATGCATACGCGTCGAACATTTATCCTAGACACTCATCTCGTTGTTAACTAATGTTAACAATCGTGTATTACAATCACTGAGTTATACGCCAACGTTAACTAATGCACCTATTATCCACTGTTATCAAATTAATATTGTTTTACAATTAATGATCAATTACAATAATTACATGTAATAAAGTAACTTCAAAATCATATGCTAGTCTAAAGTTAATGTTTAAGAAACATCAAAGCTAACTGGATGTCGTAACCGCCAACAAAGATGGCGCCGCCCACTGAATACAAATGTACGATAAAATTTAATAAAATAAATACCGACCACATATTGCCTGTGAATTTCGCCGTCCAACCTCTGCTACAAACAAAGTAACTATCGATCAATACCGGCAAGAACTAGACAATGGGTTTTATAGCAAACATTACGCCCAAACCATTATTTCCCCCGTTCAGTCCGTGACATGCGTGGCTACATCTGCAGTATTGAATCTACACGAGAGGCCCCTTATACATTTTTGCCTTTAAATGACGATAGACCTATACGTTTACATGCACTAGCACAAAACTAAACTTATGACACGGCCTCTCTGGCGGCCACTTAAAATGTGCACGCTTTTACGTGTTACATGAATATATCATGGATATTGTGAATTTGTTTCAACTCAACAATAGATTAGGGTGTGACTGACAACTTACAAGAGCTATTTACGACCAATACGCTTTACCCGTGACATTTTGTGACAGCCGTGATGTTCAGCAAATAAAGGGTTATGCAAAGACTGATCCCCTGGTGTCAGTTAAATGTTACTGGATGAAGTACAATTCTATGTGTTTACGGTTAAGTATGGCACCACTGTAAACGTAGGTATGCGGTCGAGCAGGAAATAAAGCATTCAAGGGCCACAGTTAACCAAAAACACACATCAAAATAAACATCAATTACAAGGATAATAAGGGGCAAGGTATGTGATATCACAAACATAAACGGGTTAGCAATATGGCTACCTCCTTGGACCTGTCTGTGACAAACATGCTGCTGGAGAGGTTCTGCGCATTGACCTCACTGCTACAAGTAGATAATGGCGTGATATGTCTGAAGCCATGATTGTTAACCGTGAAGTTAAACCAATTCCCACTCTAAAGCAGCTTAGATCTAAAACATTACATTCATACACACATATTGTTTTAGATGTAAGTGTCAGAATAATCTGTCGTTTCCATACCGTTTTGACCATAACGTGTTTATGACGTTGTAAAGGGGGATAATTCATAACAAACTTTAGTTAAACTAATTATTATGGTAATTATTTAGAAGAGATATTATTTGGAACGATTTAAACAATAACATGCGTTTCAAACTCCAGTTCATTCTACTGAGGATGATGTTGTTTCCACACATATCGCTGGGGTAGACAAAAAGCAGAACAAACTGCCAACTATGTACTGGATTCATAAATTTCATAAAAATCCGTATAATGCCCGCTTTTTTCGAATTCTAGTGCCTGCATCACCACAAACATCTCCAGCCTGCACCACCACAAACATCTCCAAACGTTTAACTTCTTGTCTTACTGCCGTTAAAGATCACGTTAAACAATAGTGTTATAATAAAAACGAGTATGATAATGGACCTTTGGAAACGGCCGAGCACGACACATACGAAATATTGCAGTCTCGGTTTGATTGAGACTGTTCATGAGCGGTAGTGAAATATGCTAGCTACCGCTCACGCCCTCTTGAGCAGAACTCAATATTCATAAAATCCATAGTACACAATTTTAATCATCCCGAACATGTCATGCATACGGCAGTGGACATGGAGTTATTTGCTTCCCCATGTCGTACGGCGTATGGTCCCAGTATCTAATAAAATTAAATGCCCCGAAGAGCGCAATAAACATAATGAAATTTAGTTGGGAGCAGCGGTTATGAAGCCTGCGTATCTCAAGTAACAGCCAAAAGACTAACTTAAAAAGCAGACAACATATCCTATAAGTGGTTAAACAATACCCAGAGCCTTTTATCGGCCGGAGTAGTGGAACCACCGAATCAAAAATTAAGTAAGAAAACAAAAGAAATTGAAAATGTACCACCGATAACTAAATATAAGTATCGGACTCAGCGATCTCTAAATATCGAATGAATAACAGTACTGATTGCAAGCGCGGGGAGACGTTTTACTGCCGCCACACTGCACAAGCAACGCCACTGTGCTATAAAAACGAGTATGATAATAACTCTGAGATTAATATATTTTGGTCTATAAAAATTCAGGAGACGTTCTTTGTTAAAATGTGCAATAAACACCAAGTTTCGTCTATTAGCACTTATGACTTCTCTACACTATATACAACCTTAACGCATCACCTGATCAAATCCAAGCTTATAGCTGTTATTCAAAATAAAATCGCTAGGGCAAATATTACATTTAAGGCCTGTAATAATATTAAAGCGCTTTTACTAACGGCAGTTTAGGCAATTACACTATGTGGACTTGCCAAGAAGTTTGTGAAGCACTCATCTTCCTATTAGATAATATTTTCGTCAGGTATGGAACGACCGTTTATAGACAAATTGTTGGTATCCCTATGGGTACGAACTGTGCACCACTTGTCGCAGATTTGTTTTTATATTGCTATGAAAGAGATTTGATGTTGAGCCTTTCACCAGATACCCAGGAAGGTGTTATTAAGGCCTTTAATGACACCTCTCGGTATCTGGATGACATATTAAACGATTACAACCCTTTCTTTTCTACTATGGTTGATAATATTTACCCTAAAGAACTTCAACTTAACAAAGCTAATATTTGTTATACTAACGCTTCTTTTCTTGATTTACATCTCTCCATTGAAAATGGTAAAATAATTAGCAAAATATATGACAAGAGAGATGATTTTGATTTTGATATTGATAATTTAGATGGGGATGTTCCCCGAGCAACTTCTTATGGGGTCGATGTGTCTCAACTTATTCGTTTTTCTAGAACTTGTACTCGAGTTGAGGACTTTAATATTCGTAATGTCTGTATAACTAAAAAGCTACTCCATCAGGGTTACCTCGTAAAACCTTTGCAAAGTTTTATTATCGTAAATATAGATATAAAAATCGAACAGGAAAACAGGAACAGGAAAAGGACTTCAGTGGTGACGTGATTTACAAACTTCATAAGATCCTTGGTCATGATCACTATCATACTAGCTTTGTTAAACTTGTTAAAAGGTTTATCAAAAAAAGTTATGACCCTATCATTTTGCAACGCACTGCATGCTTGGTGGTGGACCCATTTACAGTTCGCCAATATGCTTTCCTCTTTGATTGTGCGATAACCGGACAGACACCTAAAGCCCAAAAGGACGGTGACGTTTGATGTTTGTCTGCAGTCTTGATTTGTCGTGTTCTCAATGGTTTATTCTCTTGTTGCTCCGGCTTCTGCTAAGTCATTGGGTACTTTCGTTGAGGCTTTCTGAGCTATTATTCTTTTTTTATTTATATATACACGAGCATCTTGTGTTTTACTTATATTGCCTATTATTGCTGCCTTGATGGTTAGAGAATAGTTCATGAGGTTGTTTTTTTATTTGCACTGTCCGTTGTATTGGGTTGACAGTAGGGTAAGTGTGAGGTTTGGTGCACCCTAAAACCTGTTTTAAACCCCCAGCGGCCTTTTTTGCCACTGACCGTTCCAAGGCGGTAGTCCTATTGTTAACCCTTTTGTGTTTGTGATGTCTTATTTGGCCTTTTTACATCTTTAATTGTGTTCTTTGTTCTGTGTTGTTTGTGGTTGACTGTCGTCCTTGAATGCTGCTTTTCCTGATCAAGTTGTATACCTATATTTGTTTTAATGATTGCTTAAACGAGGAAAATAACACATATGTGACATTAGGTAACCATCAGAAAGTTAAACAAGATCTAGTTAAAGAGAGAACATTAGAGAGAAGTTTTGTTGTTCGGCTGGCTATAAGAATCACGACTTAGGCCATTATATTGTCTGTACGCTTAAATCTGCACAGACCCTATTTTAACTGGTAATAACTCATGCATATAAATGAGTCACGTGTGAAGTAGTTTCAAATCGACGAACACCCCAAAATTCGATATATAAGGCAGAATCGATGCGTAAAATTATACATTTTTATTTAGTCTCCGTACAGGTAACATCGTTAAATATACGGCTTCAGAAGATATGTGATCAACAAAATAGTTGCTCGGAACGGGATTGGAACCACAGCCATCCATTTTTAAGTTTTGAAGGATGTACGCTGAACCACTAGACCACAGCTATCTATTGGTATGTTTTAGCATTTTTAACACTAAATAGGCATTAGTCATAAGCAGTGCGCACACACAAACTCATTAAGCGCTAAATAACAAGTCGAGATATATTTTGTTTTGAGGCGAAGTATTAGTTTCATATTGATAACATACAATATTGCTCAAGGCAATGCTAATTTACACGTGCGACAAGATGGACTGTAGTATATATTTATTGATCCATCTTGAGTTGCGTTCAAATATGTTAAGTTATTGTGCCTCATAATAAATGGTATTTAGTATACTATTTTTTCTAGTACCGTTATAGCTCAGTAAAAAGAGTACCTGACTTGAAATCAGAATGTCGTGTGTTCGAGCCACGAAAGAGGCTAACTGTAAAAATTACTGTTACCTGTGTATAGGTACGATGTGCACTGATCGATGTTTATACAGTAAATGATTTCCTGCGCTATATTTGCTCACTTAAAGCTACGGAGTCTCTATATCAATTTCTTCTTTGTAGGCCTGTCTTTATTTGTAATTTCATGTTCACCAGATGATGTCGAAATCGGCTTTTTAAGCGAACAAATATAAGCAGGACATACTTTACTTTAAACATATTTTATTGCTTTTCTTCTATATACAAGCAAACGGGCTCGGCCACAAGTTCTTCCAACATTAATAAAGGCCCGTCCCAACAATATTGTAATTAACAGTTAACAAGATGGCAATACAATTAGCATAACATCTTCAAATACATTTTTCGATGAACAAAAGAAGAAAAAATGAGAGGAGTAAGTAGAATAAAGTTTTAGGAAAGACTAAACAAGAAGGAATAAGTGATGATGCTGTGGTTGTAGGATCCTGCCCCGAGCGGTTGTCATAATAGTGTATATAATGTCTAGTCGTTATCAAATCGTTTAGTATCTTTACATTTGAACATGATTAAAAATAGTGCTATTATCTTTATCTGTATAACTATCTTTTCCAAATAAAAATACACGAACGCTGAGCGGGTGAAATGGACGGGTAGCATGAAAAAGACGAAGTCGTTCATTTAAATAAGACATTGCATAAAATAATGTTCGGCGTCCTCCTTTTCATGCCAACACTTCTCACAGGTTGCCTTTCTTTGATTTTGTTTATAAACAAATCATATTTCAGGTTACTGCATTTGTTTCTTATCCGTGCATGAAAAACAGACAATCTACGAATTCCAGAAAAATAGAAAATAGGTATTTTGGACGGATTAAAGTATTGATTTGTAATAAGAGTTTTAAAAGCAGAAAGAGAGTCTGCATTTCGTATCTGTTCAGGTATTGTATTCCATAACGATATAAACGAGGGAATAAACGAATTACTAAATAGCTGCGTTCTCGTATGAATAGATACGTAATCATTTGAATTTCTTAAGTTGTGGCAACTCTGCCAGCTATGTCAGGGAATAAATTTGAAAAAAAATCGGGCAAATAACCAGCTTTAACGTTAAAAGCAATTATTAATTTTTGGTATTTTCTTCTATCTTCAAATGGTAACCACCCAATTTCGGTATATAAATTACGAACAGACGTTGATCGTGTTAATCCAATGACGATGCGAGCTGCTTCATGTTGCATTTTTTCTAAAGTGTCTTTTTCGTATTGTGTGCAGCCGTCCCAAATAACAGAAGCATATTCAAGTATTGGTCTCAAAAACGATAAATATATTTGGTTTAAAGCTTTACGATTGATTAAAAACTTTATTTTCCGCATCATTCCTGATATTTTAGAGGCTGACGTAGTAATATTGGTAATATTTTCGTGCCATTTACCGTCATGACTAAACGTTAAACCCAAGTTTATGATGTTGAACAAAATTAACTGGCATATTATTAAAAATCAACGAGGGTTGTTGTATATGTCTTCTGAGAGTAAAAATGATAGCTTCAGTTTTAGTTGGATTAAAATCAACAAGCCACTGTTTAGACCAAGCAGATATAATATTAAGATCGTGATTTAAGATTCCCTCAAGATATCATTTATTGTATAGACATCGACTAGTGCACAGGTAACATTATGATTTACAGAAGAAGAAAAAAATGCCTCTTTCGGGACTCGAACCCACGACATTCTGATTTCAAGCCCAAGTTAGGGAATTAAATCAAGTACTTTCATCATTTACTTTGTATATGGCATATATAGAGAAAGAGAATGCGATAGAAAAAATGCTATAGTTTATTAATTATATAAATTAAAAAAACTACCACTGTTGTGCATCCGTACAGTAATGTTCAGATGTACAAATTAAATATTGTCAATAGCAATGTAATCTTCCATTTCTTATCTAGGGCAGCTGGAAATCCTTTTTTTTTAATTTATATACCAATCACTTAAAACGTTACAAATATTGTACATGAACACAGTCTCAAAATCTGTTTTCGATGACCATAATGGGTGACAATTTAATACACAAAGTATAGAGGTTCCTGAAGGTTTACATTATCATGTCATAATAATACAGGTAAGTTAGCCTAGGTAATTGCGATGTATGCAAGGTCAAGCACACTAGTATTGATTGAATACACGCATCTGTTAACTTACCTGGCACCTCATTTTTTTAAGCATGACCTAAGCATGCTAAGTAAAACATGGACATTTATAATACGATCTCTCTATTGCTGGGAGACACCTCTAAGTTTGGTCTAATTTGATCCAAAATGAAATCAATTTCAAAATTTTGGATTTCCACTGCATTTGATAAGACTGAGAGGATTATATTGATGCTATTTGTTTTCAGTTTAAGCTTGTGGATATTTCTAGGCGGATGAACAAAATTATTTTTTTTAATGTCAGATTGTACATAAATGATAACATTTTTAGGACACCTTTTTCATTCTTCATTTGCTCTTATATATGTTTTGTATCATGGAAATCCATTTGTTGCATTATTATCATTAATTTTATAAAAAACAGCCAAAATTAATTTTCAGTTTCACAGGAAGAACTCATCCCAATTCATAATGTTGAATATCCTTAAGCGCAAGTTTAGACGAGATTGACTGCGACCGTTCGGACTTGCCAATACTCCCAATGTAGCTTAATTGGGTAAGAGAGAAACGTAAGAGAGAAATGGTAATTTGAATTGCAGGATTTTCCGAACACATGGTTTCAGTTAGTCGGACACATTCAAACTAGTTAGTCTTCGTTGGCTTGAGTTAGAAGCGAAGCGTACAGCAATATCTTTGGAGAAACTAGGTTGAGTTTCAAGCGCACGTTGATACTTTGAAGGTTGATGATTGGAAGACATTGTTTCTAAACAGGCTTGTGTTTGAAACATAGTTTGAGGAAGGTTGTGCTCGAACAATATTTTGATGTAAAGGTTGATCATAAGGTTTAAAGCTGATTAACTGTGGTGACTATGGTATAAATCATTGTGGTTATTTGAGAACCATTGTTTGAGATCTGCTTCAAGCTGATTAGTGCTGCTCGTACATTTCAAAGAATTGTTGTTTTGAACAATTGTGTTTAGTTTACAAATCATAAGATAGGTATGAGGCGCCATACGTGATTATATGTTGTAAGATAAATATATACGTTTTGTGTAAAATATATATATTGAATACGAAAATGTATATGATACAGACAAATATATATTGTGTCCCTAAACTATCTCTTGAAGACGCAAAACCTATGTTACTCCGAAAGCAAATATGTTACTCCTAAAAAAATATTGTTCCTTAAAATATATAATGTAGAAGCAAATGTATATGTTATTCCGAAACAAATATGCGTTTTCTAAATATATATTGAAGATATATATATATATTTCAAAAAAATATATTTATTGCAGACACAAATATTGATGAAATTTAGATGAATAAATAATGTCTAAATATAGCTTTTGGTAACGTAGTTTTACAAATAAATATTTTTTTTAAATATATACGCTATCCCAAAGCATTCCGCATGAAGAAAAACTACTTATCGGACTTTTTTTTTGCAAACGTTAACCTCAAACATAATCTACAGAATAACCTCTAGCATGTAGATGTTTTTTAATAACTTCCATGAAAATCGGTTTCAAATAGATCCCTTCATTACCTAATTCTCAATAAACCAACCCCCACTAAAACAAACTAACTGGAAAACCCATCAGTGACCCACCAGTAACCACCTGTCACGCTGGAAAATTTCAAAAATACCACCCTTTGCTCTGAGCTTCGGACGATGTTCATGCGGAAAGCTTATGGCTAACGTGTATTATTTTTACACAACAAATATTTATTCGTAAAATACGTTTCCGGTACGTTGTTCATGCGGATTGCTTTTGGCTAAAGCAGATATTTTTATTTGTAAAAGTACGTCGGTACGTTGTTCATGCAGATTGTTTTGCGCTAACGTATTTTCAAAACACGTTACTAAAATAATCCCGCATGAACTGAATGTATATATATATATATATATATATATATATTTGGGGATACAATAATTAGTATTCAGGTCTTTATATATATATATATATCAATATATATCTAGACAATATATGTTTAACAATCGAATGTATTTTTCGGAATAACATATATATTTTTCTGTATCATTTATATTTTTTGTATTCAATATATATATTTTATCGCATGCCTGAGAGTACTTTCTATTGTCCAAAGTCGTATGATATATTCAATAAGGAAAACGAACGTGTACTGACATTTCGTATAACGGCACACTTTTCAGAAAATGTGCCGTTATACAAGATATCATACAAAAAATGTTATACTGAGGGAGTGCATCGAAATTGTTTGATATTTTATCTACAGTAACATGGACATACATGTATGATCCGAAATGTTTAGGGGAGGCGCGTGTCGGGTGCGCACCCCCTCCCCCCCCCCCTCACCATCCCACCCCAACCCCTGGATCCGCTAGTGAGTATACAGTTAAATTAGACTCGACTTTTATCCAGTCAAAACATTGTTACCTCAAGGAAGATCCCGTTTTAAAGTTCAAGAGCTATAAGAATTAAAATAAATAAGGTGAATACAAGCTTACATCTAGACACTAAGCTGCTTTACAGTGTATTTATTTGAAACTAACGCGTGAATTTTATTTAAGAAGCATGTCTGGAACGTTCGTCCTTTTACGGTAAGGGAAACGAATCAATACAGGCTTTAGCTGAAAAGTTACGAGTTGTTTATGCGTATGTTCAAATTCTGAAATTAAAGTTTATGATGAATGTATGACCTGCATATGCGTACAACTCATTTCCACTGAACGCATGTTCAATGAAATGAAAAGAATTCAGATGTCCGATATTTATTTGAACCGTTTAATAGGTGACGTGTCAACAAATATCATTACATCATAGTCGTTGAACAAGTATAAACGTTTAACTATAACTATATGGTCACCTTGTCGATTAACATATACTTTCGACTTCGGAACTTGAAGAAGGATAAAAATATCGGACAGGGAAAGCAGCATTCAAAGACGACAGTCAACCACAAAACACAAAAACAAACACGCAAACAGACAAACGAAAAGGCAAAAGTAATAAAAAATGCAAACGACATCACAAACACAAAAGGGTTGACAATAGGGCTTCCGCCTTGGAACGGTCAGTGGCAAAGTAGGCCACTGGGGGTTTAAACCGGTTCTAGGGTGCACCAAACCTCACACTTACCCTACTGTCATCCCATTAAAACAGGACAGTGTAAATAAAGAAATCCCCGCCATGATCTAATCTCTAACCAACAAGGCAGCATCAATAGGCAATATAAGTAAAACACAAATATGCTCGTGTAAATATAATACAAAAAAACAATAGCCTAGAAAGCCACAATGAAGGTACTCAATGACTTGGCAGAAGCCAGAGCAGTAAGAGAATACACCATTAAGGGCACGACGAGAAAGATCATGGACAAACATCAAACGCCACCGTCCCAATGGGCTTTAGATAGGCGTCTACAATGTATGTTGTGCATGCCTATATGACATCTATTGATATTAATGACTCCTTGAAATCTCATAAATCTCATAAATCCAGTAATATCTTTAGGTTCGAGTCTACATGTCCATATTTGTTCATCAGTAACTGTTTCGGTTAAATAATTGTTTAACCGGCAGTTATTGGCAAATTTGCTTTATTAAATTGTCATTTACTACCGGAGTGTAAAGCAGCATAAACACCGAAAAAAATGAAAATAGTTCAATTATTTTCTAGTCACTATAATACAAGTAAGACATGTGCAAGAAATGACAAACACGTGCATATATAAAACGAAAGGGCACCAGGCCCAATTGGCCTATAAGTCACTGTCAATAATACTTACGCGACAAAATATAACTATATATGGATCATAGGAATAAAAAAGATGTATCAAATGAATGATGCTATAATAAATCTGACGGTAAAGTGTACAATACACATTAATTAAGCACAGTATAAATAAAATTTCCTTCTTAAGAATGCTTTTAGAAAGTATTTTGAAACTTTTCTAAAATAAGTCTGCATTTGTGTAATGCTTATAATTATATAAAGGCTATGTCAACAATGACATCTTGGAAACTATATGTTCTTATGTCCAAGTAAATCACACATTCGTCTTCTATCACCTCGATGTTACTGAATCGCCACAGTCCTCTCCTCTGGTATCTCTCCAGCGTATCTGCCAGTTTCAATCTTTAGCAGTAGGATACCACATCAAAACTGTGCAAGGGTTGATCGCAAATTTGTGCATTATAACCCCTACTTATAATGTTTGCAGTTGTCAAATTTACAGAAGTTTTGTTTTTAAAATGATCAATTATATTTAGTTCCCGCACGATATATGTTATGTCACTTCAACAATTATTAACGCATAGTTCTTAAACCCCAGCGGGCTTTTTTGCCACTGACCGGAAAAGTCATTATTAAAGAAACGCTTTGTCAACCTATTGTCACTAAAGCTTACCATACTATTCCATAATCATAACATTGATACCCATTGTCTGTATAAACTCTTTAACCAAACTGTCTCTCCGATAATCGCCGGAGTTAGGGCAAATCTGTGTACACCGAGGCATCTAGATGCCCTATTTTGCACATTGTCAATGCACTGGTACTGTTTAAACCCACACAAAGGCGAAATATAGTCAAGAATATTTACCTCATGGTTGTAGAATAGTTGTTCATATGATTAAAAACCTAATTCTTTAAGTTTATGAATTTTTGAGATAACGATATCTAAAACCTGGCCCGTTCCTTTGCTAAAGGGTAACAATTTCAAGAGAGTACGTGTACCAGCAATAAAATGACTCGGGAAAATGATAATGAACAAAAATATTGAAAGACGAACAGCTACCGTCGGAGAATTTGCAGGCAGTGGAATAGCCAACTTATACTGAGATACGTTAGATGCGTGCTCATGAGCCCCGCTGCCTTAGAAAATGAAGTGTTGTATTCGAAATTAAACGATTCTTTAGCAGAAGGAATCAATTGAATGTAAATATTGAAAAATAAACGTGTTTTTTCTGTTTCGACCTCCGATAGTCATCTTGCCTAGGGATCATTTAGATAACGTGTTCATGAAGCTGATTGATAACGATAAAAACGCATGCAAATGCGATGATTTGTCTGGTGTTTATAAACCGATTAAATGCACTCAGATTTAATTTGCAGATAAACACTTCTGTTGACGGAAATTAGAAATACGTTCGTAAACTGTTTGTAAAAGGATTAATAACACTTGACAGTAGCACCTTCCAGTCTTGATAGCATAATGGCCTTCAACTGGGTTTCAGTTTGAAAAATTCCTGATGGCCTTGGTATTTGATAGAAATATCTCTCCACATCTCGAGCTAAAACTTGACGAGAACAAGAACAAATAACATATGTATATTTTCTTCACGATATCTTTTGCAAGATCAATAAACATGTACAATACGACCTTGATTTGAACCAAAAAAAAACTGTATTTCATTAAACAAATATAACACAGTCTCTTAGAATATACTATATAATTACATATCAACGACACAGATGTTCTCAGAAATGCTCTTTTTTATACAAATAATATTCAATAATATTAATAGGATAGAATAGAATACTATTTATTTCCAATTATTATAAAATCAAAAAATTAAAAAATTATATTGGATCAAGGCCGGTCACATGATTCCTGCTAAAAAGACGTATTGACTGATTCGTAGCACGGGAAGACTTTTTACATAAACGACAATCATTGTTCAGCCAATCAGAGAGCGTCAATCGTCATTTCCTCTTCCGGCATTTTCAACACTATCAACATTGGTTATTCTTGTGCTACACTTTTTGTTCGGTGTGTGGTTTGTGTACGCGATATCACGAGGATACATATAGTCAGATAGCATCATTAGTGTTTCCGCTACACGGATAAATAGTTTTAAGTGCGTGTACTATCGACACGGAGTGAAAAACGGGTAAAGTAGTAAACGTTGGCTGTGGTCCACAGATGTGGTAAACTATTCTCATAGGCCTATACAGCTTGATACGACCCTTGTCAATATATTATATAAAGGATTTTTTTTTTGGATCAAGCGCTCTGGATTCCCTGTAGGTAGCCTGAGGAAGATTTTATATGTTTCGAGCTGTATAGCTCAGAAACATACGAAATAAGTATCAGGGGCGGATCCAGGATTTCAGCTTAAGTGGGGCGTAAGATTTTGGTAAATTTTCCGGTCCTTTTCTAGCCTCATAAAACGGTTGCGGTAGTGTAATGATAGGTTAGAAAAGGCAGCTTTCAAATAAAAGGTTTAACAATGTACTAATTAAACCACTCATTAGCCATTATGCGTCGAGCGAGCGAAGCGAGCGAGAACATTTTTTATACTGAGGGCGTGCATCGAAATAGTTTGATATTTTATCTACAGTAACATGAACATACATGTATGACCCGGAATTTTTAGGGCGGCGCGCGCCGGGTGCGCCCCCACCCACACCCTGGATCAGCTAATGAGTATATAGTTAAATTAGGCTCAACTTTTATCCCGTCAAAACATTGTTACCTCAAGGGAGATCCCGTTTTAAAGTTCAAGAGCTATAAGAATTAAAATAAATAAGGTAAATTCAAGCTGCTTACATCTAGACACTAAGCTGCTTTACAGTGTATTTATTTGAAACTAACGCGTGAATTTTATTTAATAAGAATGTCTGGAACGTTCGTCTTTTTATGGTAAGGGAAACGAATCAATACAGGCTTTAGCTGAAAAGTTACAAGTTGTTTATGCGTATGTACAAATTCTGAAATTAAAGTTTAGGTTGAATATATGACCTGCATATTTCCGCTGAACGCATGTTCAATGAAATGAAAAGAATTCAGATGCCCGATATTTATTTGAACCGTTTAATAAGTTACGTGTCTACAAATATCATTACATCATAGTCGTTGAACAAGTATAAACGTGTATCTATAACTATATGGTCACCTTGTCGATTAACATATACTTTCGACTTCGGAACTTGAAGTCTACAATGTATGTTGTGCATGCCTATATGACATCTAGTGATATTAATGACTTCTTTAATGGTGCATTCTCTTACTGCTCTGGCTTCTGCTAAGTCATTGAGTACCTTCAGTGAGGCTTTCTAGGCTATTGTTTTTTTTGTATTATATTTACACGAGCATATTTGTGTTTTACTTATATTGCCTATTGATGCTGCCTTGTTGGTTAGAGATTAGATCATGGCGGGGATTTCTTTATTTACACTGTCCTGTTGTTTTAATAGGATGACAGTAGGGTAAGTGTGAGGTTTGGTGCACCCTAGAACCGGTTTAACACCCCAGTGGTCTACTTTGCCACTGACCGTTCGTTCCAAGGCGGTAGCCCTATTGTCAACCCTTTTGTGTTTGTGATGTCGTTTGCATTTTTTATTACTTTTGCCTTTCGTTTGTCTGTTTGCGTGTTTGTTTTTGTGTTTTGTGGTTGACTGTCGTCCTTGAATGCTGCTTTCCCTGTCCGATATTTTTATCCTTCTTGAAATCTAGTAAATCTCATAAATCCAGTAAAATCATTAGGTTCGAGTCTACATGTCCATATTTGTTCATCAGTAACTGTTTCGGTTAAATAATTTTTTAACCGGCAGTTATTGGCAAATTTGGTTTATTAAATTGTCATTTACTACCGGAGTGTAAAGCTGCATCAACACCAAAAAAAATGAAAATATTTCTATTATGTTCTAGTCACTATAATACAAGTAAGACATGAGCAGGAAGTGACAAACACGTGCATATACAAAACGAAAGGGCACCAAGCCCAATTAGCCTATAAGTCACTGTCAATGATAAATACGCGACAAAATATAACTATATATGGATCATAGGAAGAAAAAAAGATGTATCAAAGTAATGATGCTATAATAAATCTGACGGTAAAGTGAACAATACACATTAATTAAATACAGTATAAATAAATTTTCCTTCTTAAGAATGCTTTTAGAAAGTATTTTGAAACTTTTCTAGAATAAGTCTGCATTTGTGTAATGCTTGTAATTATATAAAGGCTATGCCAACAATGACATCTTGGAAACTATATGTTCTTATGTCCAAGTAAATCACACATTCGAGTAAGAAATGGAGTTCGTCTTCTATCACCTCGGTGTTACTGAATCGTCACAGTCCTCTCCTCTGGTATCTCTCCAGCGTATCTGCCAGTTTCAATCCTTAGCGGTAGGATACCACATCAAAACTGTGCAAAGGTTGATCGCAAGTTTGTGCATGATAACCCCTACTAATAATGTTTGCAGTTGTCAAATTTACAAAAGTTTTGTTTTTAAAATGATCAATTATATTTAGTTCCCGCACGATATATGTTATGTCACTTCAACAATTATTAACACAAAGTTCTTAAACCCCAGCGGGATTTTTTGCCACTGACCGGAAAAGTCATTATTAAAGAAACGCTTTGTCAACCTATTGTCACTAAAGCTTACCATACTATTCCATAATCATAACATTGATACCCATTGTCTGTATAAACTCTGTAACCAAACTGTTTCTCCGATAATCGCCGGAGTTAGGGCAAATCTGTGTACACCGAGGCATCTAGATGCCCTATTTTGCACATTGTCAATGCACTGGTACTGTTTAAACCCACACAAAGGCGAAATATAGTCAAAAATATTTACCTCATAATTGTAGAATAGTTGTTCATATGATTAAAAACCTAATTCTTTAAGTTTATGAATTTTTGAGATAACGATATCTAAAACCTGGCCCGTTCCTTTGCTAAAGGGTAACAATTTCAAGAGAGTACGTGTACCAGCAATAAAATGACTCGGGAAAATGATAATGAACAAAAATATTGAAAGACGAACAGCTACCGTCGGAGAATTTGCAGGCAGTGGAATAGCCAACTTATACTGAGATACGTTAGATGCGTGCTCATGAGCCCCGCTGCCTTAGAAAATGAAGTGTTGTATTCGAAATTAAACGATTTTTTAGCAGAAGGAATCAATTGAATGTAAATATTGAAAAATAAACGTGTTTTTTTCTGTTTCGACCTCCGATAGTCATCTTGCCTAGGGACCATTTAGATAACATGTTCGTGAAGCTGATTGATAACGATATGCGATTTGTCTGGTGTATTTAAACCGATTAAATGCACTTGATTCTATTTGCAGATAAACACTTCTGTTGACGAAAATTAGAAATACGTTCGTAAACTGGCTGTATAGGGATTAATAACACTTGACAGTAGCACGTTCTTGACTACTTGACGTCTTGATAGCATAATGGCCTTCAACTGGGTTTCAGTTTGAAAAATTCCTGATGGCCTTGGTATTTGATAGTTATATCTCTCCACATCTCGAGCTAAAACTTGACGAGAACAAGAACAAATAACATATGTATATTTTCTTCACGATATCTTTTGCAAGATCAATAAACATGTACAATACGACATTGATTTGAACCAAAAAAAAAAACTGTATTTCATTAAACAAATATAACACAGTCTCTTAGAATATACTATATAATTACATATCAACGACACCGATGTTCTCAGAAATGCTCTTTTTTATACAAATAATATTATTGATTATTGTTGGAATTTTAAAGGTAGATCAAAAAAAAATGTCGAACAGGAATTTTAGTGTTCACAAACTGCAGTCAAGTAGAAACACTCATCATTCATAACTAACAACAGGAGCGCTGATAACCTGAAATGGTCAGTGGCAAAATTTAATCTAGGTTCGAGGTGCATTAAACGTCACGTGTACCTTATTGTCACACCAGTTAACGGAATATAAAATAATAAATAAAACACAGAGGATAGTGTAATGCTTAAAAAAAAAAATTCGAGCCTTCTCTGACCGCATCTGGTTGTGAACGGTCAGAGGGTCTCCTATAGTTAACCAGCAGACTCATTTTCTTTAGAAAACGAGAGGAGCTTTCATTTCGTTTTTAGTCAATATATAACCCTCTTTGTTTTAAGTCCCCCCTCCGCCAACCACAGTCGTGATAAGGGGGTGATAAGAATCAACCGACTGCTCAGCTTAGCAGAGGGGTAGGACACCCCCCCCCCCCACAACCCCAACCCAAAGTAACGTACCTGTTGACCGTGGGTGGCGACCAGTGTCGTTGGAGAAGAGAATCCTGGTGGTTGAGTGACGTGGAGATCTGGTAGTTATCTCCGCATTATAACACACCACTTTGGTCCGGACTTCAACTAGACGGGCGGTCAGATTGGCCCGATCTGATCAATCGGTTTGTCACGCCAGCTAAACGGGATCCTAGCTTCCTGTTTAATTCACATCTTTCTCAATCCCTCTCGTTTAATATATTATTCCCCTTTAATTTTGTCCCCTTTAAACAGAATGTAGAAAGAATCCTTTATGGCGGTGGCGCTAGGGCTAATCATGTATTTCTAACTTCGACTTTTTAGTTAAAGGGATATTTCCGCTGGGTTGTATGGGGGTCTGTTGCGTTAGTTTTATATGCGTATGTCTTCACGTATGCATGTCATGTGTCTGTCGGATATCCACAGCAAATAATGTCCCCTTGTTGGATTCCAAGGCGGTTGAGAAGAGTGGAGAATGAATATCAATTCCCCATTATGGGACCAAAAAACGAACACAAAACTACTCCTACTGGTTTTAAACGATTGAGAGAAGAGTCCGAATCTGAATCTGATGAGGATATTTCTCGTTTAAATTGGCCTCGTTTCCTCAATATTATCTCTCTAGAGGATATATAACTAGACTCTCTCCTTTTTCATTTCCAAGGCTTAACTTGGCATCGCGGGTGAGCCAAGGAGTGTTAAAAAACTCAATAATGGAAAACTTCTTGTTAAATGTGCCAAATAATCACACTGACAATCTCCTTAAAATTCAAACTTTCGTAAACATCTGTGTTGAGGTTATTCCTCACATTTCTCTCAATTCTTCAAAAGGTGTACTACGCTCCAGGGAACTGGAGCAAAGCACTTTTGAAGAAATGACTCATAATCTTAAGTCTCAAGGTGTGACTGAAGTAACGCGCATCAGTACGAGGCGGGGTGGCAAACTCACTCCTACCAATACTTTTAAATCTTCCAAAGACCATCAAGGCCGGATATATGATTCTACCAGTTGATCCCTTTATTCCAAACCCTCTTCGATGTTTTAACTGTCAACTCTTTGGTCACCATAGAGAAAGATGCAAGCGAGCTGATCCTGTCTGCGCCCTTTGCGGCCGGGAGGGTCATAGCGACTTCACGAATTTCAAACATCCCGCCTCTTGCGTTAACTACAAGGTGACCCTCGGGGCTTTCTCTAGGGATTGTCCGAAGTGGAAGCACGAGAGGGAAATATAGGTGATAAGGATTGAAAAGAACATTTCTTTTCCTGAAGCTAGAAAACGTGCTGAGGGTCTTCTACGCATACTCCATCTAACAAATCGTATGCCGATGCGAGTAGGGTTCAGAAACCAACTACCAGGTATATCGTGGAGCAGACCGTGTTAACCTGGCCAGTAAACTCCGACAAGTTTACTACTATTTCACTCTCTGTTCAGATTTCCTCTAAACATCTTCAGCCTCTCAAACTGTGGTCCTCTTAAATAAGTATCATCTAGCTCCAAAACCTAATGTGGCTTCCAAGCCTAACACTCCTTCAGCTATATCCTTAACAACTCCTACACCTACTGCATCTACTTCATCTATTTCGAAATCGACGGACTCTGGCGCAACCAAGAGTCATTCAAATCCGACGAAGAGTTTGTCACCACGCACAACTGCTGCCACGGACGTGACCGCAAGAACAAATAAAAAACCCGGGTTAGAGAAGCATTCAAAAGGATCTGATGATCCGATTGTACTGCACAACAGATTTAGAGACTTGGAGATGGCGGTTGATGATCCAGCACATCTGGAACTCCCAAAGTCTCCAAAGTCTGCTAACCCCAAAGTCCGTTAACTCGTACTTCCGCCGTAATAACATCAAAATCAAATAAGGTCATTCAATGGAACTGCCGAGATTTAAATCCTAATTATGATGAAATCAACTTACTTTTAAATAAATACAACCCGGTTGCATTTTTGTCTTCAAGAAACTAGTGATAAGATATTTTTTAAAAACTATTCATTATATAACGTATTAGCAAATCCACATAGTGTAATTGTCTAAACTGCCTTTAGTGAAAAACGCTTTGTGTCTTTCACCAGATACGCAGGCAGATGTTATTGAAGTCTGTAATGACACCTCTCTGTATCTGGATGAACATTGACAACCCTTTCTGTTCCACTATGGTAGATAATATATACCCTAAAGAATTTCAACTTAACAAAGCTAATATTTCTGATACTAATAACGTTTCTTTTCTCGATTTACATCTCTCGATTGAAAATGGTGAAATAATTAGCAAAATATATGACAAGAGAGATGATTTTAATTTTGATATTGTTAATTATCCCCATTTAGATGGGAATGTTCCCCGAGATCTTCTTTCCAAATATAAAAGTAATTTAAGGACTCTTCTGCGACAAGGACTATCACAACCTGACTTCTATGGTGATGTGATTTATAAACTTCGTAAGATTCTTGGTCATGATCACTTTCATACTATCTTTGTTAAACTTGTTAAAAAGTTTATCAAAAGAGGTTATGACCCTATCATTTTGCAAAGTACTGCATGCTTGGTGGTGAACCCTTTTACAGTTCGCGACTATGCTTTCCTCTTTAATTGTGCTATGACCGGACAGGCTGTGGACCCTATGATGATGCCTACCTAAAGCCCATTGGGACGGTGGCGTTTGATGTTTGTCTATCTATGATCTTTCTCGTCGTGCCCTTAATGGTGTTTTCTCTTGTTGCTCTGGCTACTGCCAAGTCATTGAGTACCTTCATTGCGGCTTTCTAGGCTATTGTTTTTTTTGTATTATATTTACACGAGCATATTTGTGTTTTACTTATATTGCCAATTGATGCTGCCTTGTTGGTTAGAGATTAGGTCATGGCGAGGATTTCTTTATTTACACTGTCCTGTTTTAATGGGATGACAGATGGGTAAGTGTGAGGTTTGGTGCACCCTAGAACCGGTTTAAACCCCCCAGTGGCCTATTTTGCCACTGACCGTTCCAGGGCGGTAACCCTATTGTCAACCTTTTTGTGTTTGTGATGTCGTTTACATTTATTATTACTTTTGCCTTCTTGTTTGTCTGTTTGCGTGTTTGTTTCTGTGTTTTGTGGTTGAATGTCCTACTTGAATGCTACTTTCCCTGTCCGATCTTTTTATATTTCTTCCTATGGGGTCTATGTGTCTCAACTTATTCGTTTTTCTAGGGCTTGTACTCGAGTTTGAGGACTTTAATATTCGTAATCTTTGTATAACTAAAAAGCTATTCCATCAGGGCAACCATACACTTCGTAAAACCTTTGCAAACGTTTACTATCGTAACCCTGATCTTCTTTCCAAATATAAAAGTAATTTAAGAACTCTTCTGCGACAAGGACTATCACAACCTGACTGCTATGGTGTTGTGATTTACAAACTTCGTAAGATGATCACTTTCATACTATCTTTGTTAAACTTGTTAATAGGTTTATCAAAAGAGGTTATGACCCTATCATTTTGCAACGCACTGCATGCTTGGTGGTGGACCCGTTTACAGTTCGCCACTATGCTTTCCTCTTTAATTGTGCGACCCCATCCTAAAGCCCAAAACGACGGTGACGTTTGATGTTTGTCTGCAATCTTGTCTTTGCGGCTTTCTAGGCTATTGTTTTTTTGTATTTATATATACACGAGCATCCTTGTGTTTTACTTATATTGCCTATTAATGCTGCCTTGTTGGTTAGAGAATAGATCATGGCGGCAATTTCTTTATTTACACTGTCCCGTTTTATTGGGATGAAGTAGGGTAGGTGTGAGGTTTGTTGCACCCTAGAACCTGGTTTAAACCCTTATGAGGGTTTTATATCTGTCTATGGTTAACAGACTGTGACTCATGTCAGTCACTATAAGCATGCTTTACAACTTGAATTCATAGAAAACTTGTCTGCAAAACTTGAATGGTATAAACACCTATTTTGTAACGTTGAAAGGTCACCATTTCACTTGCTGAAATGACGTTTTCGTAAACCAGTCTACTGAACTGTAGCATTTATAATCATTATTATTATACCTATATTAGCGACGAAACATACACAATCATCCATAGCGCAGTTGATTGGGGGCGTCGTGTTAGTGCCGAGGAAGGCAGGGTTCAAGACTGCTGATTTCCTTTTTTCCTTTTTTTTTAATTTTCGTTATTATGGTTTTCATTATTGCTAATGATAAGGTAGCAACAGTTCCTTTACATTTTTCACTTTGATAACGCAATCTTATAATTAGACATGGTAACAGTGAACAGTTTATATGTGTTGTAATGCACACTCTAACGAACACGTATCCAAATCGGGAAGAATGTTAGAAAAAACGGTCGTGGCTAATTTTTTTCAATATTATTTAACACCCGTCTCCCCGCGCTTTCAATCAGGACTGTTATTCATTCGATCCTTGGAGATCGCTGTGCCCGTTACTTATATTTAGTTATCGGTGGTACATTTTCAATTGCTTTTGTTTTCTTACTTAATTTTCGATTCGGTGGTTCCACTACTCCGACCGATAAAAGACTCTGGGTATTGTTTAACCACTCATAGGATATGTTGTCTGCATTTTAATTTAATCATTTGGCTGCTACTTGTGATATGCAGGCTTCATAACCGCTGCTCCCAACTAAATTCTATTTTGTTTATTTCGCTCTTCGAGATATTTTGTATGTGTCGTGTTCGGCCGTTTCCAAAGGTCCATTATCACACTCTTTGATATATTATTACGTTAACTTCTTGTCTCTAGGCAGCTAATTTACGCTTGGGTAAAACCTTGCTTGTTCATCTTTGTAATTATTATTTGTTTTTATGCGTGTTTGTGGTTGACTGTGGTCCTTGAATGCTACATTTCTGTTCGACTTATATATCTAACTTTGTTTGTTCGTTTCGACTCATCTTGTGTACAGAATGCACTTAAGTAAGCTGTTCTGTGTTTCTGTGTGTGTTTGTGGTTGACTGTCGTCCTTGTATGCTACTTTTCCTGTTCGATTTTATATCTATATAGACGTTTATTACACATTTTAACAAGAACGTCTCCTGAATTGTTAATAGACCAAAATAAATGAATCCCAGAGTTTTCATAAGTTTTAGCACAATATTGTTTAACGTGATCTATAACGGCAAGAAGTTAAGCGTTTGGAGATATTTGTGATTGTGAAATAAAGCGGGCCTTATACGGATTTTTATGTAATTGAGAAATTTAATAGTAATAGAATATAACAGAATAAAATAGAATACTATTTATTTCCAATTATTGTTGACATTGTAAAGGCAGATAAAAAAGTCGTACAGGAAGTTCCCAATAAAACGGGACAGTGTAAATAAAGATATCCCCGACAGGTTATACGCTCTAACCAACAAGGCAGCATTAATAGGCAGTATAAGTATAAACATAAATGATCATAAAATGTAGAATATAAAAACAAAGCCTAGAAAGCCACAAAGCAAGTATTCAATGACATGGTAGACGCCAGAGAACAGACCGTTAAGGATATGACAAGACAAAATCAGACGCTACCGTCCTTTTAGGACTTATTTACATATTTGTTTCCTAATTTCTTTGGATGTGGAGTTTATTGTTAGAGCTTTCCTTTGGTGGGATATACTTTGTATACTGTCTTGTCTTGCCTTGTCAATAAAGGCGCTGAAGACAGGATAATAGCGAAGTTGTGCACACATCAAATCGATTTAAGCTAACCAGTAGGCCTTATTGCTGCATACTGACCGTTCCAAGTCGGTAACCCTGTCTTCACCACTCGTTGTGTTTGTTCATTCTGCATTTAATTTGCTCTTTGTTTGTGTTGCAGTGTGGACCTACGCTGCTGTTGAATTGTGGGTGCTATGATTTCTAAAGGACAGTTTTTCTCATTTTAGGTAGACGTCATCATTGTTTAAAAAATGACATATAGGGTCAAATAGAAATTGTTAAAGACATGTTTCATTCAATTAACATTATTTTCATTATCAACAATCATCATTTAATGCTAATGTATACAAAGCCTCCAGTATACACAGAATCTTTTTTTCTAGGAGTATGAACTTCTCTCTATGACACATTATTCCTAGATATTAGAGAGAAAAATAAATAACTAAACATGGTAAATATGTATTCAATAATGTTCCATTAACAACTAAGCATTATAATGAATAAATTATATAAATTAAATTAATTAACCCGATATGTGTCACCTTACTCATAAAATCGATAAATTATTCAGCCCTCGTTTCGCTTTTATTGTGTCTGAAATCGAGCATTCTCATATGAAGTTAATACCTTAACACAGGGTTAGATGATCAATGTGTTTCAAGTGGTATTAGCATAGTTGTTCTGTCCGAATGCAGGCGTTAGAGTGCTTAAAACAGTAAAATGCAAACATACCAAACATTTAGACACGCGTTCGGTTCAAATTGTTATTAGTGTATGTACTTGTGCATCAGGATAAAACAGCTAAACAAACTACATGTATCTGTTTTAGATATTTTCATGAAGTCGTTTTCCGATGTTTCACTTTGGGAATTTCATATAGTTAAGCGGTCTATATCGATCTAATATCCAGCACCATCATCTTTCGAAGATTATGTGCCGGTATATATAGGTGTACTATTTGAGCTCTCATTAGCAAGAATGCCGATTGTACTTATATTATATATTCAACAAGATGACTTGATGTCCTTGGGTGGATAGCCTTGGCCTGGAATTCACAAACTATTCTTCAATCTATTCTTAGACTTGAACTCAAGAACTCAAATTTCATCCACAAATATTTCCATTACCTTCAAAGATAAACAATCGTATGAAGTTGCTATGTATTAGTATTTATCATACTTATACATAGCAGCTTGAAATGAATGTTTATAATTTAAACTTATAGAAATATTTGTGATTGAAATTTGCATATTTGGGCTTAAATCTAAGAATATTCTCAAGAATGTTTGGTGAATTCAATGCCAATTGATATACTGACAAATATGTTATCAGAACTGTTATTAATTCCGATCTTTATAGATCGATGAGCCCGATATTTATATATCGGTGGTACATTCTCAGTACTTTTGTTTTCTTACTTTAATTTCGAATAGGTGGTTCCACTTCTCCAGCCTTTACAAACTCTGAGTATTATTTAATCAATTTGTTATACCCCTGATACCGAATGGCGAGGAGGGAGTGGGTGGGGGGTATATATCGTTAGCCATATCTGTCCTTACGTAGGTCTGTCCGTCCAGAAAGTTTGTGTGTCTATCTCTATCTCCTTCCACACTTTTCAACTGATTACTTCGACACTTTACAGGATGCTTACCTATGATGTCAAGATGTGCAGTTCGTTTCGGCGTCAAAGTCGACCCAGTATTCCCGGAGTTATGGCCCCATTTTCGTCAAATGTTACGTGAAAATATCTTGCGTGTCTATCTCCTCACACAATTTTCAACCGATTGCTTTGTAACTTTACAGGATATCATGATGTGCATATCATTTCTGCGTCAAAATCAATCAGATATTACCAGAATTTCGTCAAATTTTACGTGAAAATATATTGAGTGTCTATCTCCTCCCACACTTTTCTACCGAAGCTTTAAAACTTTGCAGGATGCTTGCATATGATGTCAAGATGTGCATATCATTTCGGCGTCAAAATTGGCCCAGTATTAACGGAGTTAAGGCCCCTTGTGCGTCATATTTTACGTGAAAATATCTTGTGCATCTATCTCCTCCCACACTTTTCAACCGATTGCTTCGAAACTTTACAGGATGCTTACATATGCTGTCAAGTTGTGCATGTCATTTCGGTGTCCAAATCGATCTAGCAGTACCGGAGTTATGGCCCCGTTTTCGTAAAATGTTACGTCAAAATATCTTGTGTGTATATTCACTCCAACACTTTTCAACAGATTGCTTCCAAACTTTACAGGATACATGATATGATGTCAAGATGTGTATATTGCTTCGGCGTTAATATCGACCCGGTTTTACCGGAGTTATTGGCCTTTTTGTCAACTTTTACGTCAAAAATCTTGTGTGTCTATCTCCGCCCACACTTTTCAACCGATTGCTTCGAAACTTTACAGGATGCTTACATATGCTGTCAAGTTGTGCATGTCATTTCGGTGTCCAAATCGATCTAGCAGTACCGGAGTTATGGCCCCGTTTTCGTAAAATGTTACGTCAAAATATCTTGTGTGTATATTCACTCCAACACTTTTCAACAGATTGCTTCCAAACTTTACAGGATACATGATATGATGTCAAGATGTGTATATTGCTTCGGCGTTAATATCGACCCGGTTTTACCGGAGTTATTGGCCTTTTTGTCAACTTTTACGTCAAAAATCTTGTGTGTCTATCTCCGCCCATACGTTTCAACCGATTGATTCTAAACTTTACAGGATGCTTACTGGACAAATTTCGTCAAATTTTGCGTTAAAATACCTTGTGTGTCTATTTCCTCCCATAGATTTCCTCTGTTTCTTTTCAAACTTTACAGGATGCTTACCTATGATCTCAAAAAGGGAATATCGATTCGGCGTCAAAATCAACCCAGTATTACCAGAGTTACGGCCGCTTTTTCGTCAAATTTTACGTTTAACACCGATTGTTTTCAGTGGGGGCATCCGAGACCATGGACACATTTCTATTATTGTTAATTTTGCCCACTGAGACAAGGATGTAACAATAAGGCTTAACAAAATCTTACAGGGTATAGGTTTTTCAACTTCGTTTTTCTAGAGCCTGTAGTAAAGTTGAGGGATGCAATATCCGTAACCTATGTATAACTCAAAAGCTACTCCATCAGGGCTACCGTAAACCTTTACAGAATAGTATTATCTACGCTGATCTGCTTTAAAATATAAAAGTCATTAAAGAACTATTCTGCGACAAGGGTTATCACTGCCGCACTTCTATGGTGACGTGATTTACAAACTTCGTAAGATCTTTGATCATTATCACGTTCATACAATATTTATCAACATTGTTAGAAAGTGTATCAAAAGAGATTGTGACTCTATTATTTTACAACGCACTGCATGTTTAGTGGTTGACCAATTGGCAGTTCGCCACTCTCCTTTTATTTTTGATTGTGCGATGACCCGACAGATTGTCAACACTATGATGACCTAAATTATGAACGGTATTGAAACGTTTTATGTGTGTCTTTAGTCCTGTCGTGTTGTGCTCTTAATGGTTTTTTATCTTGTCCTTCTTCCAGGTCAATGAGTGCTTGTGTTGTGGCGTTCAGGCTTATATGAAATCCACCTGAGTAGATGGCGAAAGACTCAACATGAAATATTTGTGGTAACAATACAAAATCAAATCTGCGACAAGAGGTTCACAGTTCGTACCCATAGGAATACAAACAAATTGCCTATGAACGATAGTTTCACACCTGACGAAGATGTTATCAAATCTCAAATAAATGCTTCACAAAAGTCCACATAGTGCGATTGTCCAAACTGCCGTTAGCAAAATTCGCTTTAATATTGTTACAGCCGAAAAATGAAGTGTTTTTCGGTATCGAACGTTTTTTGAATGAGAGCATTACGATTGCATATGTTTAATTTGTGTGGTAAAAACAGTTCTGTCATTGGGTTGATAAATAAAAACAAAACAAAATTAGGCAAACAATTGGGGGTTTAAACTAGGTTCTAGGGTGCACCAAAGCTCACTCGTACCCTATTGTCATCGCAATAAACGGGATAGTGTAAATAAAGGTTAAACTATTTAGCAGACAAGGCAGCATTAATAGGCAATATAAGTAAACACATAAATGATCATGTAGATATGAATATAAAAAAGGCATAGTAAAAATGAGATATAGGGTCCTATAGAAACCACAGCGTCCAAACGTAATGGCATTTTGGTCTGCATTGTACTACAACCAAGGAGCAATATTTAATTAATTATAAAGTGAAATAGACAAAATACAACAGGAAGGGTGTGAAGACAGGGTAACCTAACCGACTTGGAACGGTCAGTAGGCAATAAGGCCTACAGGTTAGCTTGAATCGATTTCATGTGTACACAATCCTCGCTATTATATTGCCTTCAGCGCCCAAATAGACAAGACAGTGTAAACAAAACTAGATTCAATCAAAAGGTATTCTCTAACAACCGAGAGTATGATAATGGACCTTTGGAAACGGCCGAAAACGACACACACGAAATATTGCAGTCTCGGTTTGATTGAGACTGTTCAAAGCCACAAAGTAAGTTCTCAGTGACTTGGTAAGAGAAAATACCGTTAAGGGTAAGACAAGACAAGAGTAAAGACAAACATCAAACGCTACCGTCCTATAAAGATTTAGGTAGACGTCATCATAGGGTACACACTCCGGTCATCGCGAAATCAAAGAAGAAAGCATAATGGCGACCTGTAACTGGGTCAACCATTAAACATGCCGTGTGCTGTAAAATGATAGAGTCATAACCTCTTTTGATAAACCTTTTAACAATTTTAACAAAGATTGTAAGAAAGTGATTATAACCAAGGAGTTTATGAAGTTTGTAAATCATCACCATAGAAGTTTGTTCAGGTTGTGATAGTCCTTGTCGCAGTTCTTAAATTACTTTTATATTTTACAAGTAGATCAAGGTTACGATAATAACATTTTGCAAAGGATTTTCGAAGCTTATGGTAACGGTAGCCGTGTTGGAGTAGCTTTTTAGTTATACAAATATTACGAATATTAAAGTCCTCAACATGGCTACAAGCTCTAGAGAAAGGAATAAGTTGAGTAACATAGACCCCATAAGAAGTAGCTCGGTGCGGATAATTAACAATATCAGAATTAAAATCGTCTCTCTTGTCATAGATTTTACTAATTGTTTCGCCATTTTCAATATAGAGATGTAAATCAAGAAAAGAAGCGACAGTATCAGAAATGTTAGCTTTGTTGTGTTGAAGTTCTTTAGGACAGATAGTATTAGTAGAAAAGAAAGGATTGTCAATGTTCACTATGTCATCCAAATACCGAGAGGTGTCATTAAAGGCTTCAATTACATCTGCATGAGTATCGGATGAATGACTCAACATGACATTTCTTTCATAGGAATACAAGAACAAATCTGCGATAAAAGGTGCACAGTTAGTACCCATTGGGATACCAACAATTTGTCTACAAAGGGTAGTTCCATACCTGACAAAAATGGTATCTAATAGGCAAATGAGTGTTTCACAAACTTCTTGGCAAGTCCACATAGTGTAATTGTCTAAACCCCTGTTAATAACAAACGCTTTTATTAATATTGTTAAAGGCCAAAAATGTAGTTTTTTCTCGAGCGAGAATTTGTTTTAATAAGAGCAATACACTTGTCTTTGCTAAGGTGATGTGGTAACGCTGTATATAGTGTAGAGAATTCCTAAGTACTTAAAGATGAAACTTGACGTTTATTACGAATGCTATCTAGATCGTCTCCTTCGGTTTTAATAGACCAAAATAAATTAATCCCAGAGTTTTCATAAGTTTTAATACAATATTGTTTAACGTGATATATAACGGCAGTAAGACAAGAAGTTAAAAGCTTGGATATATTTGTGGTGGTGCAGGCACTAGAATTCGAAATAAATCAAGCTTTATGCGGATGTGTATGTAATTTAGTACATAATTGGCAGTTTGTTTTATTTTCGTCAACGCCAGCCGTGAAATTAGTGCACCGAGTGATATGTCCGGAAACAACATCATCCTCAGTAAATTGAACTGGAGTATACGAATTCGTTCTACTAGTTCCAGAGATAAACATTGACGTAATGTAGACGTCATACAATAATTACAGTATTAGCTGCTTTATCAGGAAGAACTAAACAAATTTATTATGAAATTCCTAAATTCCCGATTTTAAATTACGAAAAGAAAACCTAGGTCTCGGAGGAAGTAAAGAGGGGTTAGCATTATAAAAGTTAATACGTTTATCTAACCCTAATGCACTTTTCGAGTTGTATTTTCTTTTAGACAATGTTTATTTTCCATCTAGGGAAAAGAAAAAAAAGTCACACGGGCTTAGATGTGAAGAGTAGGCTGGAGTTTTTATAACATTAACACTTTTATTTTCGTGGTGACTTTAAAAATAATTGACGAGTTAATACTAATAAAAAAAGTTCGAAGCAAACAACTTTTTACTGGTCCTTTGGGACCAACGAGCCCAATATAGGTGGCTTTGAAGTAACAAACATAATTAACAGAATAAAGCAGCAGACTCGGCTTTATTGAGTCTGTTCATGAAAAGTAATGAAAGAAGCAACACCTCTCACGCTCCCTAGCACCGGCTTAAGCGGTATTCTACTTCAAAGTCACTTATATTAGGCTCGCTGGTCCCAAAAGACCAGTAAAAATAACACTACTGATTCGTAGCACGGGGAGACTTTTTACAGCCGCCACACTGCACTAGATTAATTTGAACATAACACAACTAGAAGACCAACTACAAAATTCTTCTAACATACAAATCATTGAAACTGCTGAATTAGAACTAGAACTTAATAAACGCGAACTAAAGAAACTCATTGAAAATAATCAACGGTATCGTGTTACGATCAAAAGCTGACAAAGTAGAATATAATGAAAAAAAAATTCTTCTCAAACTTAGAAAAGAAAAAAGCTGAAACCAAAGTCATAACGAGACTAAGTATTAACGGAAAAGTAATTCAAACTCAAAAGGAAATTTTAGAGGCTCAAAACAGGTATTGTAGCAAATTGTATGAAAAGAAACGTTGTCAAGAATCACAGTTTGACTTCTTTAATAATAAATAAACTTAGTGAAATAGAAAAAGAAACATGTGACGGTATTTTTACAGAGTATGAATGTCGTTTAGCCTTGAAACAAATGCAAAACCAAAAACGTCCAGGCTCAGGTAGAATAATAACAGAGTTCTACAAAATATTTTGGAACGATAGAAAACATTTCTATATAGCCTCAATTAACTATTCTTTTTTTTTTATAATTTAATATTTTATTTCACAAGAAAACATTTGTAAGTCATATCATACAATAATGCATAACGATATTATCAAGATATATATATTCTATCAAACAGTATTTTATTCAAGACATGTTCATAGACTTAACCAACAAAGATTTCCAGTGAAACAGTTTAGTTATGTAGAGAGTAGATGAAGAAAATAGTTCATAGAAGAAAGGAAGAGAAGTAAGACAGACAAATAATAATTTGGTGTCTAATGATTATACTTGATCGATCAGTTAATAAAGTTTCGCCATTTTGTCTCATGTGTCTCTAATTTATCGTTCGCAAGTGCTATACATTTTTCAATTTCGATTCGTCTGTATAGATAAGTCTTGAAACAAATAAATTTAGGAATGGTGTGTGTGCATTTATTTCTAAAAATAAAATACTTTCCACTAATAATCAAGAAGTTTTTTATAGTGTTATTGATAGAAAAATCTGTTATGCCAAAAGATATAGTGTCAACGTTCAAATCTATGAATAAGTTTAAGCCGGAAATGTATGTTTTTAACTCCGACCAAAACGTTTGAGCAATATTACATTCCCAGAACAAATGATTTACAGATTCAATATGCATACTGCAAAAGTCGCAGAGATTGGACTGAACAATATTGCATTTGAATAAAAATTTATTTGTCGGTACTATGCGCATTAAATATTTATATTGAAATTCTCGGAGTTTCGTATCTATAGTTGCTTTCATTGGCAGCATATATATTTTTTTCCACGTTAATGTAGTATTTGTAAAAGCTTCCCATTTTTTCTCTGATTTAATTTCTATTTTTCTGTCAATATTCATTTGATATTCATATAAAAATTTATTGGCCCGTTTAGCCTTTAACAATTTGTTTAGGAGTGTCTCATCTCTTTTTATATTTATATTTTCTAACTTCAATTTTGATTTCCAATCTTTTGGTATACTTGATAGTATAGACATATAAAATAAGAAATCGTATTTAGGGATCTCATATATATCAGTTAGATCTTTAAAAGTGTAAAACTTTTTTTTTCTATAATCATATAATTGTTCTATAAATTGTATTCCTCTATCAAACCAGGACTTTTTGAAAATTGTTTTATTTCCTACTTTTATGTTTGAGTTATTCCAAATGATTTCTTTACCTATAACGTGTGTTTGATTTTGAAATTGAATGTGTTGCCATGCAATTACAACGTCTTGCAAAAAACCGTTGTTTGGAATTAACACTTTCATATCTGATTTATTTAAGTTACATTCAAATAACAATTTACTACCATCATTTGAAATTTTATCGGCATAAAAAATCTTCCATTTGCCGTTATTTTCAGAGTCAAATATTCGTCTTATCCAGCCAGCTTTTAGAGATATCAAACAATTATTTAAATCGATCATTTTCAGTCCTCCATCTTCATACCCTCGAGTAATTACTTCTCTTTTAATTTTATCAGGTTTGTTATCCCATAAAAAATTAAACATGGTGTCGTTTAGACTTTTTATAAATTCTTTTGGAGGGTTCGGAAGTACTGTCAACGGGTAAATCAACTTGGGCAAAGCAAAGGATTTTAGCACAGTAATTTTCCCAAGGAGTGTCAGCTTTCTGTGCTGCCATTGTTTCAAACAATTACAAAAAGCATTTATCTTAGGTATTAAATTTGATTGGAAGTTTTTTGATTTGTCAGTATGAAACACCATTCCTAATGATTTTACATTATCAGAGCACCAGTGAAACTTTTTGTTCGCACAGTAGATTGTAGCATTATGTTTTAGACGGCCCGCTCTTAGTACAGTACATTTGGATGTATTTAAATTGAGACCAGAAATAAAGCTAAATATCTAGTACATCAATTAAAGTTGTAAAAGATTTTTTTGATCCGTCTGTGATGAATGTGGCATCGTCTGCAAATAATAATTGCTTGAACTCATGTCCTTTGATGTTAACACCTTTTATGTCTGTATTAGTAAATATTTCATATGATAAAAGTTCTATGCATAAAATGAACAGATAAGGGGACAATGGACATCCCTGGCGTACTCCTCTGGCAATAGTAAAGAAATCTGACATGTGTCCATTATTAATGATACAGCTTTTTGAATCCGAGAAAAATAGTTTTACTTAATTTATAAGTGATTCTCCAAAGTTGAAGTGTTTAAGACAGTTTATTATAAAACCATGATCTAAACTATCGAAAGCCTTTTCAAAATCAGAAAATAATAAAAGGGATGAAATATCAAAGTCTTCTATGTATTCTAACATTTCAAATAGTAGTCTAATGTTTTCACCAATGTATCGTCCTTTAATAAAGCCTGTCTGTGCATTACTTATGATATAGGATAAGACTGGTTTTATTCTGTTGGCAATTGCCTTGGAAGCTATTTTGTAATCAACATTGAGAAGGCTTATCGGTCGCCAGTTTTCTAACAGAGTTATATCTTTACCTGATTTTGGAATAAGAGTTATGACACTTTGTTTCTGAAGCTCTGTCATTTCTGCCGTCTGAGAGGAGTAGTTTAATGAATTGAGGAGATATTTTTTAATATCCTTCCAAAATATTTGTTAAAACTCAGTAGTGATACCATCTGATCCTGGACTTTTATTGTTATTCATTTGTTTAAGGCCTAAAGCACATTCATATTCAGTTAACAAACCCTCACAATTATTTTTGTTATCTTCATTTAAAGTGTTCATAGTTTTATTAAAAAAGTCGTATTTAGAATGGTTGCATTCACGTTTTTTATAAATATTTGTATAGTATGCTGTTTGTGCGTTCAAAATATCTTTTTGATTAGTAAGTATTTTACCATGACAATGTAATTTAAATATGACTTTTTTTTCGGAATTTTTTTTTTCAATGTTAGCGAAGTATTTGCTATTTTTTTCATGACTTTCTACATATTGGGATTTTGAACGAAGAATAGTTCCTTTTAGTTTATTATCTATTATATCGTTTAGTTCCTGTTTTTTCTTATCTAGTTCTGTTGTTTGTATTTCTATACTATCATTATCTGATATTGAATGTATTTGGGTTTCCAGATGTTCGATTTCTGATTTTAGTATACATTCTTGCTCTTGCTGCATTTTTTTCTTTTGTGAAGCGTATTTGATGGTTTCATTTCTAATTGTTCCTTTTATTAATTCCCATAATGTATTTGGATTAGCATCTTTATTTATGTTAGCTATTTCAGAAATATTTTTTTTAATTAATTCTTGGTACTCTGGCTGCAAAATAAGGCTGTTGTTTAATTTGACGTAGCCTGGACCCCTTGGTTGTTTTACAAAATCAAGGTTTATATTAACTATTGAGTGGTCTGATTTATAACCAGGTTTTATTTCACATGAATTTGTAAAGTTTACCATGCTATCAGAAATTAGAAAATAGTCTAACCTACAAAATATAGGTGGCTTATTACTAGAATGCCAATAATATTGCATTTTTTCTGGGTTGTATATCCTCCATATATCAACTATATTATGAATATCTATCATCGCATTTATTTTGTTCCGGCATAATTTATGCGTGTCTTGTCTACCGTTCTTCTTATCGGTGTCAATATTTATAACAGTATTGAAATCCCCTCCGATTATAAAATGTTTTTCTTCATTGTCTATTAGGTATTGTTCAAGTTTATTAAAAAGAGTAACTATTCTTATCAAATACAAAACATGACTGAACTGCAAAACAAAGTTTAATAACACTCATCCCTAAAACAGGCAAAGACACAAGGCACTTAGGAAACTGGCGCCACATAACCTTATTGAATGTCGACTACAAGCTAGCAACAAAAACTATAGCCAATCGAATAAAAAAGTGCTAATAAATACAATAAATAGCTCTCAAATATGTTTTTCAAAAGGACGATACATCGGCAAAAATATTAGACTTTTATGTGAAATTCTAGATCACCTAGAAGACAATCAACTTCCAGCTCTTCTAATATTTCGCAGATTTTGAAAAAGCATTTGTTAGCCTTGATCATGAGTTCATATTCAAATCATTAAAACATTTCAATGTTGGTGACTCACTTTAAGATTGGGTAAAACTGTTTTATACTGATTCTAAAAGTTGTGTTTTAAATGATGGTCACATGACAGATTGTTTCCCAATTATCGAACTTTTGTCATACGACATTTTAAACAATAATAATATTAAACGTATACGCATGCAGGGCATGGAATTAAAAATACCCTTTTTTGCGGATGATACAACGTTTTTAACGGATGGTTCAAAACGTTCGTTTGAAAAACTTGTAAATGTATTAGACAACTTTAGTTATGTATCTGGTTTGAAATTAAATATGGGGAAATGTAGCGTTTTAAGAGCAGGTTCCTTAAAGGTACAGACTTGAAATACCTCTTATATAAACAATTTCATTGGACCTCAGAAAAAGCAAAAACATTGGGAATATAATTTTATACCGAGACAAAGCATATGCTCGATGCTAACTATTATTCAAAAATAGAAGAATTGAAATATTTCTTAAAAAACTGGCAACACAGAAAACTCAGTTTGATAAGAAAAATCACAGTGATTAAATCTTTTGCGCTCCCAAAATTAACTTACCCCTTAACCGTATTGCCTTTTCCATCAAATGCAAAGATAACACAAATAGATAATCTTATGTTCGAATTTATTTGGGACTCAAAGCCCGACAAAATCAAAAGAAATGTGCTTACCCAAAGTTATCAAAATGGTGGTCTAAAAATGAGTAATATCCATAAATTTATTTTATCCCTAAAAGCAAGTTGGATCAAAAGACTATTTGACGACAATAATTCTGGTTTGTGGAAACATTCTTACCTGTCTAAAAGAGTATGAGAGTGGACTTGAACAATACGGCGGAAAACACATTTGAATGTAACTTGGAAGAAACAAACGCAATAAACATGATCAAAAAAGACATAATTTACAGCAAATAATCACGCCATGAAAATAAACAAGAGGTCAATGACATTGAAGCTCTACTGATAGATTTTGATAGATAGATCAGCATTCCTGTGAAGTTTCATAAAAATCTGTCAAGTAGTTTCGGAGGAGTAGTCGCTACAAGTTGAAGTTTTTACTATATAACTCTAGGTAAACAAAGATGGCCATGTTTAATGCCGAATCAAACTAATTTTCGACAAGGATCAACATCCTGTCATGCTGATCATTTCAGAAAAGGTCCCATATCAATATCACTTACAGTTTTCAAGAAGTAGTCGCTACAAACTTGTTTTAAAACATTTATGTATAGCCGTGGTGGCCATCCTGAATTTCCGGCCGACCTGAAATTTTGCTAGGATCAACTAGACATCAAGAGCCACATTCCTGTGAAGTTTCATGAAAATCCGCCAAGTAGTTTCAGAGGAGTAGTCGCTACAAATGTTTAATATACAAACTCTATGTAAACAAATATGGCCACTGGCGCCCATGTTTAATGTCGAATCAAAATAATGTTCGACAAGGATCAACATCATGTCATGCTGATCATTTTAGAAAAATTCCCATATCAATATCACTTGTAGTCGCTACAAACTTTTTTTTTTAAAAATCTGGTTTTAGCCTTAGGTTGCCATCTTGAATTTTCAGCTGACCTAAAAAAAATCTGGGATCAATTAAACATCAAGAGCAATATTCTTGTGAAGTTTCATAAAAAATCGTCAAGTAGTTCCAGAGGAGTAGTTGCTACAAGCTTTTACTATATAAATCTATGTAAAAAAAGATGGCCGCTAGCGGCCATGTTTAAAGTCGCCTCGAAATAAATTTCGATAAGAATCAACATCATGTCATGCTGATCATTTTAGAAAACGTCCCATATCAATATCACTTACAGTTTTCAAGAAATAGTCGCTACAAATTTATTTATTTTAAATTTATTTTTAGCCGTGGCTGCCATCTTGAATTTCCGGCAGCCTGAATTTTTTCTAGGATCAACTAGACATCAAGAGCAACATTCCTGTGAAGATTCATGAACATCCGTCAAGTAGTTTCAGAGAAGTAGTCGCTACAACTTTTTGCTATATAACTCTATGTAAACAGAAATGACCACTGACAGCCATGTTTAACGTCGAATCAAATAATGTTTTGACCAGGATCAACATCATGTCATGCTGATCATTTTAGATAAAGTCCCATATCAATATCACTTATAGTTTTCAGCTGTGGCGGCCATCTTGAATTTCTGGCCGACCTGAAATTTTGCTAGGATCAATTAGACATCAAGAGCAACATTCCTGTAAAGTTTCATGAAAATCCACCAAGTAGTTTCGGAGAAGTAGTCGTTACAATTTTTTACTATATAACTCTATGTAAGAAAAAGATGGCCACTGGCAGCCAGGTTTAACGTGGAATCAAAACGATTTTTGACAAGGACCAACACCATGTCATGCTGATCATTTTATAAAAAAGTCCCATATCAATATCACTTATAGTTTTCAAGAAGTAGTCGCTACAAACTGAATTTTTCCTAGTATCAACTAGACTTCATGGGCAACATTTCTGTAAAGTTCATGAATATCCATCTAGTAGTTTCAGAGGAGTAGTCGCTACAAATAAAAGTTTACGGACAGACAGACGGACGTACGGACGACGGACGCCGCACCACGGCATAAACTCTGCTGATCTCTGATCAGTCGAGCTAAAAATGATAATAAAATAAACATTGGCAAAGAAATAATCTGAAATAACGCTCAAATACACATTGAAGGAAACACCCTGTTTCATAATACCTGATTTAATGGAGGAATAAAATACATAGAACACATATGATTACGGGAAAAGAGATTATACATTTGTAGAATTTAGTGAACTTAATGACATACCAGTTACAGATTTTCTCAAATATAACCGACTGATTTCAGTTATTTCAAAACTGTGGAAAGATTGTCTTAAAACTGAACAATTTAATACCAAAATGATATATCGGGTCCTATAGAAACCACAGCGTCCGAACGCAATGGCATCGTAGGTCCTCACTGTATTGCAGTAAATATAATACAAAAAACAAAATAGCCTAGAAAGCCACAATGAAGGAACTCAATGACTTGGCAGAAGCCAGGGCAACAAGAGAATAAACCATTAAGGGCACGACAAGAAAGATTATAGACAAACATCAAACGCCACCGTCCCAATTGGCTTTAGGTAGGAGTCATCATAGGGTACACAGCCTGTCCGGTCATCGTACAATTAAAGAGGAAAGCATAGTGGCGAACTGTAAAAAGCATGCAGTACGTTGCAAAATGATAGGGTCATTACCTCTTTTGATAAACTTTTTAACAAGTTTAACAAAGATAGTATGAAAGTGATCATGACCAGTAATCTTACGAAGTTTATAAATCACATCACCATATAAGTCAGGTTGTGATAGTCCTTGTCGCAGAAGAGTCCTTAAATTACTTTTATTTTTGAAAGGAAGAGCAGGGTTACGATAATAAAATTTTGCAAAGGTTTTACGAAGTTTATGGTAACGGTAACCCTGATTGAGTAGCTTTTTAGTTATACGAAGATTACGAATATTAAAGTCCTCAACTCGAGTACAAGCTCTTGAAAAACGAATAAGTTGAGGCACACACACCCCATAAGAATTTGCTCGGGAAACATCCCCATCCAAGTGGGGATAATTAACAATGTCAAAATTAAAATCATCTCTCTTGTCATAGATTTTGCTAATTATTTCACCATTTTCAATCGAGAGATCTAAATCAAGAAAAGAAGCGTTATTGTCAAATATATTAGCTTTGTTAAACTGAAGTTCTTTAGGATAAATGTGTTTAACCATAGTTGGAAAAAAAGTGTTGTCAATGTTCAATATGTCATCCAGATACCGAGAGGTGTCACTAAAGGCTTCAATAACATCTGCGTGGGTATCTAGTGAAAGACTCAACATGAAATCTATTTCATAGCAAAATAAAAACAAATCTGCGACAAGTGGTGCACAGTTCGTACACATAGGGATAACAACAATTTGTCTATAAACGGTGGTTCCATACCTGACGAAAATATTATCTAATAGGAAGATGAGTGCTTCACAAACTTCATAGCAAGTTGAGGTTCATTATTGTATTGAACCAACAGATCACTCAAGGTCATCTGAGATATAGTACTAGATACCAGGTTATATTAAAACCTTTAGAATGCTTAGTGCGAGCTGGAGTATCTTTATTTAAGTACTTTTATTAATTTGAAGGTTCAATGCTTGTGTTGAACCCATGCGACGCTTATAGCAGTCTGATCCGATATATGGTATTTTTATATAGGACTGAGAGAAGATGTTTATGCAATTATCTTCAAATAGCTCAAGGATACATACTTCACCACTTACTGTGATACTAACTGCCTATCCAGCAGTGGAAGGGAAGGTGTGAAAAACTTCCTTCACAAGTACACCGCAAAACCATAGTCATATTAGTCAATGCGGTCTACAACTCAGATAGTAATTAACTAACCATGATATAGCCGGTATATATATCGAAACAATATACTTGTTTGCTCTTATTCCTACAATTATTAAACCATACTCCTTATTTCATATGTTTTAATCGTATGTTTGTGCAGATTTTAAATCTATGATCTGCAATCTCAGTTATAACTAACTGTATGTGCAAATTATTATGATAATCATATTATTCTATGAATTAGCATTAATATGCTAAGTAGGAAATACAATTGGATAAAGGAAAACAATAGTCAATATATGTTGTATACATTATTCAATAGTAATGATTAATGATTAAATACTCATTTAGAATAATAACTATCAACATTGAAATTTCACAACCTTAGTAGTGTATATACACTTTAATCACAAATAATGTATTGTGTCTGAGCATTTACAATTCAAACTTTACTGAATGCTGATGCTGTAATAATGTATAGTTCATAATTTATACATAATACTGTAGCCCAACTCACCCACAAAGTCAGATTCATTCAAGCATAGACCCTACACTGCTTTATTTCCAATTATACATTTATATAATATAATACAATACATGCACATTTCATGTTTATCAATATTGAAATGATATTTCAACCACAGTAATAGTAATAATCCCTTGTGATCTAGCCCACAAGGTTTAAAGCAATGTTTCGACTGTTTTTATCTACTTGTTATTTTCAGTTTATGTGAGTGATATGTTCCATTTATATCATCTATAACATCATATATAGATATTGAAATATTCAGCAGATTCCAAGGGCAGTCTCATCAGGGATCCCCTTTCTTTTAAGTTCAAATTGTCTCAGTGTTCGATTAATACCTTAACATACAAATCTTACGGTTCATTCCGTAACGCACAACAATTAATGTGTATTGTTATATTGTTCATACATCATTCTCAGATAACCTGATCTGATACATGTGTAAACTTTATTTCAGAATTCAGCCAATATCATATAACTTGTTTAATATATTATTGCGTGTTTGCGTTTTATACATTTCTGTATATTTAGGTTCATTCCGTATATACAATGTGACTTTACATTTGAAATGCATTACTGATTCCTGTTAGTTGGTAAAGTACGTTAATACTACCTAACTATGTAGTATAGTAACAAGTTCGTACTATCAATTTATGATATATGCTTATGGCCAACGTTCATTATTGTATTGAACAACAGATCACTTTAAGTCATCTGAAAAATATAGACTTATGTCTAAAAACATAGTATGATAATGGACCTTTGGAAACGGCCGAAAACGACACATACGAAATATTGCAGTCTCGGTTTGATTGAGACGCTCTCTAGCCCCGGGTTGAGCAGAACTCAATATTAATAAAATCAATAGTACACAATTTTAACCATCCCGAAGATGGCATGCATATGGCGGTGGACATGTAAATTAATCTCCCCCATGTCGTACGGCGTATGGTCCCAGTATCTAATAAAAATCTATGCCCCGAAGAGCGAAATAAACATAATGGAATTTAGTTGGGAGAAGCGGTTATGAAGCCTGCATATCACAAGTAACAGTCAAAAGACTAAATTAAAAAGCAGACAACATACCCTATAAGTGGTTAAACAATACCCAGAGCCTTTAATCGGCCGGAGTAGTGGAACCACTAAATCGAAAATTAAGTAAGAAAACAAAAAACAAAATCAAAAAAACAACAACAAATTGAAAAAGTACCATCGATAAATAAATCTAAGTATCGGGCTCAGCGATCTCCAAAGATCGAATGAATAACACTTTCCATTTTTTTTGATTGAATTATTATTAACATTTTGAACTTGTATGTTTACTTGTTCAAATACAATGTATACTCGATTTATCAAATACATGTTGAATATAAAACCAGTTATAGATTATTTAAAACGCCATTCAAATTAGTATTATCATTGTTAGAGTTTGTAAATGTAACATATATTAGCTGGTGTGTTACGAGAATTTATTTGTTTCAAATTATAAATAATATATGATATTCATAACTTTCACATCTGGTCAACTTCCGGTAGGTTGAGATATTCAGTAGGTGAAAATAAAGGGGTTTTCTCGGACTTTATCTTCAATATCTATATGAAAAAAGAAAATATTAAACCATGATTTAAATTAAATGTATCCATGTTGGTGTTTTCAATTCAGATAACACCAAAAGAAGATAAAGCTTTTAATATAATTATCACTACAAACTAGTTTTATAAAGGGCTAAAGTCAGTTGAGCACCAACGATAAACACCAAGTTTACCCCCTACCAGAATGTGGAGGTCTTTTATTTTATTGATCACTGATTGGTCAAATTATTTTGATGATGTCATTTGAAAGTTATGAATTATAAAAAACGCTACTGTCTCCGACAGTTCACCAACATAAAATATAAATAAACAATATAAGACTTGGTTAGTATGCATATGAAAATGAATTTTAAAAAAGCATGTTTCCCACTCTTGATGCTGTATTTCTATATTAATTGCATAGTAATGTATTCATTTATGATCGTATGAATCAAATAGTTAAAATATGAATTAATTATAAATGTCAATCCGTTGCATCTTATGTATCTTATTTCCGGCAATGTTTGCGTTCCTAATAAACACTCCTGAGAAAAGCACCATTGTCCGCATTTGTTATATGCGGTACATTTCATATACATATTCTTGTAACAATAAATTCATCCTGTCATGTCTGTGACGTTTATCACATGATTTCATTATATATACACACTTTGATTATAAATACATGTAATGTACACGTACACTTTATATGCACTTCGATTACAGATACATCCCCGTGTGGTTTCAGGGGTAGAATACAACCACGGCAAATCCCGCTAGAGGCAGAGGGGTAGGACCCCCGCCCCCCACCCCCATTTATTATCATGCTCATTCAAGGTCTTCTTAATGACACCGCATATGCAAATGTAGAAACGTGGCTCCATCATAAATAGAGTGTCTACAATATAATTTGCAGCAACTCTGCAGTTCTGCAGGTTAGACGGTTCTAGGCCCATGCTCCATATTTTATCTAGATGTAAATGGAGGATGAGCCTGGCATGTTCATCCCTGTTTTGCGTCATATAACCTTTCTTGTGTTGGTGCGCCGTAAACCCCCAATTCAATCAATCAATCGATTACATGTACATGTACACTGTATACACAATTTGATTACAGATGTATGTACATTATATACACACTCTGATTACAGACACATGTACATTATATACACACTTCGATTACAGATACATGTACATGTACATTATATACACACTCTTCTATTACAGATGTATGTATATTATATACACCATTTGATTACAAATAGATACGTATATACATGTACATTATATACATACGTCGATTACAGATACATGTACATTATATATCCACTTCGATAACATGTACATTATATACCCACTTTGATTACATACGAGAGGTGTTCAACTTATAATTGAACACTTTCATTGTGTAACTGAATCAACTATCTTGAAATTCTCGCCGAATATGTTGATTTTAATGACAAGTCTAATGATTCCTTCGATATGAACATTGTTACATGCACTATTGCGTGCTTCCTAATGTTGCTGCATCCGTATTTTTGAAAAAGGGTAGAGAATGACATTTTGAAGCGAAAATCTTCTAAAATTAACTGGAATACAAATTTTAAGACAAATGCTTTTAAAATGTCATTTAATGTTATAGTATTCTGATATGTCCATGTCTGAACGTAAAAAAAGTGTAATATGCCTTTTTTTGTTTTTGTTTGTCGACTTTCAAGATTTCAGCGAAAATTAACATGAAATTCAACTATGAAAATGATTAAATTTACGAAAGCTTCTAGTTCGAAACATCAACTGCAGGATTTTTTGTGATTTCCTCCGCTATAAAAAAAAACAAGTTTCATAAGTTTCTTAAACGAAAAGATAGAAAAAAATATATAACTTAAAATTTAGGGGCGAAACACACACATTTGCAAATAATGATAAACATACGAGCAAACTGTCCTATTATCTGTCAATTTCTTAATATTACGGTAAAAAGTCGAGCTTTTAAATCGACATCTATATTTTTGTCTTAAAATAAAACATACGATCATATTTAAATTATAAACACAGTTTTAAACAATTATGATATGCATTTAGTGGAAATATTTGGTTTATGGTAAAACTCCACGGCAACAGAAACATATAGGTTTAAAACTGGAAAATAGTGTACACCTAATTCAAAATGTTATTTAAAACGAACAGCGTAAAATTGGAGATTATTTTTAAATGCATACGTCCTAATTGACAGTTTCTCATCAATAAATCACGCATTTTTTATGATAATCACTACCGCTGAAAAATAACATCTTAAACACAAGTGTTCAATTATAAGTTGAACACCTCTCGTATGCAGTGCTCCAGATAAGCTTTCATCACAAAGCGTATTGTACGCGTGAAAAAAATTGTATTGCGAATTTACATTTTAATACTAATGCGTATTCTTAAAACAAGTTTTGAAAAAAAACATTAATGTAAAGTGTTTACTCAGTAAATACTCTTTGTCATTAATATAAAACATAACGTATATATATGCATTAAAGCTGTCAGTCCTTTTTAATGGCATTAATTTGTGTCAAACAGCCGACTTCCTTTTTTTTTCTTGCAAGTATCGACTATTAATTGCTGGAGGTATTGATTGTCGTTCAATACCTCAAAGAGGTATTGATTGTCGTTCAATATCTCAAACTTCAATAAGTATTGAGTATGATTGGGTGCACTCGGTTTTTCTACTGAAGTCATTAGTTTGTATGCGGGTATTTGGTTCTCAATACTTAATGACGATTTTTGAATGCGTTTTTGTACGCATTTATTTTATTTTTAATGCGTAATTGATGAAAAAATAAGCGTAATTACGCAGATACACGTCTTATCTGTAGAACTGGCATATGCATGTACATTTTTAATATATACACCCTGTACCCATGTAATTGTATAAATGATACAAACATGCAAACAGATTCATGAATAACAGACCAATTCACATCTGTTTAAAGTACCTCTGCACTGACCTAATGGACCACATGTGGTCAACTAGCATGTCCTTGATAAGATTAATGGTTTTATTGCTATTATAGCTAAAAATCAGTGAAATTTCCTTTAGATAAGCATTGGCTCACTGAGAGCTGTTTCCATACAGTAATGCATAGGACTGTAAATACTTTGAACGCTTCAACAACACGAGGAAGCATGTTAAGAGACACATGCCTCCATCACGAATGTAAAGGGAGGTATTAAGTGTTAACCTTGTTTGAAGTAAGTAATGTTACTACGTCCGTCTGTCCCAAAATGTTTAATTTCAGGAATGTTGCCAAAATGTCACCAGAACATCTAAGGAATGTTGCCACAACACGTCGTCAGAAAATCAAAGGAATGTTGCCACAACGTCGCCAGAACATCTTGAAACGGCAATATTGCAGCAACGTTGCAAGAAAATCTTCAGGAATGTCGCCAGAAACTAATTTGCATACGAAAAATCGATATGTCGTAGGAATGTTGCTGCAACTTTGCTGCAATATATAGCCACATATTGTCGCCATATTTTGGTAAGGGATATTTCTTTAGGTATTAACTGTAACATGTTATTTTAAAACACATTTGTGTAATAAAACCGAATGTTCAGGTCAACAGCTATTTTGACATACAATTGATATTATCATTTCGTGGTTTTGCCTTAAAATTATTATTATTTTATTGACACATTTCGTGGTTGCCTCACGTCATTGAAGTGTGAAGCTTACAATGTTTTCATATAATCGTATGTGTTTACATTACACCGTGGCATGTCCTAGTGGTAGAGCATTCGCCTTTCATGCCTTTCATATGGGAGGTCGTCGGTTCAATCAACCGGTCGGTCCTACATACTTCATAAAAATGGTACTAGTAGCTCCCTTGTTTCATTTTCAGCATATTAGGATAGTTCTAGGACTGGTCGACCGGGTGTCAGTGTAATGTATCTTTAGTCAATGGCGTGGTATTCCAGTGTGGCAGCACTATAACGTGGAGTATCGAGCTCACTGCTGACCTAGGCACCGTCGTGATATGACTTGAAGGTCATTAAAAGCGACAACATGGCGATCTAAGAACCATTAAAGTATCTGCAATGTGGCGTATAGACGTATATTGGCGATGTAAGAACTTCCATGTGACGCATAATGGCGATGTTAGTTCCATAATACGTATCTGCCATGTGGCGTTTATATATTTTCTCTGAATGTTAGGCATTCAGAAAATGGCTGTATCTCAAGTTCAACTCGGTTGTTATGTTTTTTGTGCGCTGCAATTCCCGTAGCGCAATGCGATGAATTTAGATTGTTATTAATTCATAAAGGTAGTTCGTAGTTTTATGTTTCTTGTTTTAAACCGAAAAGCCGTGATGTGATAGTCAAGTGTTTTATTATCTGATATTTCTACAGATCATAATTGCTGATAGAATTTGTTCGATCAATAAAGGTACCTGGTAGTAACTTCGAGTTTTCGCCTTTCGCCTTTCGCCTTCGACTTTTCGCTTTCGCCCGGAAATTTCTTGAAAACATTTCGACTTCGTGATTTTGCCATGAGATATTAGCCTTTGACTTATTGTTCAAATTCAATTTCATGTATTTTTCTCCCCGTTAGTTTCAGTTTAATTTGTTTTTTAGGAATATAGGTTTATTTTTTTTCTCCTTCCTTTTGTAAAAACGATCGATGTGGCATATATGCGTTAATGTACCCAATCCTTTCTTAGCTAAATCATGTTTACATTTATTTATGGACGGACATCTACATTTATATATATATACTCCGCGGATTATCTTCATTCGTGTGGTTTAACTTGTACTTCGTCACGAACATCTTTAAAACTATTTTTCCTACTTGAACCAGACAGAATCATCAGACTTCATTTTCTTTAGTCCATTGACCACATCTTCCCCGACAAAGGTCTCACCTACCAGATCAAATATACGATTAAGAGTATTGGTCCTCAACAGTCAAACCATTAAAACTCAAGTCAAACCAGCACAGCTGCAGAAAATCATCTAGTCTAAACAAGCTGACATTGTCATTGGCTCAGAGTCATGGTCTTCTTCCAGCATTAGCTCATTAAAACCATTTTCATCCTCATTTCACTGCTGTAGAAAAGAGAGAGCACGGTGGTGGAGTATTTCTTCTTATATTTATAAAGCAAGTATGAGAGCGAAGAACAATAAGAGCTCGAGTAGACCAAGGCTGCGAACTGGTATGAGCACACTTCCAAGGGTTTACGGATTTATATACTGGTTCCTGATGAAGAAGATGGCTCCTCGCAAGATCTTTCAGTATTGGAAAGTGGACAATGATAACCTCAAGAATGGCATTGCTGAGTTTACCCCAGATTTCCACCAAATGTCATCAACACGCTATGGTTCGACTTCAAATACAGTCTGAACCCATTAATGGTAAAACATATTCCTTAGAAGCTTTTACGTGGAAACAAATCAAAAACGTTGGATTGACAAGCACGTAAAAGGACTACACATAAAAATGAGACAACCTCGTCAGGAAACAAAGATCCACTCATCGTGCCAATGGCGTAACAAACTACAAACAGATGCGTTCCAACGTCCAGAAAGCCGAGATACAAACATACTGGAAGTATGTTATGTTGAAAACATCATCGAGATCGGCGACCCTGAGAGTGACTACAACCCAGGGAAACAGAACCGATTTTGGACATGAATATAGATATAAAAGTCGCTATAAACAAGACAACAGCGGTGTTTTGTCACTCAAATCCAAAGACAATATGCACGATGATGCTAAGGACATAAGGTTAAGATCATAAGCCACCAGTATAAATCGGTCAGTACCAAGGAAGACACCGCAGACATCCAACAACCAGTAGGGCGACCTTTCCCTTCAATGCCTGAAATTCAAGTCACCAACGAGGGCGTCGTCCTAACACTGCTGTGAAAAGTCGATCCAAATAAGTGAATCATTATCAGATGTGATCCGAGCACGAATCTTGAAGTACATTGCCCAAGAACTAGCACTATTGCTAGCCGCTTTTTTACAGAAATCTTTCGATTGCAGTACAGTACCCGACGACTGGAGATTAGAAAATGTCACAGATATCTATCTGTAATCTACAAGAGAAAAGTAATGTCCTCAAATACGAAAGAAATGTCTCATACTAACCGACTGTCAACACGTTTTATTGAGTTAGATGAAGCTGTGAAACACAAAGGCTCACACTAGTGCAAGAACTTGCAGAGGCCTTAGGCAATGAAAAGCAGTTGAATCTCATCATCCTAGATTTCTCCAAAATGACCGCGTGCCTCACTTGCAAAGATAACATCGTTCCTGTATCCGAGTGACTGGATCAAGTCCTTCTTATCGGACAGAAGCGAACAAGTCATCGTAGGTTATCTCCAGACTTGCATTGCCTCGAGATACCTGACGAATGTAAAGTAATCTCCAGAGTTGCATTGCCACGGGATACCTGACGAATGTAAGGTAATTTTCAGAGTTGCATTTCCACGAGATACAAGACGAATATAAGGTAGGGATGCCACATGAATGTAAGGTAATCCCCCAGAGTTGCATTGCTACGGGATACCAGACGAATGTAAGGGAATCTCCAGAGTTACCTTGTCACGGAATACCACACGAATGTAAGGTAATATCCAGTGTTGCATTGTCATGAAAAACCAGACGAATGTAAGGTAATCCCCAGAGTTGCATTGCCACGGAATACCAGACGAATTTAAGGTAATCCCCGGAGTTGCCTTGCCACGTGATACCAGACGATTGTAAGGCAATCCCCAGAGTTGCATTGCCACGGGATACCAGACGAATGTAAAGTACTCCCCAGATGTGTTTTGCCATTGGATACCAGACGAAAATAAGGAACTCCCTAGAGTTGCCTTGCCACGAGATACCAGACGAATATTAGGTAATCTCCAGAGTTGCATTACCACGGGATACCACACGAATGCAAAGTAATACGTAGAGTTGCATTGCCACGGGATACCAGACGAATGTAAGTTAATCCCCAGAGTTGCATTGCCACGGGATACCAGACGAATGTTATGTAATCTACATAGTTGCATTGCCACGGGATACCAGACGAATGTTAGGTAATCTCCAGAGTTGCCTTGTCGCGGGATACCAGACGAATATAAGGTAATCCCCAGAGTTGCCTTGCCACGGGATACCAGACGAAAGTTAGGTAATCTCCAGAGTTGCATTGCCGCGGGATACCTGACGAATGTAAGGTAATCTCCAGAGTTGCATTGCCACGGGATACCTGACGAATGTAAGGTATTTCCAGAGTTACCTTGTCACGGGATACCCCACGAATGTAAGGTAATCTCCAGTGTTGCATTGCCACGAAATACCAGACAAATGTAAGGTACTCTCCAGAGTTGCATTTCCACGGGATACCACACGAATGTAAGGTAATCCCCAGAGTTGCATTGCCACGGGATACCAGACGAATGTAAGGTAATCTCCAGTGTTGTATTGCCACGAAATACCAGACGAATGTAAGGTAATCTCCAGAGTTGCATTGCCACGGGATACCAGACGAATGTAAGGTAATCCCCAGAGTTACATTGCCACGATATACCAGACGAATGTTAGGTAATCCCCAGAGGTTCCTTGTCACGGAATACCAGACGAATGTAAGATAATCCCCAGAGTTGCATTGCCACGGGATACCACACGAATGTAAGGTAATCCGGAATGTTGCATTTCCACGGGATACCAGACGAATATAAGGTACTCCCCAGAGTTGCCTTGCCACGAGATACCAGAAGAATGTTAGGTAATCTCCAGAGTTGCAATACCACGGGATACCACACGAATGCAATGTAATCCCCAGAGTTGCATTGCCACGGGATACCAGACGAATGTTAGGTAATCTCCAGAGTTGCATTACCACGGGATACCACACGAATGTCAGTTAATCCCCAGAGTTGCATTGCCACTAGATACCAGACGAAAACTAGGTAATCTCCAGAGTTGCATTGCCACGGGATACCAGATGAATGTAAAAAAAGGGTATGATAATGGACCTTTGGAAACGGCCGAAAACGACACATACGAAATATTGCAGTCTCGGTTTGATTGAGACTGTGCATAAGCGGTAGTGACATATGCTAGCTACCGCTCACGCCCTCTAGCCCCGGGTTGAGCAGAACTCAATATTAATAAAATCAATAGCACAAACTATTAAACATCCCGAAGATGGCATGCATATGGCGGTGGACATGGAGTTTAGTGCTTCCCCATGTCGTACGGCGTATGGTCCCAGAATCTAATAACATTAAATTCCCCGAAGAGCGAAATAAACATAATGGAATTTAGTTGGGAGTAGCGGTTATGAAGCCTGCATATCACAAGTAACAGTCAAAAAACTAAATTAAAAAGCAGACAACATATCCTATAAGTGGTTAAAGTTCCACTGACACCCTTTAAAATGCATAGTGTTATATATTTTCATATTTAAATCAATAAAGTGAATTGAATGGCAAAAAAACTAAAATAAAAACAACTTTGAAAAAGATATACTTGTAAAAACAACAGGTATATTTCCCTTCAAGATGGAGTTACCTCCCCTTCATGTTAATTTTGCCCTATAGATGGCGCTCCACGCTGATGACGTAGATTCCGCCATGCGGAAATTTTCCTGTTGAGGTTTATCATAGACCTACATGGATTTATCATATAACTATTCTGACACAAATAACATGGAGCAAGAATTACTGCTCAATGTGATCGAGAATGAGTTCGTTGTACAGCCGTACATGTATGAGCCACGGCCTGTTGCAAAACAGCAAGCTTATAGATCAGTCTGAATCTAAAAGTGATGACCGATTTCGACGCTTTGCCTGATTGCCGAGCGAACATACCGACTGGCTGGTAATTATATTTTGTAATCGCGTATGATAATTACGTATTGTTTGTTAATCCATTTAAGTATGGCAGGGACGTGAGTAAGTCGAATTACGTTGTCTGTTCTGTAAAATGAAACCGTTCGATGACTGTCTTACCCCACCCACCCACCAACGTGACGATGCATCATACATTTCGTTCTTGTTCATTGCCGGCATATTTTCAAGGTTTATATGTTTTTCTGTACAGTAGCATTAGTTTAAATAATTGGTAGGCCTAACATGTATGAAAAAGAGTCTAATCGCAATCTCTAGATATTATGTCTGCTGTGACAATTGATTGTTCCCCACCCACTAAAGTCACGACGCATCGCCCTTTTTGTTATTGTTTATTGCCGAAGTATGGGTCACTGTGTTGTGTTTTTTTTGGCATATACTACCTTCATGTTTTTAGATAAAGTGACCTAGTATGACTAAATGAATTCTGGTCACCGTAATCAAATGCCTGCAAATTGATTTCTTTTATTATAAAAGACAGTACTTATTTAAAATATGATTTTGCTTGGTCTACAAAGATTAGTGTTTCTTTCAATTACAGGTGTGGCTGTACCCACGGCAGTGCCATGAAAACACAAAATGACGTTCTGAAATGTTGCAGAGATTATGGGGAAATAGCTTAAAGTGCCAGTCTCATCACAGAAACTCGTGTGTTTGAAACTGCCTCACACCTGAGGTTCTTGAAGTGGCGGGAATTGCAAAATGTTGTTGAAATTTTGAAATGATACTATAACTGTATTTGAATATATTCTTACTTGAAATATTTACTGTGCTGTATGTTCATTGTTTATTTTTCTCCAATATATAGTATTTATAAGGCCAGCAGTATTTTCGGATCAACGGATGATGGAACAAAATGTTGCTTCCAAATTTATAGAATGATAGCTTTGTAAAAATCTAGAATGCACACCAAAAGTAACTGTCGTAAAAAATAAAATCAACTCCGTATTCAACATATTTTTTAGATCTCAGCTATAGTTATTTTTTAATAGGGCTCTATCTTAGATATAGTATGTTCTAAAAATAAGCTGAAACGCTCAAACAGTTCATTAATTACACATTATACAAGTTAAACATCGTATTGACAGGTTTACACAGTGTATGTGACGTCACTGAGCTTTAGCCCAGATATCCCTATTCTATTTATGTAATCGTGTAACCAACATCAAAACACTCCTAAGAATGTTACACGCATCATAGACCTACACAAAACAAGCATCGGAAGTACATCCTGTGATGTGTTTTATGACTCTTAGCTGCAGCCATGCGGTACCTTTAATGGGCACTTGGTGGGACTAATCAGTGGTTTATGACCTTGTTATGCAATAGCTACTGACAGATTGCCCCAGTTTGCCGGTGTTTGTTTATTGTGAATAACCATGTTCGTTTCATTGCATACTCGCCATTTAAAAGTTACTTTTTGTATTGGATAATTATACATGTCACAGCGGATCTATTAAGAAACAAACTACTGTACAGTACTGCATTATCCCAACCAACAATAATAATTAATATAATAAATAATACATGTTCTAAACATAAGTGAATCTGAAAGTGGAAATGTTCATTATGGTTTAAATAGTGTAAATTTCACCGGTCACATAATTATAGGATCCATAAGCGAGTCAACTCAAAAGCACCGAAGTTAAAACACAGGCATGGGATATTTATCATGTTTCAATTTCCATTTATGGATGAAATGCCCACTGATAAGTATATGCATATTGTCTTCTTGCAGTTTTCTACAGGATACGTTTCGAGATTTGATAAATAGTCACCGAAGTCTGAGCTAAAAATAAACCAAACTGACATACTTTTACTTTTCGTTCAGGGTTCTTATAATCACTTTGAACCATTTGCTCTCGTGGTATTGCATCCAAACGCAACACAGTGAACCATTTTCCAATAGTTATCTTATATAATAATTCAAAATAAGTTGTCACATAAAAATAATAAATAAAAACTATTAAATATATGATGTCTTCCCGAAATTACCATGCATGAATACAACAGATTACAACCAGGTCATAAGGTCAATGGCAGGATATACGTCATACGCAAAGTGCGCGCGGAAACTACCGAATTGTTCCGGACTTTCACGAAGACAAATTTGTTTATTAAAATCATATTTTTCTCCTCTAACTAATATGTTTTGTGGTTGGCAGCTATTCCTAAGTTTTTTATTAGTATATCGTATATTTATATAAATGGGGTATATTAACTTGGCTGGAGATCTTTAAACAATAACCAGAGCCTTTAATCGGCCGGAGTAGTGGAACCACTGAATCGAAAATTAAGTAAGAAAACAAAAAGAAATGAAAAAATACAACCGATAATTAAATATAAGTATCGGGCTCAGCGATCTCCAAAGATCGAATGAATAACAGTACTGATTGCAAGCGCGGGGGAGGTAATCCACAGAGTTGCATTGCCACGGGATACCAGACGAATGTAAGATAATCCCCAGAGTTGCCTTAGCACCTGATAGCAAACGAATGTAAGGTAATTCCCAGAGTTGCTTGCCATGGGATACCAGAGGAATGTAAGGTAATCTCCAGAGATGCATTGCCAAGGGATACCAGACGAATGCCAGGATAATCCCCAGTGTTGCATTGCCACGGGATATCAGACAAATGCAAGTTGAACCTCTGATTTGGCTTGCACGGGATGCCAGATGTATCTATTGTTTTCTGTCTACATCTATAGTTTAATCAACTGGTGTCACATTTGACCGTAATGTTTCTGTCGGCGGTAGAAAAAATAGCTGGTAGGGAAGAAAGAACCAAAGATCGAGAGTAGGCAGAAGAAAGTAAAAATGTCCAACCTGCGCTTCCATTCACCTTCATGTCTTAACCACTCCGGCTACCTTAGCGGCGAAGGGTACGAAACACAACCGGAACGACCCGGACTATCACGATATCACGAGGCTCCTAATTACAGTTTGGGCTCTAACTATCTAAACAATTAAGAGAGGATAACTCCCACTTGAAGGATACCCAGTCCGGAGCCTCAGCACTTTGGCTGGAAATGGAGTTGCATCCGGGTATGATACGGTGGAAGAAACTGAACTTGAATGTGCCTGTTTCAGATTCTTCGAGAGAGTAGATCTTGTTCGTGTTGATCCAGAGGTAACGTAATCAGCAGCTGGTATATCCACCAATTCGTTGATGACTTTGAAGGCATGGTAAGCTGTATCTTTGTTCGTCTGGCTTCAAGTGTTTCCCAGTTTAATGTCCTCAAGCATCTCTGTGACGCTGCTGTTATTTCGGTACCTGTTGGCTATGTGCCTAGCCGCTCTCTTCTGGACCATTTCCAGCTTGTTCTTTGCATTGACGGTGTTAGGTTTCCACACAGGTGCGCAGTATTCAAGGTTGGGTCTGACCAGAGTATACTGGAGTGTTGTTTCTCGTTAATTAAAGCGCAGGTTCATTTGTAAAAATCCCAGCATACTGAAGCCCTTCTTCACGGTCCTGTCTAAGTGACAGTTTCAGTAGAGTCTGGAGGATATGTCCTCCAAGGTCCATTGAACCTGTACTTTTAGGGTGGTGTTCGTGTCCTTGTCACACGTAGTACAATGAGCTTGTCGGGGTGGAAAGACATATCCCATGTTTCTTTCGACCGCGCCAGATTTGTCAGATCTTCTTGCAACGTAAGGCATTCCTGGATTGTGCTGATTATCCTGAAAATGATGCAACCATCGGCAAATAGTCGTGCCTTTGTCGCAACACAGTCTGGCATGTCATTGATGAACATTGATAACAATCCTGAAGGGGAAACCCGTCTGGTATTCGTCTGGTATGCCGTGGCAATGCAAAGATGGGGATTAACTGAAATTCGTGTGGTATCCCGTGGCAATGCAACTCTGGAGATTACCTAACATTCGTCTGGTATCCCGTGGAAATGCAACTCTGGGGATTACCTTATATTCGTCTGGTATCCCGTGAAAAGGCAACTAAGGAGATTACCTAACATTCGTCTGGTATCCCGTTTTAAGGCAACTCTAGGGATTACCTTACATTCATGTGGTATCCCGTGGCAATGCAACTCTGGGGATAACCTTATATTCGTCTGTTATCGCGTAGCAAGGCAACTCTGGGGATTACCTTATATTCGTCGGGTATCCCGTGACAAGGCAACTCTGGAGAGTGCCTAACATTCGTCTGGTATCCCGTGGCAAGGCAACTCTGGGGATTACCTTACATTTATGTGGTATCCCGTGGCATTACCTTATATTCGTCTGGTATCCCGTGACAAGGCAACTAAGGAGATTACCTAACATTCGTCTGGTATCTCGTGTTAAGGCAACTCTAGGGATTACCTTACATTCATGTGGTATCCCGTGGCAATGCAACTCTAGGGATTACCTTATATTCGTCTGTTATCGCGAAGCAAGGCAACTCTGGGGATTAACTGACATTCGTGTGGTATCCCGTGGCAAAGAAACTCTGGAGATTACCTTACATCCGTCTGGTATCCTGTGGCAAGGCAACTATGGGGATTAACTGACATTTGTCTGATATCCCGCGGCCAGGCAACTCTGGGGATTAACTGACATTCGTGTGGTATCCCGTGGTAATGCAACTCTGGTGATTACCTTACATTCGTCTGGTATCCCGTGGCAAGGTAACTCTGGGGATTACCTTACATTCGTCTGGTATCTGGTGGCAATGCAACTCTGGGAATTAACTGACATTCGTGTGGTATCCCGTGGCAAGGCAACTCTGGAGATTACCTTACATTCGCCAGGTATCCCGCGGCAATGCAACTCTTGAGATTACTTATCATTCGTCTGGTATCCCGTGGCAATGCAACTCTGGGGATTACCTTATATTGGTCTGGTATCCCGTGACAAGGCAACTCTGGAGATTAACTTACATTCGTCTGGTAGCCCGTGACAATGCAACTCTATGGATTACCTTGCATTCGTGTGGTATCCCGTGGTAATGCAACTCTGGAGATTACCTAACATTCGTCTGGTATCCCGTGACAATGCAACTCTGTAGATTACATAACATTTGTCTGGTATCCCGTGGCAATGCAACTCTGGGGATTACCTTACATTCGTCTGGAATCTCGTGGCATTGCAACTATGGGGTTTACCTTACATTCGTCTGGTATCCCGTGGCAATGCAACTCTGGGGATTAACTGATATTTGTGTGATATCCCGTGGCAAGGCAACTCTGGAGATTACCTAACATTCGTCTGGCATCCTGTTTAATGCAACTCTGGAGATTACCTAACATTCGTGTGGTATCCCGTGGCAAGGCAACTCTAGGGATTACGTGACATCCGTGTGATATCCCGTGGTAATGCAACTCTGAAGATTACCTAACATTCGTCTGGTATCTCGTGGCAAGGCAACTCTGGGAATTAACTGACATTCGTCTGGTATCCGTGGCAATGCAACTCTGGGGATTACCTTACATTCGTCTGGTATGCCGTGGTAATGCAACTCTGGGGATTAACTGACATTCGTGTGGTATCCCGTGGCAATGCAACTCTGGGGATTACCTTACATTCGTCTGGTATGCCGTGGTAATGCAACTCTGGGGATTAACTGACATTCGTGTGGTATCCCGTGGCAAGGCACCTAACATTCGTCTGGTATCCCGTGGCAATGCAACTCTGGGGATTAACTTACATTAGTCTGGTATCTCGTGGCAATGGAACTCTATGGATTACCTTGCATTCGTGTGGTATCCCGTAGTAATGCAACTCTGGAGATTACCTAACATTCGTCTGATAACCCATGGCAATGTAACTCTGGGGATTAACTTACATTCGTCTGGTATCCCGTGGCAATGCAACTCTATGGATTACCTTGCATTCGTGTGGTATCCCGTGGTAATGCAACTCTGGAGATTACCTAACATTCGTCTGGAATCGCGTGGCAATGCAACTCTGGGGATTAACTTACATTCGTCTGGAATCCCTCGGCAATGCAACTCTGGGGATTACCTTACATTCGTCTGGTATCTCGTGTCAAGGCAACTGTGGGGAGATCCATATATTCGTCTGGTATCCCGTGGCAAGCCAAATCTGGGGAGTACCTGTCATTCTTTTTTATTATCCCATGGCAATTCAATATTCCGGATTACCTAACATTCGTCTGGTATCTCGTAGCAAGGCAACTCTGGATATTAACTTACATTCGTCTAGTATCCCGTGGCAATGCAACCCTGGGGATTAACTTAAATTCGTCTGGTATCCCGTGGCAATGGAACTCTATGGATTCCCTAACATTCGTCTGGTGTCCCGTGGTAATGCAACTCCGGCGATTACCTAACATTCGTCTGGTATCCCGTGGTAATGCAACTCTGGAGATTACCTAACATTCGTCTGGTACCCCATGGCAATGGAACTCTGGGGATTAAATTACATTCGTCTGGTATCTCGTGGCAATGCAACTCTATGGATTACCTTGCATTCGTGTGTTATCCCGTGGTAATGCAACTCTGGAGATTACCTAACATTCGTCTGGTATCCCGTCCGTGGCAATGCAACTCTGGGGGTATCACTTACATTCGTCTGGTATCTCGTGGCAATGCAACTCTATGGATTACCTTGCATTCGTGTGGTATCCCGTGGCAATGCAACTCTGAGGATTAACTTTCATTCGTCTGGTATCTCGTGGCAATGCAACTCTATGGATTACCTTACATTCGTGTGGTATCCCTTGGCAATGCAACTCTGGGGATTAATTTACATCCGTCTGGTATCCCGTAGCAATGCAACTCTAAGGATTAACTTACATTCGTCTGGTATCCCGTGGCAATGCAACTCTGGGAATTACCTTACATTCGTCTGGTATCTCGTGGCAATGCAACTCTGGGGAGATCCTTATAATCGTCTGGTATCCCGTCGCAAGACAAACCTGGGGAGTAACTGTCATTTGTCTTGTATCCCGTGGCAATTCAATATTCCGGATTACCTAACATTCGTCTAGTATCTCGTGGCAAGGCAACTCTGGAGATTAACTTACATTCGTCTGGTATCCCATGTCAATGAAACATTGGGGATTAACTTACATTCGTCTGGTATCCCGTGGCAATGCAACTCTATGGATTACCTAACATTCGTCTGGTATCCAGTGGTAATGCAACTCCGGCGATTATCTAACATTCGTCTGCTATCCCGTGGTAATGCAACTCTGGAGATTACCTAACATTCGTCTGGTATCCCGTGGCAATGGAACTCTGGGGATTAACTTACATTCGTCTGGTATCTCGTGGCAATGCAACTCTATGGAATACCTTCCATTCGTGTGTTATCCCGTGGTAATGCAATTCTGAAGATTACCTAACATTCGTCTGGTATCCCGTCCGTGGCAATGCAACTCTGGGGATTAACTTACATTCGTCTGGTATCTCCTGGCAATGCAACTCTATGGATTACCTTGCATTCGTGTGGTATCCCGTGGCAATGCAACCCTGGGGATTAACTTACATTCGTCTGGTATCTCGTGCCAATGCAACTCTATGGATTACCTTACATTCGTGTGGTATCCCGTGCAATGCAACTTTGGTGATTAACTTACATTCGTCTGGTATCTCGTGGCAATGCAACTCTATGGATTACCTTACATTCATGTGGTATCCGGTGGCAATGCAACTCTGGGGATTAATTTACATTCGTCCGGTATCCCGTGGCAATGTGACTCTATGGATTACCTTGCATTCGTCTGGTATCTTGTGGCATTGCAACTCTGGGGATTAACTTACATTCGTCTGGTATCCCGTGGCAATGCAAATCTGGGAATTAACTCACATTCGTCTTGTATCCAGTGGCAATGTAACTCTGTGGATTACCTTGCATTCGTGTGGTATCTCGTGGCAATGCAACTCTGGGGATTAACTTACATTCGTCTGGTATCCCGTGGCAATGCAACACTGGGGATTACCTTACATTCGTCTGGTATCTCGTGGCAAGGCAACTCTGGGGAGATCCTTATAATCGTCTGGTATCCCGTGGCAAGACAAATCTGGGGAGTACCTGTCATTTGTCTGGTATCCCGTGGCAATTCAATATTCCGGATTACCTAACATTCCTCTGGTATCTCGTGGCAAGGCAACTCCGGCGATTATCTAACATTCGTCTGGTATCCCGTGGAAATGCAACTCTGGAGATTACCTAACATTCGTCTGGTATCCCGTGGCAATGCAACTCTATGGATTACCTTACATTCGTGTGGTATCCCGTGGAAATGCAACTCTGGGGATTAATTTACATTCTTCTGGTATCCCGTGGCAATGTAACTCTATGGATTACCTTGCATTCGTCTGTTATCTTGTGGCAATGCAAGTCTGGGGATTAACTTACATTCGTCTGGTATCCCGTGGCAATGCAAATCTGGGGATTAACTCACATTCGTCTGGTATCCAGTGGCAATGTAACTCTGTGGATTACCTTGCATTCGTGTGTTATCTCGTGGCAATGCAACTCTGGGGATTAACTTACATTCGTCTGGTATCCCGTGGCAATGCAACTCTGGGGATTACCTTACATTCGTTTGGTATCTCGTGGCAAGGCAACTCTGGGGAGATCCTTATATTCGTCTGTTATCCAGTGGCAAGACAAATCTGGGGAGTACCTGTCTTTCGTGTGTTATCCCGTGGTAATGCAACTCTGGAGATTACCTAACATTCGTCTGGTATCCCGTCCGTGGCAATGCAACTCTGGGGAATCACTTACATTCGTCTGGTATCTCGTGGCAATGCAACTCTATGAATTACCATGCATTCGTGTGGTATCCCGTGGCAATGCAACTCTCGGGATTAACTTACATTCGTCTGGTATCTCGTGGCATTGCGACTCTATAGATTACCTTACATTCGTGTGGTAACCCGTGCAAAGCAACTCTGGGGATTAACTTACATTCGTCTGGTATCTCGTGGCAATATAACTCTATGGATTACCTTACATTCGTGTGGTATCCCGTGGCAATGCAACTCTGGAGATTAATTTACATTCGTCTGGTATCCCGCGGCAATGTAACTCTATGGATTACCTTGCATTCGTCTGGTATCTCGTGGCAATGCAACTCTGGGGATTAACTTACATTCGTCTGGTATCCAGTGGCAATGTAACTCTGTGGATTAACTTACATTCGTCTGGTATCCCGTGGCAATGCAACTCTGGGGATTACCTTACATTCGTCTGGTATCTCGTGGCAATGTAACACTATGGATTACCTTGCATTCGTTTGGTATCCCATGGTAATGCAACTCTGGAGATTACCTAACATTCGTCTGGTATCTCGTGGAAAGACAACTCTGGTGAGTTTCTTGTATTCGTCTGGTATCCCGTGGCAAGACAACTCTGGGGAGTACCTGTCATTCGTCTGGTATGCAGTGGCAATTCAACATTCTGGATTACCTTACATTCGTGTGGTATCCCTTGGCAATGTAGTCTGGGGATTATCTTACATTCGTCTGGTATCCCGTGGCAATGCATCTCTGAGTATTCACTAACATTCGTCTCGTATTACGTGACAAGGAACCTCTGTGGAGTACCTAACATTTGTCTGATATCCATTGGAAAGGCAACTCTATGGATTACCTAGCATTCGTCTGATATCCCGAGCCAATGCAATTCTGGGGATTACATAACATTCGTCTGGTATCCCGTAGCAATGCAACTCTTTATTTTAACTGACATTCGTCTGGTATCCCGTGACATGGTAACTATAGAGATTACCTTACATTCGCCTGGTATCTCGTGACAATGCAAGTCTGGCGATTAACTTACATTCGTCTGGTATCCTTGGCAATGCAACTCTAGAGATTACCTTATATTCGTCTGGTATCTCGTGGCAATGCAACACTGGGGATTACCTTACATTCGTCTGGTTTCCCGTAGCAATGCAACTCTGGGGATTACCTAACATTCGTCTGGTATTTCGTGGCAATGCAACTCTGGGGATTACCTTACATTCGTCTGGTATCCGGTGGCAATGCAACTCTAGCGATTAACTGACATTCGAATGGTATCCCGTGGCAATGAATCTCTGGTGAATAACTAACATTCGTCTGGTATCCCGTGGCAATGCAACTCTGGTGATTAACTTACATTCGTCGGGTATCCCGTGGCAAAGCAACTCTATTGATTACCTTGCATTCGTGTGGTATCCCGTGGTTATGCAACTCTGGAGATTACCTTACATTCGTCAGGTATCCCGTGGCAATGCAACTCTGGAGATTACCTTACATTCGTCTGGTATCCCGTGGCAAGGCAACTCCGGAGATTACCTAACTTTCGTCTGGTATCATAGACAATGCAACTCTGTGGATTACCTTATATTCGTCTGGTATTACGTGACAAGGCAACTCTGGAGATTAACTAACATTCGTCTAGTATCCCTTGGCAATGCAACTTTGGAGATTACATTTTATTCGTCAGGTATCCCGTGGCAATGCAACTCTGGTGATTACCTTATATTCATCTTTAATCCCATGGCAAGGCAACTCTGGGATTAACAGACATTCGTGTGGTATCCCGTGGCAATGTAACTCTGGAGATTACCTAACATTCGTCTGGTATCCCGTGGCAAGGCAACTCTGGAGATTACCTTACATTCGTCTGGTAACCCGTGGCAATGAAACTCTGTGGATTACCTTATATTCGTCTGGTATCCCGTGACAAGGCAACTCTGGCGATTACCTAACATTCGTCTGGTATCCCGTGGCTAGGCAACTCTGGAGATTACCTAACATTCGTCTGGTATCCCGTTGCAATGCAACTCTGTGGATTACCTTATATTCGTCAGGTATCTCGTGGCAATGCAACTCTGGGATTACCTTATATTCGTGTGGTATACCGTGGCAAGGCAACTCTGGGGATTACCTGACATTCATATGGTATCCAATGGAAATGCAACTCTGGAGAATACCTAACATTCGTCTGGTATCCCGTGGCAATGCAACTCTGGGGATTAACTTACATTCGTCTGGTATCCCGTGGCAATGCAACTCTGGGGATTACCTTACATTCGTGTGGTATACCGTGGCAATGCAATTCTGGGGATTAACTTACATTCGTCTGATATCCCAAGCAAAGCAACTCTGGGGATTAACTTTCTTTCATCTGGTATCCCGTGGCAATGCAACTCTGGGGATTAACTTATATTCGTCTGGAATCCCGTGGCAAGGAAACTCTGTGGATTACCTTATATTTTTCAGGTATCCAGTGGCAATGCAACTCTGGGGATTACCTTATATTCGTCTGGAATCCCGTGGCAAGGCAACTCTGGGAATTAACTGACATTCGTGTGGTATCTCGTGGCAATGCAACTCTATGGATTATCTTATATTCGTCTGGTATCCCGTGGCAATGCATCTCTGACGATTAACTAACATTCGTCTCGTATTCCGTGACAAGGAACCTCTGTGGATTACCTAACATTCGTCTGATATCCACTGGAAAGGCAACTCTGCGGATTACCTAACATTCGTCTGGTATCCCGTGCCAATGCAATTCTTGGGATTACGTAACATTCGTCTGGCATCCCGTAGCAATGCAACTCTGGGGATTAACTGACATTCGTTTGGTATCCCGTGGGAAGACAACTCTGGGGGATTAACTGACATTAGTCTGGTATCCCGTGACATGGTAACTATGGAGATTACCTTACATTCGTCTGGTATCTCGTGGCAATGCAACTCTGGCGATTACCTTACATTCGTCTGGTATCCCGTGGCAATGCAACTATGGAGATTACCTTACATTCGTCTGGTATCCCGTGGCAATAAAACTCTGGAGATTACCTTATATTCGTCTTGTACCTCGTGGCAATGCAACACTGGGGATTACCTTACATTCGTCTGGTATCCCGTGGCAATGCAACTCTGGGGAGTACCTTATACGTCTGGTATCCCGTGGCAAGGCAACTCTGTGGATTACCTTATATTAGTGTGTTATTTCGTGGCAATGCAACATTGGATATTACCTTACATTCGTGTGGTATCCCATGGCAAGGTAACTCTGGCGATTACCGTAAATTCCTCTGGTATCCCGTGACAATGCAACTTTGGGGAGTACCTTACACGTCTTGTATCCCTTGGCAAGGCAACTCTGGGGATTACCTTACATCGTGGCAAGGTAACTCTGGAGATTACCTTAAAATCGTCTGGTATCCCGTGACAAGGTAACTCTGGGGATTACCTTACATTTGTGTGGTATCCCGTGACAAGGCAACTCTGGGGATTACCTAACATTCGTCTGGTATCCCGTGGCAATGCAACTCTGGAGATTACCTTACACTGATATCTCGTGGCAATGCAACACTGGGGATTACCTTACATTCGTCTGGTATCCCATGGCAATACAACTCTTCAGATTACCTTATATTCGTCTGGTATCCCGTGACAAGGCAACTCTGGAGATTACGTTACATTCGTCTGGTATCCCGTGGCTAGGCAACTCTGGAGATTATCTAACATTAGTCTGGTATCCCGTTGCAATGCAACCCTGTGGATTACCATATATTCGTCAGGTATCTCGTGGCAATGCAACTCTGGGATTACCTTATATTCCTGTGGTATCCCGTGGCAAGGCAACTCTGGGGATTAACTGATATTCGTGTGGTATCCCGCGGAAATGCAACTCTGGAGATTACCTAACATTCGTCTGGTATCCCGTGGCAATGCAACTCTGGGGATTAACTTACTTTCGTCTGGTATCCCGTGGCAATGCAACTCTGGGGATTACCTTACATTCGTGTGGTATACCGTGGCAATGCTATTCTGGGGATTAACTTACATTCGTCTGGTATCCCGTGGCAATGCAACTCTGGGGATTAACTTACTTTCGTCTGGTATCCCGTGGCAATGCAACTCTGGGGATTAACTTATATTCGTCTGGAATCCAGTGGCAAGGAAACTCTGTGGATTACCTTATATTTTTCAGGTATCCCGTGGCAATGCAACTCTGGGGATTACCTTATATTCGTCTGGAATCCCGTGGCAAGGCAACTCTGGGAATTAACTGACATTCGTGTGGTATCCCGTGGCAATGCAACTCTATGGATTATCTTACATTCGTCTCGTATTCCGTGACAATGAACCTCTGTGGATTACCTAACATTCGTCTGATATCCACTGGAAAGGCAACTCTGCGGATTACCTAACATTCGTCTGGTATCCCGTGCCAATGCAATTCTGGGGATTACGTAACATTCGTCTGGAATCACGTAGCAATGCGACTCTGGGGATTAACTGACATTCGTTTGGTATCCCGTGGCAAGACAACTCTGGGGGATTAACTGACATTCGTCTGGTATCCCGTGGCAATGCAACTCCGGCGATTACTTTACATTCGTCTGGTATCCCGTGGCAATAAAACTCTGGAGATTACCTTATATTCGTCTGGTACCTCGTGGCAATGCAACACTGGGGATTACCTTACATTCGTCTGGTATCCCGTGGCAATGCAACTCTGAGGAGTACCTTATACGTCTGGTATCCCGTGGCAAGGCAACTCTGTGGATTACCTTATATTAGTGTGGTATTTCGTGGCAAAGCAACATTCGAGATTACCTTACATTCGTGTGGTATCCCGTGGCAAGGTAACTCTGGCGATTACCGTCAATTCGTCTGGTATCCCGTGACAATGCAACTTTGGGGAGTACCTTACACGTCTGGTATCCCTTGGCAAGGCAACTCTGGGGATTACCTTACATCGTGGCAATGTAACTCTGGAGATTACCTTAAATTCGTCTGGTATTCCGTCACAAGGTAACTCTGGGGATTAACTTACATTTGTGTGGTATCCCGTGACAAGGCAACTCTGGGGATTACCTAACATTCGTCTGGTATCTCGTGACAATGCAACACTGGGGATTACCTTACATTCGTCTGGTATCCCGTGGCAATGCAACTCTGGAGATTACCTTACACTGATATCTCGTGACAATGCAACACTGGGGATTACCTTACATTCGTCTGGTATCCTGTGGCAATACAACTCTGGGGATTACCTTGCATTCGTGTGGTATCCCGTGGTAATGCAACTCTGGAGATAACCTTACAATCGTCTTATATCCCGTGGCAAGGCAACTCTGGGAATTACCTTAAATTCGTCTGGTATCTCTTGGCCATGCAACTCTGGGGATTAACTAACATTCATGTGGTATCCCGTGACATGGTAACTCTGGAAATTACCTTACATTCGTCTTTTATCACGTGGCAATGCAACTCTGGGGATTACCTTACATTCGTGTGGTATCCCGTGGCATTGCAACCCTGGGAAGTACCTTACAATCGTCTGGTATCCCGTGGCAATGCAACTCTGGTGATTACCTATCATTCCTCTGGTATCTCATGGCAATGCAACTCTCGAGATTACCTTACATTCGTCTGGTATCCCGTGGCATTGCAACTCTATGGATTACCTTGCATTCGTGTGGTATCCCGTGGTAATGCAACTCTGGGGACAAATTGACATTCGTCAGGTATCCCGTAACAAGGTTACTCTAGAGATTACCTGACATTCGTCTGATATCCCGTGGTAATGCAACTCTGAGGATTACCTTACATTCGTGTGGTAATCCGTGGCAATGCAACTCCAGGGATGACCTGACCTTCGTCTCGTATCCCGTGGCAATGCAACTCTGGAAATTACCTAACATTCGTGTGGTAATCCGTGGCAATGCAACTCCGGGGTTTAACTGACATTCGTCTGGTATCCCGTGGTTATGCAACTCTGGAGATTACCTTACATTCGTCAGGTATCCCGTGGCAATGCAACTCTGGAGATTACCTTACATTCGTCTGGTATCCCGTGGCAATGCAACTCTGGAGATTACCTTACACTGATATCTCGTGGCAATGCAACACTGGGGATTACCTTACATTCGTCTGGTATCCCGTTGCAATACAACTCTGGGGATTACCTTGCATTCGTGTGGTATCCCGTGGTAATGCAACTCTGGAGATAACCTTACAATCGTCTTGTATCCCGTGGCAAGGCAACTCTGGGAATTACCTTAAAATCGTCTGGTATCCCGTGGCCATGCAACTCTGTTGATTAACTAACATTCGTGTGGTATCCCGTGACAAGGTAACTCTGGAAATTACATTACATTCGTCTTTTATCCCTTGGCAATGCAACTCTGGAGATGACCTTACATTCGTGTGGTATCCCGTGGCATTGCAACTCTGGGAAGTACCTTACAATCGTCTGATATCCCGTGGCAATGCAACTCTGAGGATAACCTTACATTCGTGTGGTAATCCGTGGCAATGCAACTCCTGGGATTACCTGACATTCGTCTCGTATCCCGTGGCAATGCAACTCTGGAAATTACCTAACATTCGTGTGTTAATCCGTGGCAATGCAACTCCGGGGATTAACTGACATTCGTCTGGTATCCCGTGGCAATGCAACTCTGGGGATTACCTTACATTCGTGTGATAATCCGTGGCAATGCAACTCTGGGGATTAATTTACATTCTTCTGGTATCCCGTGGCAATGTAACTCCATGGATTACTTTGCATTCGTCTGGTATCTTGTGGCAATGCAACTCTGGGGATTAACTTACATTCGTCTGGTATCCAGTGGCAATGCAAATCTGGGGATTAACTCACGTTCGTCTGGTATCCAGTGGCAATGTAACTCTGTGGATTACCTAAAATTCGTCTGGTATCCCGTGGCAAGGCAACTCTGGAGATTACCTTTTATTCGTCTGGTATCCCGTGACAATGCAACTCTCGGGATTACCTAACATTCGTCTGGTATACCTTGGCAATGCAACTCTGGGGATTACCTTACATTGGTCTGGTAGTCCGTGGCAATGCATCTCTGGGGATTACCTTACATTCGTGTGGTATCCCGTGGCAATGCAACTCTGGAGATTACCTAACATTCGTCTGATATACCGTGGCAATGCAACTCTGTGGATTACCTTACATTCGTCTGGTAATCCGTGACAATGCAACGCTGGGGATTACCTTACATTCGTCTGATATCCCATGGCAATGCAACTCTGGGGATTACCTTACAGGCCTTACATACGTCTGGTATCCCGTGGCAAAGTTGTCGCAAGATGACACTTGTTGTTGGGACTAACTCAGGAAAGAATCAATGACGGTAACTGCATTTACATAAGTGTAATGCAACTTTTAAAATATGTTAAATATACGCCTTTCCAAGAAGTAGGCCACTTATCGATTTATCTCCCCTGTCAAGTTGCGTGACGTCATAACAAGGACACATTTGCAACACGCTGTGTAATGTTGTGTTGTCGCACGTAGCATGGTGGGTTATACATATCATTGCCGATTTTCTGAACAGTTACAGGTAAGAAGCAAGCATCGGATATTGTTTTATTTAACCAATATTACTTAATATTTTTGGCAATTTGTTATAGATATATTACCCAACAGAACTGTTTTAGGGACGATTGAGTTGAATGGGCATGGCATTTCTAAAGTTCTTTTATTTGGCGATTCGACTGGGTGTGTTTTTATTGAGAAACTCGGAATATTTGCGAGCTTCATGTTTCAACGAAAAAATGACGTTAATATTTAGATTATATTTATATAATTTCTGAAGTGTTTATCGATAAACATGACAAGCTGATATCCGTTTACAGTTTACTGCCCAGAGCCTTTTTCAGTAACCCCACCCACCCTGCATCCACACATCCACACACTTTGTACTACATGTAGGTTACATGTTGGACAGTAGTTTAAATATTCATTTATAACTGGAAACATGTATTAAGTATGAAAATATGAAATAAACGGTATTTGTTTGTTTCAGTGGATAGAATACATCTCTGGATAGAAGGACAAATCATCAATGTCAAGTGCAGAGGAGCTCCAATTGGGACAGTCTCAAAACTGAACAGTGTTCCATGTCCTTGTAAAATAGTAAGTTTGAGGTACTTCTGACCAAAATATATTGTATTTGCTATCAAAAAGAATGATTGTGTGATACTGTTATGCATTGGCATATTGAAGAAAATGTATTAAAGATGCAGAAATCTTTACAAAAAAAAGATAATTATACTGCATATGTCTGCACATCAATTTATCTTTATACCTCTAGAAATAGTTTCATTAAAAAAAATCGCGAACACATAATTTATTTATTCAGATTAACCTTAATCCGGTGTTGCAAAAGCTAGACAGCTACACTATCAAAACTGCCTGGGAGTTGGTTTAGGGCAGACTTACAGGGTGTGGACTCAAACTACAAGCCATTGCCTGTGGGTTAAAATGTTGACGACCCCGGTTCAAACCTCTACGGTGCCACCGAGTTTCGTTGGTTTGTTCTTTGGCAATGCACGTAGCCGCATCCGTCTGATGGTGACATAAACCGAAGTAAGAGGAGGACGTGGATTTCTATTTAGATCATGTATTCTTCATCTATCTCTGGGTGGCTCTAAATAACCTATGATGTGTTGATGAGCATTTAAACATCTTTCCATTCAGAACATGGATGGTTTGATAGCACAGATTAATGAGACTATTATGCTGAAGTGCAAGGATAACTGGGAATAACAGGAAGAAAGTGATGAGACTGAATTAAATGGATGGACAACAACAGAAGTATTCTGATTATGCGTGTTAAGTTTAACAAATTGTACTGAATACCACAATTTTCTATGAAAATTACTTTGTGTCAGTCAGGCTTGAGTGATGGTGGATTACTTGAAGTACCCATTTTGCTTGTGTCTGGTGTTTTAATAATGTACAAGTATGGATTTGTTTGGGCAAATAATTAAACATACATGTTGGTTATCTGTGAATGGTTGCTTATAACACATACAATCGTGTACTTTTATTTTGTCACTGATTTGGTTGTGTTATGTATGATTAAATTCAATTTTCCTCAGTTGTCTTCAGTTATACTTTTATAAATATCAAATGGTATCACATGCGATTATAATAAATAATTCAGGGTTCGACCTTAACGGGCGTCCGTCGGTCCGAAACCAGTTTTTTTTTGGAACGGACCGAGCGTCCTTGAAAGCCCATCGGTCCGTGTGACTAGTTTTTTTCGGTAGTCATTGAATTAAATATAATTTAACACATACAGATGGTGCCACGCGGAACTTGCCTTTTATTTAAAATAAAATCATCTTCAGAGTACCTGTTTAGAAACCACTGAAAACCAGTGTTGTAATATCGCCCATGTGCTCCTTATAATTTCTACAACCCATTACGCGCATCACAAATCTTCGAACCCTGGGAATGATGTTGTATTACCACATGTGTAATAACAGCGGAAGATCTCACTCTTATCCAATCTTATATAAATAGTATTAAAAAGAAGTATAAAAAGATCGGAAAACTTAACTTTAAAGGCACACTTGACAACTTCCTCATATTATTAAATGTTTGTTTTATTAAATTTAAAACAAAACTAATAATTGATTCATAGTACCGGTACATGATTCAAATTGTTAATTTTGTCATTAAATATAATTTCTTAAAGTGTGGAAAAAGTCAAATGTCTCTTTAAGGTGTTCAGTGTTTGGGGTTGGTGGGACTACTTTCAGCTCTAACAATACTATATACAGCCTTGCAAGTTCAAGATAGCATCAGCGGCCTCAGTGGCTCAGTGGATAAGGCCTCGACTTTAGAGCTTCAGACCTCTGCATCCCGTGGGTTTGCTCTCTGGCGGAGGCATGTCTAATGGGAAACTTCATCTCATCTCCCACTGAGGTTGCTGTAACAATATAACCTAATATGATGTGATAACGGAAGGTAACCCCCACTTCTTTCAAGAGAGCATCAGATGAATTCATGAAATGGACTGGTTATATCTTAGAGTAACTATGTATCAGAATTATCATTAGCAGTTTAGCTACGATTAATTCATATATTAAATTGACATTGAAACAATTATAGAAAAGTGACAAATAAATGATGATAATTGTTTTAATTTTACAAATATTGAATTTTCTCAATACTTTATAATGCATAAATTAAACAGTTCAACAAATTTTAAAGGAACACCCATCAATCATGATATTGCTTCCGGTACATGACATTAAGAAAGAATACCGACTTATTTAATCCTATTATAATCTTTAATTGAAGGCTTGAAATGAATATGGTTCAAAGACAATGACCAATTATTCAGGAATAAATCCATTGTGTGTTTGAATGAGTAGGTTTATTTCAACCCTTCGCATATAAGTTCATTGAACCAATAAGTTGACCACTAACTTGTCGATTGAGAAGTGCACATGACAAAGTGCTTATGCCATGAAATCTGCTTCAAGACATTTTCACATTTTTGAGAATTTACAAAATAATAGGATCTTGGAAAACGCTAATAATTCGCAAACTGTCCACGTTTGATACATGATCCCAGTCACGGTCAGAGGAATTGTTTAGTCAAAGATGTGGAATTCCTTAATTTTGGGCATAGTGTGTTCAACATGAATCCCCTCAGCTGCTATAATTTGTTGTGGTTATTTGCTAACACATTTAACCAACTTTACTAAGGGATGGTGAAATGTTCAGTGAAACACCGCTTGGTAGAAAAGGCCAGATATTCTCGAAACCTACAGGGCTCTATGGGCCATACTGTTGTCCGTTAATAGTTTGTAATTCCACTCCTAACAGAGATTTTCTTATTTGAAATACAACTAGTGTACATCTGTGACACCCATTTCTGACCTAATCTTCATCCGGAAAGTGTAAGAAGCACACTGCTTTACTTCCATTCCACTGAAATGATAAAAACAATATTCTGTAAGACACTCCACAGAAAAAAAAACTTGCTTTACACGGTCACCTCTAACGGGTTTAATTTTGTCTATAAGAAATGAAATTATTTTTGATTTTCAGGAATTGTTTGCCCAAAATAAAGCAAGCAGTTAGCTTTTAGTATTTCTCTTACAAATAGTGTGCTAGTCATTTTAAGTTACTTGTAGTTTGAACATTGTATACATGAATTCAAAGGAAAACATTTTTAAATTCTTCATACTGAAGTTCCTATATTATGCATGAACTGTGACACATTTACCACAACAAAATAATTAAAATGAACACAGAACCTGTTTACCAAGAAATAGGTATCTTGTGTCGAGAATATATTTATTTTGCCGCTATACGTTACAAGCATTTTATAAACTCAACTTACATTCTTTTCAAACAGATGATCAGATCTTGATTGCTGCTCTCTCTCTCCATGTCTGGATATATATTTGCATAGGTCCATTGTCAGTCATTACTGAAAACAAACAAAGAAAATAATGAATGAAATGGGGTTTACAGCCTGTTAAGTTTATATTTGGACAGCAACCTCAGTGACTTATGAGGTGGAAGATGAAGTTTCCAATCAGACATGCCTCCGCCATGGAACGAACGCAGGTGGTTCAGAGGTCTGCAGCTCTAAAAGCAAGGCCTTATCCACCGAGCTTCCAGAAAAAGAAATTTATTACTAATATAATCAATTGGCAGAGAGAAAATCAAATGACCGCCATTGACTTTGTGTCATGAAAATAATATAGTTATTTAATGGCCGAGACAATAATTTGCATGATCCTTCTATTAATCTAGGGCAAATGGTGTTACTATTGAGTTGTTAAATGTAGTTATTTAATTTAGTGGTCAATAGTTAAAGCTATTTGCCCGAGGTGCATGGAAGAATCATGTGAACTATTCATAACTTTTGCATCCGGTCAATTTCCGATACGTTGATGCATCTGCGATATGATGCCAACCATTCAATAGTTCATCATGTGACCGCGCAAGAGTAAATTTAGCGTGCAATAGTACATCTGAGACCTTGACGCCAAGTGCAATAGTACCCTTCTCGGGTCAGTAGTCACTCACTCTGATAAATAACTCTAACCATTGAATTCTAAGGAATTTAATAGTTGTATAGTATACTATTGACCGGTAATTTATATAGTGCTTTATTACATGATTTAATATAACAAGCCGGTCATTCTCTTATTTGTCTAAACTACTGACCAGTAATTTATACCGGAGATAATGTAACGGCAATTAATTTCTCATGTATTAATGCATGAATCTCCATGATCAATCAATGTTGTGGTGATATTTACCCGACGGCCCGTTAAGCTCAGTTGGTAGAGCACTTGCCGTGTAAGTGAGGGGTCCCAGATTCAAGTCCTGTGCTGGCTGCACTCCACCACCCCACCCCCACCCTTATCCACGCTAAATTACACCAAAAAATATAACATTATATAGGGAAATAGTACTTTGTGAGCGCTAACCATTTTTTCCTTCACATTATTGGGGGGGCGGGGGAGGTGGGGCAAATCTTTTCCCCCAACCGCCCCTCGAATCTGAACATTGAGGGGGCGGCCTCCACACCCCTCCCTGGCCCACCCGGATCCTACGCCTATGTTGTCATAACAATAAATACCTTCATATGTATCAGCGAGTATGCATAAGTATACTTTTTCTTAAAGTAATAATATGTAATAGCATTAAATTCTTAGAATATCGAGTATCAACGTAATCCGTCCGACTCCCCACCCACTACTTTTTCAGGACGTCCTGATTTCTGAACCATGATTTTAGACACATTTCAGCACTTTATTAACTATTCTATAGACAAACAAGCTACAAATATATTCATTTGATATAAAAAAAAAAGCCATACCTTTCAGAAACATCCGATAATTTCCAGTTAAATGGTTAGGTTATTGTAAATCTTTCGATATGCCGCAAATTTCTGGGGAATTTCGTGAGTCCTGTTTATGATGTCACGCATTATACGATCGATAACTCCTACCGGCATAAAGTGTACTTATTGGAAAGGCGTATATATATACAATTATCAAGAAAAACAAGCAAATACAAAGATAAAATATAAAAAAGATCTAGGCTGTAATAATACATAATTTTAGATGTCGGTTCATTAACAGAACAATATTATACAATTATCAGTACACAAACAAATCATTATCTAGTAAATATATGTGAGCCAGCTCAATTATGATGTGTAGCTCAATGTATATGTATTCTACAATACCATGAATACTGATCGGCATATATACCAGTGTAGCACCTCACCGTTAAAAATAACCATCGTTAACCAATGCACCTAATATACAACGTTATCAATTTAATCGTGTATTACAATTAAAGAGTTATACACATATGCATATATACATGCATGTCCTCTCAACGTTAACTAATGCACCTATTATAATTTTATAGGGAAATATGAAGGTTAACTGAAGTTATTTGTGATTATCTGATTTTCTGCTCTCCCGCAAACAAGGAATTTACATGGAAAAAGCCCCATAAAAAAATAATTTTGGCTGTAAAATATTTATTTCTCAACTGATTTTCAAAAGTAAAGTAGTTTTATTTACCACTAAAAATTACAGTTCTAATGATATATAACTGATGCACGTATTATTTAAATTGCTCAAGCTACTGCAGAAAAAACTTTGGCTGAAACAAGCGCACCAAACAATAATAATGTTACCTTCTGAATCACATGCTCGTTGTATCAAGTTAATGTTTGAGAAACATAAAAGCTAACCGGATGTAGTAACATTACCAAACAAGATGGTGACGCCCACTGAATACAAATGTACGATACAATTTCATAAAATAAATACTGACCACATATTGCCTGTGAATTTCACCCTTTCCAACTTCTGCACCAAACACAGAAACTTTCAATCAATCCCGGCCACGACTGGAGAACAATGCATTTTATAATTAACGTTCCGCCTAAACCCTCATTTTCCACGCTCATTCCGTGACAAACGTGGCAACAGACGCAATTTATATATCTACATAAAAAGGACCCTTACACAATTTTTCCCTTTAGAGAGATAGATTGTAAAATACCTATACTTTTACATGCTTTAACGCACGTATCGACTTACTGAACGGCCCTGCCGTACTCCCTCTAACGGTGCTATACAACGGCTCGCGTTTCCTTGGTACATGAATGTATCATGCAACTGGTGAATTTGTTTCAACTGAACAATGGATAAGCATTTGACTGACAGATGTCACCAAGAGCTTACAAGAGCTAAGTACGACCAATACGCTCTACTAGAGATTATTTTGTGACAATCCCGTGACAATGCAACTCTGGGGATAACCTTACATTCGTCTGGTATCCCGTGACAATGCAACTCTGGGGATAATCTTACATTCGTCTGGTACCCCGTGGAAAATTAACCCTGGGGATTACCTTACATTCGTCTGGAATCCCGTGGCAACGTAACTCTGGGGATTATCTAACATTCGTCTGGTATCCCTTGGCGAGGCAAGTCTGGGGATAACCTAACACTCGTCTGGTATCTCGTGGCAAGGCAACTATGGAGATTACCTAACATTTGTCTGGTATCCCGCGGCAATGCAACTCTGGGGATAACCTAACATTCGTCTGGTATCCCGTGGCAATGCAACTCTGGAGATTACCTAACATTCGTCTGGTATCCCTTGGCGAGGCAACTCTGGGGATTACAGAACATTCGTCTGGTATCCCGTGGCAATGCAACTCTGGGGATTACCTTACATTCGTCTGGTATCTCGTGGCAAAGCCACTCTGTGGATTACCTTACATTCGTCTGGAATCCCGTGGCAATGCAACTCTGGGGATTACCTAACATTCGTGTGGTATCCCGTGGCAATGCAACTCTGGAGATTACCTAACATTCGTCTGGTATCCCTTGGCGAGGCAACTCTGGTGATTACCTAACATTCGTCTGGTATCCCGTGGCAAAGTAACTCTGGGGATTACCTTACATTCGTGTGGTATCCCTTGGCGAGGCAACTCTGGGGACTACCTAACATTCGTCTGGTATCTCGTGGCAATGCAACTCTGGGGATTACCTTACATTCGTCTGGTATCCCGTGGCAAGGCAACTCTGGGGATTACCTTACATTCGTCTGGTATCCCGTCGCAATGCAACTCTGGGGATTACCTTACATTAGTCTGGTATCTCGTGGCAATGAAACTCTTGGGATAACCTTACATTCGTCTGGTATCTCGTTGCAAGGCAGTTCTTAGGACTAACTTACATTCGTCTGGTATCTCGTGGCAATGAAACTTTGGGGATTACCTTACATTCGTCTGGTATCTCGTGGCAATGCAACTCTGGGAATTACCTTACATTCGTCTGGTATCTCGTGACAATGCAACTCTGGGGATTACCTTACATTCGTCTGGTATCCCGTGGCAATGCAACTCTGAGATTACCATACATTCGTCCGGTATCCCGCGGCAAGGCGACTCTGGGGATTACCTTACATTCGTCTGGTATCTCGTGGCAATGCAACTCTTTGGATTACCTTACATTCGTCTGGTATCTCGTGGCAAGGCAGTTCTTAGGACTAACTTACATTCGTCCGATATCCCGTGGCAAGGTAACTCCGGTGGAGAATTTGCATTCGTCTGAATCATGTTCAAACACGATGTGTGAATGAACGTCTGCCCGGCTTGCTTGATTGATTTTCAAAGCGAATTAATTCTCTGACATATTTAAGAAAATTAATTTGCGAAGGCTTACATCTGCTTGGTAGGCAATAGTTCGCGTCGGCAATTTTACTTTCATGAACGTATTCGGAATTGATGTACGACTTGAATAACAATTACAGTCAATCATTGATGAGAATGTCGACATTCACATTCACTGTCACGTGATATCACTGTCACAAAACTATTCGTGAATCATACGCGAGTAGCCAACTTCAAGGTTTCCTTTATATTATAGTGTGTCGCATCATATAGTATAATGTGTCGCGTCATAAAGTATAGTGTGTCGCATCATATAGTATAGTGATATAGTTGGTTACTTTATGTAACTTTATTTCAAGCAATTAGTTTACCGTCAGCCGTAAGTAAAAGTAGGTATTATACACGTAACCTTTTAAAGGGACACAGGGCAATCGTGATTATTTTAAAACTCGTGGCGTCCCATTAGTTGGTCTACATAATTGGCTTATGTTCAATCATTTATAATAATAATTATAAAATAGTAATTTGAAATTTATTTTTGAATGTAACTAGCTGCTGGTTATAATGCACCAAGAATATAGGCTATGTTAGCCTATTATTGAAAAACGAAGCAGAATTAAGCTCAACCTGTTACATAATTATATGCAAGCAGGTTTAAAGTTAAACTAATACTGGATTAATAAAAAGAGACGCCAATTGTAATGCTTGGTTAAAACGTCCATATAACATGTGTCCTATTAAGGGTTTCCTTTATAATAAAGTGTGACGCAACCAGCATTGAACATTGGTTACTTTATACCAAGTACGCGACTATTATCTCTGACTGAAAATACGCGAGAAGCTCTTCTTTCGAACGCTATATTTTATAACATCGCACTTTTAAACACATAAATCATTCGTTTTTTTCTAAAAGTAAGCCAAGGTGTCTAAATATAGGCCATGATGGTGTACTTATAAAGATCACCGCTACGGTTAGGCTTTTCGATGAATCTTAATGAAATGAAATTGTTAAAAATGAAAAATGCGACTCTTGCCAATCCGTTATTCCATCGATCCCCAACACGGCTGGATATAATAGCTTTATCATAGCATTCATTTACCGGTTTATGACAGAAATGGAGATAGAAACGCTAGTTTTTTTTGCAACAAGATAGATTCGTTTTCGGATTATACTTGGAAATTAGGCTATTTGAGAAGCATATTTTATTCTGAATGTCGTGTTGTACTGAGTTAGACACCATGTCGAGAGAAACCATGTGCAGTTTATACCGGTTTTTGATGCTAATGAATGTTATGTCCATTTCGTATACTGTAATAGATGGTTTAAAATCAAATTTTAAATTAGAAAACGCCAACAACATGGCGAGATGATGACGATGGCGATCTTGTTTTTTATTTTATTTTTAATTCATACAGTACCATTACAATTCCCAGACTGTCTCACTGCGCATGTCCCGTTTCGCTCAAACAGTTGATATTTAAACGCCGTGGAGCAGTATACGTAATGTAACGCGGCAATTCGCGTTGTCAGAAATACAACATAAAACATATTTGCGTCCATGTTTACTGTCAAGATTGTAAATGATATAGAACTACACAATCTTAAAACGAAAAGAGCCTTCCCATTCTGTCAGTTAAGTAACCCTTATAAAGCTTATTTATTTGTCTTAACAATGGAAATCGTATTTATATTTAGAATGTAAGCAGCTCAGTAAAATGTCAACTTAATTAGAAATAGTAATATTGTTTCTACGGTAGCACACACTCCTAATAGACATAAATATCACTAATTGTAACAGTTTCTGCTTGTGAATCGCCGCGATGTTAAGTCAATAATTCAGCTTCAGGGTTGTGAGTCGCCGTTTTCAGTTTCAGGGTTGCAAGTCAATGCCCCTTCAGCTTCAGGGTGGTAATTAGGGCCACTTCAGCTTCAGGGTTGTAATTCAGTGCCCCTTCAGCTTCAGGGTTGCAATTCAGTGCCACTTCAGCTTCAGGGTTGTAATTCAGTGCCCCTTCAGCTTCAGGGTTGCAATTCAGTGCCCCGTCAGCTTCAGGGTTGTAATTCAATGCCCCTTCAGCTTTAGGGTTGTAATTCAATGCCCCTTCAGCTTCAGGGTTGTAATTCAATGCCTTCAGCTTCAAGGTTGTAATTCAATGCCCCTTCAGCTTCAGGGTTGTAATTCAATGCCCCTTCAGCTTCAGGGTTGTAATTCAATGCCCCTTCAGCTTCAGGGTTGTAATTCAATGCCTTCAGCTTCAGGGTTGTAATTCAATGCCTTCAGCTTCAAGGTTGTAATTCAATGCCCCTTCAGCTTCAGGGTTGTAATTCAATGCCCCTTCAGCTTCAGGGTTGTAATTCAATGCCCCTTCAGCTTCAGGGTTGTAATTCAATGCCCCTTCAGCTTCAGGGTTGTAATTCAATGCCTTCAGCTTCAAGATTGTAATCCAATGCCTTCAGCTTCAGGGTTGTAATTCAATGCCCCTTCAGCTTCAGGGTTGTAATTCATTGCCCCTTCAGCTTCAGGGTTGTAATTCAATGCCCCTTCAGCTTCAGGGTTGTAATTCATTGCCCCTTCAGCTTCATGGTTGCAATTCAATGCCCCTTCAGCTTCAGGGTTGTAATTCATTGCCCCTTCAGCTTCAGGGTTGTAATTCAATGCCCCTTCAGCTTCAGGGTTGTAATTCAATGCCCCTTCAGCTTCAGGGTTGTAATTCATTGCCCCTTCAGCTTCATGGTTGCAATTCAATGCCCCTTCAGCTTCAGGGTTGTAATTCATTGCCCCTTCAGCTTCATGGTTGCAATTCAATGCCCCTTCAGCTTCAGGGTTGTAATTCAATGCCCCTTCAGCTACAGGGTTGTAATTCAATGCCCCTTCAGCTTTAGGGTTGTAATTCAATGCCCCTTCAGCTTCTGGGTTGTAATTCAATGGCCCTTCAGCTTCAGGTTGCAAATGTTTCTAGCACTGAGACTGTTATAAGCTTAGTGGTACTCGTAAAAGATTTCATAGAAAATGCCTTCTCATATAGTTCATATCTTAGCCGTACGAATATGAATTTCGTAAATAAGAAAGGCCAAGGCGTGCGTTTGAGGTGTATTTAAAAAATAGATATTTTAGCTGCAAGTGTTTAAATTATTGCAAGTCATTGACTGACCGCATTTATACAATGACGTCACTTTGTTCTCAGTGTGTTTGATTGTATAGAATTACAAATGATTAATAATGACAGTAATCAGCAGTGTCGGCCCCAGAGTTACTCAGTTGTAGAAACAGATGTAAGTTGTTATTAAAGTATTAATTACAATCAACTAGACAGAAACGTGATGTTAACTAATATAAATTGTATCATCTGATACCGTCCTCTGCACGTGTCTAGTGGATGTGCGTGTTTTGTTACATGTTTTTGTTTGTCAAAGAGATCTCCAAATATGATAATAAAATGATTTTAAAGGAATGTTGTTTGTTAGCTGTTTCTAAAAACACTTCGATCAACATCGTAAACCTATTCGTTCATCCGTAAATCACGTATCCATATGGCACATTTGCCTCTTATACACACATATCACGGAAACGTAACATCGCCTTCACGGAAACAGCCGAATGGAAAACCCGTATTGACGTCACGCATATCCCATGATTTCTTTAAAAACAAAATGGCGACCTCAGATGTAAACATTGCAGGCGCAGCTGAAACCTAAGACTTATATAGCGAATCATCTTCGTTTGTAAGAACATTAATAGTGGATTGTTCTTAGGCACGCGCGAAGATTTTGGTGTTCTATTGTACCGGTTTGCGACGGTAGCAGATGTTTAAAGGAAGCACCTTCACATACTGTTAGTCAAGTCAAGGCCGGTCAAGATAAAACGTTGTCCACCTAAACAGTGCGACCTTTGCTATATATAGGCCAAAATAAATTTCAGGATTGTTATATTTCTGAAAAAAAAATAATATATATTCAAATGGGGTGCAGTGCAATTTCTTTTTCCATTATTCCCATGAAAATAAAACCCTCTATAAATCAACGTTTGCCAACTTTTAATCAAATCAGTTTTGCCACACATAAGTATCATGGTTATGATTCTTATATGATTATCATACCTATCACATGATACTTGTATATAAAAGGAGCAGTACATGATTCTTATATAAAAAACAACAACTTTTATATAAGAACCAACATAATATGAATAAGGCACTGCCTCATGGCGAGCGTCGGTTTATGTAAATAAAATGGTTACATTGTGTAATATTACTTATACTGTAATACCTTATAACATAGGGATTTTCTAAACCCAACTCAGTTGCTCCGTTCCAAGGGACACACAAAAAACAAAAAACGCAACCCACTACTATTCACATACAAACTTTACGATCATCACATAAAAAAACTAATTCAACAAATTATTTAAGCATAACTATTCGAAATCGAGATGGGGATATACACATTATATACTCTATTACTTCCAAATCAAACCGTGGGGCGCTGTGGTCTAGTGGTAGGGCGTTGGACCCATGATCCAAAAGTCGTGAGTTCAATTCCCGCCATTGCCATATGCGTTGTGTCCCTGAGCAAGACACTTTATTTGCTTTGCTTAGTACTGGTTCTACCCAGGAAGACATCGAGAGTGATTCAAATAAGTTCATAGAGCTTTCGTTACAATCGATGTAAAATAATTAAGTTTAATTAAAGCAAACCAAGCACTGCAGTGTGATTTCCATTGTAATGTTGGCAGGGCTTTTACCCCCTAAAAATTGTGAAGACTCCTGACCCTAGCCTGGTCATTTTGGTGGAGAAAAAAAAGCGCGAAAACTGCCTAATTTGTGAAAAAAATATTGAATACATGCATTGTTTTTGTGGTAGCAGGATACTATGAAACATTTTAGATAAACTTTCTTCTATGAACATATCCAGAACAAAACAATATTGAACAAGTTAAGTGGTGGAAATGTTTTCCAAAATAAATAAAATAATAATAATAAATAAAAGAAATAAATTAATAATAATAATGGTGAAGCAAATCGGCTACAGTTGTGAAAGAAATGACTTGAATTGTGAGTAAGTGTCAGGAGAACTTGAATAAGCATGATCAGTATAATTATGTATGCATACCTTTTTTTTATGAGACTTCTCAGGATGATTCAATCTATTCCTATTTCCTAAATGTAAATGCCTTCACTTAGCAGCAATGAGCAGGTAGGAAGGAATAGGAATGAATTGTTTCATGTGATACTGAATGTTGCGTTGTAAACCTTTGCGCCTCTCACCGCTGCAGGTTCGAATCCCACTGGGAGCTCGACTTGTGAGATGTGTCGATCCTTACGGATGGCGGGAGGTGTATAGTACTGGTTCTATAGTACTGGTTCTACCCAGGACAAGTGGATGGTCTGCCTCCACCACCCAAAAATCCACCGTGCTTTTAAGTAAAAGAAAGGATATTTCACTTACCGCCTTTGGTTTCGACAAAAAAAACAATTTAAGGATAAAAAGGTAGGCGAATAATTATTATTTCATATAACTATTATTTCAGGTGAATTTTATTATTAATAAGTGTAATTGAGACTTAAATGGCGCACTAGGTTGTTAAATACAATTTGAACAAAAAGCAATGACACACTTCACACAATCTTAGACATTTATTACTATTAGGTAGGATGGTCAGCTCTTAGCCAGCTTTCTTAGTCCTTTTGTCATATTGTATTTTCAATGAAATTGGACTGCTTTCAAGTGAAAATCACCGCATGTAGATCTAATATAAAAAATAGATCTAGTAAAACTAACTTACATATTGACGCAGTCACTTTTATTTAAACATAATCAAGCATTAAATCGTTGATTTTGTTGTTGCTGAACAGTGGCAAGTGTCGTTTTAAGTTAATAGACTAGAGCGATTAAATAATGTGTGCAATGGTCATACTGTTATGCCTTACAGTGTACATCAGTAGAGTTTTCTAAACGCAATGCAAAATCAAAACATCTGCTCGAGTGCTTCTACATCAAATTTGATTCATATTTTGGATTGTTTTTACATTTGTTGGTGTTTCTAAATGAATCATTTTAACTTATACTTTTACTGCAGTCAAAGGTTATAGTTTTGCTCCTTACAAAGGTAGTACCTAGTACTGTGAGTGTAATGCCAGTGATGGTCCTTGATTGGAAAATAAAAGTTATTCTATTCTATTCTAGTTTAAGCCAGAGAACCAGGCTATTAAATTATATCTTTATTTTCTTATATAATAAATATTGACGCATTCACTTTTATTTAAACGTAATCAAGCATTAAATCGTGGATTTTGTTGTTTTTGAACAAATTAGATTGTAAAAAATAAATAAAATAAATATGTTGAATTGAATGGACTGAGCCTGCGAAAACACTGAATAGACTAGAAGAGAAGAGAATCGAAAACAAACTATCTTAATTTACATGTTTGTTATATTCAATGCACAAGACATCGCTTCGCTCGGTGAAATTAGCTGTATAACGTCGCTTCGCTCGATGTAATCTCGGTGTAATTAGCCTTATTTTCCTTCGAATAACACCTCGCTCCGCTCGGCGTTCATGTGAGGTTATAACGACGTGATAGAAATAATATTCACCTGCACGGTGAATCGTATTTCTAGCACAAAAAAAATATTTATGAACTTTTATGTGATTCACACACGAGGTTACATTGCACCATTGCGTTTGTGCTTCCGTGGTGTATAGTCAAATAGTGCCTAATAAAAAACGTTTCCCTGCCTTACTAGTGATACAAAATGCATGCTTTTGATTGCTTTTTGTTATTATTACCTATAATTCAGCCAAATGATGTATTGTGAACATTGATTAGTGTTTGTTTGAGATATTTAATTATAATTGACATAGACAGTAAAGCGAAAGTAGAAATGGGGTAAATCTATCTTGACGTGTCAAAATAGAACGTGACGTCATTCAACAGATTGGCTTGTTCTTATATGCTACATGACCCCCTGTTTTTATTGCATTTTTATATTGGCGGACGCTCGATCGTTTGATTGATATGTGTTTTAAAATTTTCTACGGAGAAAAATGCTTGTTTTTTATCTCTTGATATACATTCGTCCTATATAAAACAAAGAAGGAAAATCAATGGTGCAATGTAACCTAAAGAGAGCTAAATGGGATAAATCGATTTCTCTTGGATTCGTACTTAAAGTCGAATTTCAGATGAAAACTAGTAAGCAGAGCTCTGAAACAGACACTGAATGTGCTTTTATGTCGGTTTTGAGTATATTTAGTCAGTTTTCGTGTCTAACAACCGTAATTTCGAGTTTCAGCTTTTTGTGGGTCTTAAAATGGCGTGCCTGGGCTACTTCTTTAATTGAAGTTTCATTCTTTGGTATGGAAATGTAGGCTGCTGTTTGTGGAACATGTTTTCAAAACTTTAGCTTCAAAAAAAAAGTTTGGTAGGTTTGCCACCACTAAATCTTTCCCCTACCCCTCAAAAATAAGATACTGTGAACAGTTTTAGAAGGGTTTAACTTGTAAACTATTATTAATATAAATGAAAACACTGACTTTGTAGCGTACGGCTATGATCAATTTTGATTTCAGTGGAATTTGTGGCATGTTTGAGCGTGTATACACAACTAAAAGTAGACAATATCCCACAAATTGATGGAATTTTACTAAGAAAACACGTTTTGGTGTGCAAATCTGAATATTGTACATATGAAAAGTCCTGCTGGTTACTAAAATGCATGTTTTATTGATGTTTATTGAATTATTTTGATAATTTGTCACATTTGTCAAGTATATTGCCAAGAAATGTTATTTCATATGACAATTCAAATAGTGTAAAACTAAAGAAAAAAGTCGTTGAATTTGGTCAATTTCAACTTTTTCTATGCATCTTCAAATCTCCATATCTCGGTCAATGCTTGTTCGATTTGCATAAATTATGAATTTTTGAGCGTGATATATAGCTGAGAATATAAAAACGTTACATTTAAAAATTATTAACTCTGTGTGCTTCTCTTTAAGAGAGCTAAATGGGATTATAAGAATCCATCATGAGTATCCATGTGAGATAGAGAAATCTCACCCGAGGGTCAGAATTGTAACCAGGGACGAGGCTCTGCCGAGTGCCTGGTTGCAATTCTGATCCCGAGGGTGAGATTTCCCTATCTCACATGGATCACTCATGATGGATTATTTTTCTCCCATTATGTGTTTATTAACAGCATAAAATCAATGACTTTGCTGATTTAACGCCAGAATAAGGCGACGTCGACGTAACGTCATGACGTCATAAGTCACATGTCATGTAAGATAGAGTTATCTCACATGAGGGAAATGCCTATCTCACATGAGCAGAAATGGGAGAAAAATCGATTTCTATTGGATTCGTACTTAAAGTCGAATTTCAGATGGAAACTGGTATGCAGAGCTCTGAAATAGACACTGCATGTGCTTTTATGTCGGTTTTGAGTATATTTAGTCAGTTTTCGTGTCTAACAACCGTAATTTCGATTTTCAGCTTTTTGTGGGTCTTAAAATGGCGTGCCTGGGCTACTTTTTTAATTGAAGTTTAATTCTTTGTTATGGAAATGTAGGCTGCTGTTTGTGGAACATGTTTTCAAAACTTTAACTTCAAAAAAAAAAGTTTGGTAGGTTTGCCACCACTAAATCTTTCCCCTACCCCCCAAAAATAAGATATTGTGAACAGTTTTAGAAGGGTTTAACTTGTAAACTATTATTAATATACATGAAAACACTGACTTTGTAGCGTACGGCTATTATCAATTTTGATTTCAGTGGAATTTGTGGCATGTTTGAGCGTGTAAAAACAACTAAAAGTAGACAATATCCCACAAATTGATGGAATTTTACTAAGAAAACACGTTTTGGTGTGCAAATCTGAATATTGTACATATGCAAAGTCCTGCTGGTTACTAAAATGCATGTTTTATTGATGTTTATTGAATTATTTTGATAATTTGTCACATTTGTCAAGTATATTGCCAAGAAATGTTATTTCATATGACATATCAAATAGTGTAAAACTAAAGAAAAAAGTCGTTGAATTTGGTAAATTTCAACTTTTTCTATGCATCTTCAAATGTCCATATCTCGGTCAATGCTTGTTCGATTTGCATAAATTATGCATTTTTGAGCGTGATATATAGCTCAGAATATAAAAACTTTACATTTAAAAATTATTAACTCTGTGTGCTTCTCTTTAAGAGAGCTAAATGGGATAAATCGATTTCTATTGGATTCGTACTTAAAGTCGAATTTCAGATGGAAACTGGTATGCAGAGCTCTGAAACAGACACTGAATGTGCTTTTATGTCGGTTTTGAGTATATTTAGTCAGTTTTCGTGTCTAACAACCGTAATTTCGAGTTTCAGCTTTTTGTGGGTCTTAAAATGGCGTGCCTGGGCTACTTCTTTAATTGAAGTTTCATTCTTTGGTATGGAAATGTAGGCTGCTGTTTGTGGAACACGTTTTCAAAACTTTAGCTTAAAAAAAAAAAGTTTGGTAGGTTTGCCACCACTAAATCTTTCCCCTAGCCCCCCAAAAATAAGATACTGTGAACAGTTTTAGAAGGGTTTAACTTGTAAACTATTATTAATATACATGAAAACACTGACTTTGTAGCGTACGGCTATTATCAATTTTGATTTCAGTGGAATTTGTGGCATGTTTGAGCGTGTAGACAATATCCCACAAATTGATGGAATTTTACTAAGAAAACACGTTTTGGTGTGCAAATCTGAATATTGTACATATGCAAAGTCCTGCTGGTTACTAAAATGCATGTTTTATTGATGTTTATTGAATTATTTTGATAATTTGTCACGTTTGTCAAGTATATTGCCAAGAAATGTTATTTCATATGACAATTCAAATAGTGTAAAACTAAAGAAAAAAGTCGTTGAATTTGGTAAATTTCAACTTTTTCTATGCATCTTCAAATGTCCATATCTCGGTCAATGCTTGTTCGATTTGCATAAATTATGCATTTTTGAGCGTGATATATAGCTCAGAATATAAAAACTTTACATTTAAAAATTATTAACTCTGTGTGCTTCTCTTTAAGAGAGCTAAATGGGATAAATCGATTTCTATTGGATTCGTACTTAAAGTCGAATTTCAGATGGAAACTGGTATGCAGAGCTCTGAAACAGACACTGAATGTGCTTTTATGTCGGTTTTGAGTATATTTAGTCAGTTTTCGTGTCTAACAACCGTAATTTCGAGTTTCAGCTTTTTGTGGGTCTTAAAATGGCGTGCCTGGGCTACTTCTTTAATTGAAGTTTCATTCTTTGGTATGGAAATGTAGGCTGCTGTTTGTGGAACATGTTTTCAAAACTTTAGCTTCAAAAAAAAAGTTTGGTAGGTTTGCCACCACTAAATCTTTCCCCTACCCCCCCAAAAATAAGATACTGTGAACAGTTTTAGAAGGGTTTGACTTGTAAACTATTATTAATATAAATGAAAACACTGACTTTGTAGCGTACGGCTATGATCAATTTTGATTTCAGTGGAATTTGTGGCATGTTTGAGCGTGTATACACAACTAAAAGTAGACAATATCCCACAAATTGATGGAATTTTACTAAGAAAACACGTTTTGGTGTGCAAATCTGAATATTGTACATATGAAAAGTCCTGCTGGTTACTAAAATGCATGTTTTATTGATGTTTATTGAATTATTTTGATAATTTGTCACATTTGTCAAGTATATTGCCAAGAAATGTTATTTCATATGACAATTCAAATAGTGTAAAACTAAAGAAAAAAGTCGTTGAATTTGGTCAATTTCAACTTTTTCTATGCATCTTCAAATCTCCATATCTCGGTCAATGCTTGTTCGATTTGCATAAATTATGAATTTTTGAGCGTGATATATAGCTGAGAATATAAAAACGTTACATTTAAAAATTATTAACTCTGTGTGCTTCTCTTTAAGAGAGCTAAATGGGATTATAAGAATCCATCATGAGTATCCATGTGAGATAGAGAAATCTCACCCGAGGGTCAGAATTGTAACCAGGGACGAGGCTCTGCCGAGTGCCTGGTTGCAATTCTGATCCCGAGGGTGAGATTTCCCTATCTCACATGGATCACTCATGATGGATTATTTTTCTCCCATTATGTGTTTATTAACAGCATAAAATCAATGACTTTGCTGATTTAACGCCAGAATAAGGCGACGTCGACGTAACGTCATGACGTCATAAGTCACATGTCATGTAAGATAGAGTTATCTCACATGAGGGAAATGCCTATCTCACATGAGCAGAAATGGGAGAAAAATCGATTTCTATTGGATTCGTACTTAAAGTCGAATTTCAGATGGAAACTGGTATGCAGAGCTCTGAAATAGACACTGCATGTGCTTTTATGTCGGTTTTGAGTATATTTAGTCAGTTTTCGTGTCTAACAACCGTAATTTCGATTTTCAGCTTTTTGTGGGTCTTAAAATGGCGTGCCTGGGCTACTTTTTTAATTGAAGTTTAATTCTTTGTTATGGAAATGTAGGCTGCTGTTTGTGGAACATGTTTTCAAAACTTTAACTTCAAAAAAAAAGTTTGGTAGGTTTGCCACCACTAAATCTTTCCCCTACCCCCCAAAAATAAGATATTGTGAACAGTTTTAGAAGGGTTTAACTTGTAAACTATTATTAATATACATGAAAACACTGACTTTGTAGCGTACGGCTATTATCAATTTTGATTTCAGTGGAATTTGTGGCATGTTTGAGCGTGTAAAAACAACTAAAAGTAGACAATATCCCACAAATTGATGGAATTTTACTAAGAAAACACGTTTTGGTGTGCAAATCTGAATATTGTACATATGCAAAGTCCTGCTGGTTACTAAAATGCATGTTTTATTGATGTTTATTGAATTATTTTGATAATTTGTCACATTTGTCAAGTATATTGCCAAGAAATGTTATTTCATATGACATATCAAATAGTGTAAAACTAAAGAAAAAAGTCGTTGAATTTGGTAAATTTCAACTTTTTCTATGCATCTTCAAATGTCCATATCTCGGTCAATGCTTGTTCGATTTGCATAATTATGCATTTTTGAGCGTGATATATAGCTCAGAATATAAAAACTTTACATTTAAAAATTATTAACTCTGTGTGCTTCTCTTTAAGAGAGCTAAATGGGATAAATCGATTTCTATTGGATTCGTACTTAAAGTCGAATTTCAAATGGAAACTGGTATGCAGAGCTCTGAAACAGACACTGAATGTGCTTTTATGTCGGTTTTGAGTATATTTAGTCAGTTTTCGTGTCTAACAACCGTAATTTCGAGTTTCAGCTTTTTGTGGGTCTTAAAATGGCGTGCCTGGGCTACTTCTTTAATTGAAGTTTCATTCTTTGGTATGGAAATGTAGGCTGCTGTTTGTGGAACACGTTTTCAAAACTTTAGCTTAAAAAAAAAAAGTTTGGTAGGTTTGCCACCACTAAATCTTTCCCCTAGCCCCCCAAAAATAAGATACTGTGAACAGTTTTAGAAGGGTTTGACTTGTAAACTATTATTAATATACATGAAAACACTGACTTTGTAGCGTACGGCTATTATCAATTTTGATTTCAGTGGAATTTGTGGCATGTTTGAGCGTGTAGACAATATCCCACAAATTGATGGAATTTTACTAAGAAAACACGTTTTGGTGTGCAAATCTGAATATTGTACATATGCAAAGTCCTGCTGGTTACTAAAATGCATGTTTTATTGATGTTTATTGAATTATTTTGATAATTTGTCACGTTTGTCAAGTATATTGCCAAGAAATGTTATTTCATATGACAATTCAAATAGTGTAAAACTAAAGAAAAAAGTCGTTGAATTTGGTCAATTTCAACATTTTCTATGCATCTTCAAATGTCCATATCTCGGTCAATGCTTGTTCGATTTGCATAAATTATGCATTTTTGAGCGTGATATATAGCTGAGAATATAAAAACTTTACATTTAAAAATTATGAACTTTGTGTGCTTCTCTTTAAGGTTACATTGCACCATTGCGTTTGTGCTTCCGTGGTGTATAGTCAAATAGTGCCTAATAAAAAACGTTTCCCTGCCTTACTAGTGATACAAAATGCATGCTTTTGATTGCTTTTTGTTATTATTACCTATAATTCAGCCAAATGATGTATTGTGAACATTGATTAGTGTTTGTTTGAGATATTTAATTATAATTGACATAGACAGTAAAGCGAAAGTAGAAATGGGGTAAATCTATCTGTGACGTGTCAAAATAGAACGTGACGTCATTCAACAGATTGGCTTGTTCTTATGTGATACATGACCCCCTGTTTTTATTGCATTTTTTATATTGGCGGACGCTCGATCGTTTGATTGATATGTGTTTAAAAAATTTCTACGGAGAAAAGGCGCGTTTTTTATCTCTTGATATACATTCGTCCTATATAAAACAAAGAAGGAAAATCAATGGTGCAATGTAACCACGATACTTAATCGCGAGCGCAAGCTCGCCTCACGGTTAACGCGTTGTTGATTGTCTGAAATTGCCATACTAAGGCACGGTGAATCGTATTTCTAGCACAATGCAACTGGCAGGT
>JAWPHD010003691.1:0-80000 GCA_037043455.1 Cyrtodaria siliqua
TATTATAGTGTTATATTGAAAGGGCCAGTAAATTTTGACTTATGAGACACCTTTGTCTTGAACATCATTACTTCCCGATTCCTATTCTTTAATGCCAGGCACCAGGCAGGTAGGCAATCGGTAACCGTTATTTAACTAGCTGGCGGCTCACCAACCGGTCTCTTTTCAGTAACAAGCCCGCCTCTGACGGGACTCAAACCTTCGACCTCCGGATTACGAGGCGGATGCCTTAACCACTAGACCACCGTAACTCCGTCTGTATTACTTGAAAAGGCTTTATAATGTTGGATGTTGTTTTCTGCATGTCGTTGTGGTTAGGCACTAGATACGTATTTGGTATTACATAAAAGGGCTAATATTGTTGCGCGCTTGTCAGGACACGCGGATATAAACCGAATCTTCGTAAAATTCTAGTTTGTTATCTTCTTAATCAGTGATTGATTAATATTTTATTTTATTATTAAATGGGTGTAAGCAATGACTAGTGTATGAACATTTAGATATTTTAATATCTATAAAATATTCCAATAACTCTCACGAATTCAAATGCAATGCTATTCAATCCTTCAACACTATATATCATAAAATCAATGAAAATGCCTTAACAATATATAAACATGTTCTTTCTCACTGATTACTGTAGATAAGTCTCTTTAAAATAATAACGCGAACATACACGCGAGTCTTTTAACTCCGTAATACTAAATTGAGGTGAACACTGATGACTTGCTCGTAACAAATGATGAGTATTTTGTACGTAAAATATTCTGTTCTTGTAAAAATCTTATTTTACAGTTACCAATGTGGAAACAGATTTAAACAATTTTAAATAATCTGTTATAAATAATGTTACACTAGACTTACTAAATTTTCCAGATAAAATAGGCTTTTTAGTTCAACAGAATAGTTGCTTTTTCTCCTTTTAATTTGACAGAGTTGCTGCTTTCTAAATTTTGTACTTCTCCTTCTCTTTTTAAATGACAGAAAACTGGGCTTATATACTCCCAGGAATGTTCAACCACAAATCTGGGTGAAAGTGACCAAATCTCTGGATGCAAACAACCGACCCAAAATCGCCCATAATATTGGTTGCTCCCAATGTTTTGGTTGCATGACCTTTAACCTAGACACACCCTCTTCATAAGAAAACCTAATTTACAGACTAAGATTGAATGAAACATATGCATATAAACAGTTAAACATGTACAATATTAATTATTTAAATAAAATATATACCAAAAGTTTGTCCTTTGACTGTCCTTGCATTTTAAATATAGTTTTCAAAACTGAAAGACGATGCTGACTGCAAATAGAATGTAAACACACTCCCACAATGCATTGCAACAAACATGGCTGCCATAAGAAACAATTCTAAACTTTTGAAAAGTAAAACATCAAATACTTCATTGGATAACACTTAAATTATCTGGTAAGCTAAGTTTTGATAATCTAATGATAAGAGTGGACTATCCATTGCAGGAAAACACTATGACAACAGTTATTATCACTGTTAACAGTGTCAAGTCGCGAAAACTGATTACATATCGTCACATGTACTCTGTTTACATTGTCTGTTCAGACAGCACTAGTCCACACCAGGCACTTCAAAACTAGCAATACTGTCAATATTGATAATCATATAAACTATAACTGCTCTTGATACAATCAAAATGTTGAAACACCAGGTCATCACATTAATCATTATGTTGAAACACCAGGTCATCACATTACCCCCCACTTAATAAGGCAAAGCTCCGACTGCCTAAATAAATTATGTATCAAAGTTTCATAACTCACTTGTAGTCATATAAGTTTACATTTCTCGAAAAATAACTTGAGTAGTCATCTCTATTTTCATAGCACATCTAAATAGACATAAACACCTCTTTTAAACATTATGTCATTTAAATGAACGTTATTACTAACAACATAACAATTTACCATCTCAGCAAGCAATCCTTTTAGAAATTTATTTGAATAATTTTAATAATATTGTTAACCATTAACAAATACTTTAAAATAGTCACTGTTTATATATTAAAGAAAAATGGCTCAGCTTATTCGTCATTGTTTATTTAACTTTTTTTTATTCTTTACTGTCTGTTCTCCTTGTTTCTGTTTTTCAGTCCTTCACGTCTCTTCTTCTTTCGTTCCCTGGTACGCTCCATTAAACTGCTCATCCTGGCTAACTCCTCAACGACCCTGGCCAACGTATTATCCTGACATCTCACCGCTCTACTATTTCTCTCCAGTGCATCGACAATTTCCCTCGTTCCATTTGCTATTGACACTGTTCTCATCTGGACGTTTGAACTGTTTGTCTGCCCGTCACTTTGTGTATTTATGTTTTGACTGCATTCCGGTTCGGTTTGTGACTGTTCAACCCCTTTTAACACCATATCTTCTGCCCTTTTCTGACATTTACGACATGGTCCACATTTCAAAGGCTCACTCATATCTATCTCTGCACATGAGCAATCTCTTGGGCTCATGCATCTTGACAGCCCGTCGCAATTTCCTTGTCTTTTACCAGGTCGGTACTCTATAGAAAAGTCATATTAGGCTAAAATCTCGATCCAGCGTGCTATTTTACCACTCGGTTCTTTTAAGCTAAACAACCAAACCGAAGCCTGGTGATCACTTCTCACCAAAAACTTTCTACCGAGAAGGTATTGTCTAAAATATTGGATGAAATAAACTGCCGCCAGAAGCTCTTTCTCTGTGATACAGTAATTCCTTTCTGCTTTGTTCAGAGCTCTACTAGCATAGGCTATTACCCTTTCTCTGCCTTCTTGTATTTGTGAAAGAACACCACCAATTCCAACACCTGATGCATCTACATCTAAAACGAACTCACCACCATCATTTAATGGGTATCCCATAATTTCTGGACTGATCAGGGCTCTTTTAATATTTTTAAATGACTGTTCGCAGGCCTCGTCCTATATAAAAGCTTTGTCCTTTTTGGTCAGTTCGACTAAAGGTCTTGACATCTTTGCAAAATCACGTACAAACCGCCTGTAGTACGATCCTGTTGCAACAAACTGTTTTACTTGTTTCGTATTTTGAGGTTTTGGCCACTGAACTATCTTTGAAATGTTGTTGGGGTCCGGTTTCACACCATCTCGAGACACGACATGTCCAAGAAACACAACCTCCGTTTGAAGCATGTTGCATTTTTCTGGCTTAAGCTTGAGACCTGCGTCTTTTAATCTGTCAAGGACTTGACTCACACAGTGTATATGTTCGTCAAAAGTCTTTCCAAACACGATAATGTCATCTATGTACACTAGACATGTCTCCCACTGGAGGCCTTGTAGTGCCAGTTCCATAGTGCGCTGGAAAGTGCCCGCTGCATTGTTTAAACCAAATGGCATACGGTTCATTTCAAAGTGCCCGAATTTACAACAAAATGCGCTTTTGGGAATATCTTCTTTTTTAAGAGGAATCTGAAAATACCCGCTTGTTAAGTCGAAGCTACTAAATAAACTGGATCCTGCAACAGCATCCAGACAATCTTGTATACGTGGTAAAGGAAAACCATCCGGTTTGACTAAAGCATTTACTTTTCTGTAATCCACGCATGGTCGAATGGATCCGTTTTTCTTGCGAACTAGTACTATGGGAGACGCCCATGGTGAAGTACTTGCTTGTATAACACCTTTTTGTAGGAGATCTTCAATAGCCTTTTTTTCTTCATCAGCATATGCCAGTGGTACACGTCTTGGCCTTTGTTTAATAGGAGCAGCATCACCTGTGCAAATTGGGTGCTCTGCAAGGTTTGTAAGACCTAAATCCCAGTCATTCCTTGAAAATGTTTCTTCATACTTCACTAGCAAGCCTGCCACTACCTGTTTCTCATGCTCTGATTTACCTTCTGTTGACTTCTCAAACAATGCTCTCAAATGCTCAGGCACATCTTCATCTTTCGCTTTCTTCAGCGACAACACATTGCTTGAAGACTCCTGAATACACGTTTGTATACGTTTTATATTCCCCTGGTTACCATCCTCTTCCTTATATTCCTTTTCTACCAGTACACTTACTACTCTTTCTATTCTCTCTGATCTCCCAATTTCAGCATCTTGTCTCAAAAGAATCTCATGCGCAAATGGATTTAGAATTCTTACTTTGCACGTCGGTGCTCTATTAATGTCTACCAAAGTAGATGCCATCATCAACTGGTAACTCTCTTTAAATTGGTCCGTTGGTTCCAATAAAAAAACCTGACTCATTATCAATATCATCTTCTTCAACTCTCTCAACATACACATTCACCACTGTTTCTGTACTCCCAGGTATGCAGCAGTCATCCGCTAATGTAACCTTTCTGACCTTCTTTCCTCTACCCACTTGTAGACAGGGAATTTCAATACCATCTAGGATAATCTTGTTCCTACTCAAAAGAATGTCTGCTGGTCCTTTCTCACCTCCCATCAGTATGTCATAACCCAAAAGAGCATCATCTTCTATCTCTGCTATTATAGCTTCCTTGATGATCTCCAATGGTCCCAACTTCAACCTGAACATGGCTTTCCCCTTTTCCTTTATAGGAGAACCACCTGCACCCTTTAAACACGATGACCTCTCCAACTTTGGCCGGTTACATTCTTTGATTTTCTCATAAACCCTTGCTGAAATAACAGTTTTTGATGCGCCTGTATCAGCAGTAAAAAGGATCGGAGAATCTTCAACAAAACCTCTAATATAAATTCCGTCACATAGGTTAGTTTTCTTAATCATTGGTGATTGCGCAGTGGAGAGTAAGCTGTTCTCTCCTTCTCTTATGTTTGAACATGTTTGGCCTTTCTTTTCTAGTTGGACCCCCCTTTTGCCGCAAGAGTCGGTCCCCTGTAGTTTAAATGATGGTTGTTCCCATTCTGTTGATCGTTCTTATATTGTTGATTACTTCTGTTTTCTCTGTGATTGTAGTTATTTTCAAAGTTTTCTCTGTAGTTCTGCTTTCCCCTATAGTTATTGTCTCTTTTATCAGGACACTCTCTGGCATAATGGCCCATTTTATGACATTTAAAACACTCAATGTTTTGATTTTCATTTTTGGGGTGTTTGTTTTTCACAGAAAATTGGGACTTTTGTGCTTCTTCTAGTTTATCAAGCCTTTTCATCAATTGGTCTAGGATTTGATTTTTGCTATTGTCTGTGCTCTTTTCTAATGGCTTTTCAAGTCCTTGTTTGTTATCTTCTATTGTTTTGGTAGGCTGATTATTTGGAATCCTATTAACTCGCGCATGGACCTCTTCATAGTCACTTGTAATGTCTTCTGTTTCTATAAAATTGTCATCTACAGCTCTCCTAGTGCTTCTTCTATTTCTTCTATCTGGATCTGTTCTATTTCTTGTCTGGATCAGATTCACTACATGAAACACTGCTTCGTCTATATACGCTGGCTCTTTATGGTACTCGACTTCAAATCTGATTTCATCATCCAGAAGTCCGTCCAAAAAACGCCGCACTAGATCCTCATCTCGAGTCCTTCTATCCCGATAGCCATGTGCTTTGTCATACAGCATCTTTAGATCAGCCGCATATTCTTCTGCTGTTTCTCCATGCTTTTGGAACCTTCTGCTAAACTTTGCTGCAAAAGATCTAGCTGTCTTGATCACTCGGTACCTGCTGTTTAATTCGCTAGTAAGCTCTTTATAGTCTGATAAAACCACATGTGGTAGTTGGGAAAACACGAATTGACCTGCCTGTCCTTCTATTCTGGGTAGCAGTTGATCAAGTTTATCTTCACTGTTCCAACCGTACCTTATTGCAATTGCTTCAAATCTTGCAATCCATACCTCCCAATCTTCTTTTCCTGTGAAGGCTGGTATTTTTATACTGCCGAATGATCTTGAGTTGGAAGGTGGTGCCCTGTAACATGCCTCATTATTTGGATAGTAATGACTACTGGGTCGCAAGGCTTGTTGATTACTCATATTTAGGTTGTTTGAGTAATAAGAGTTGATTTCTGTGGGTACTCGTTGCATACAGCTGGAAGAACCATAGTTGTTGTGTTGTGCTGACTGACTGTATGAGTTTTGGTCAAATTCTGATTGGTTGTAGCCAGAGTTTTGTGTCGCTGGTTGCTGCGTTGTATACGAGTTCCTGTGCTGTGCATAATCTCTTATATGACGGGTTTCATTAAATGATCTATGGGAGGGGTAGCTGTTTTCTATATGACAATCTGAGTGGTTGTTGCTTCCGTTTGTCTGATGGTCTGGCATCTGTTTAATGTTTTTAAGCTCATTCACCACGTCTTTCAAGACACCTGTCATGCTAGTCATCAGGCGACTCATTCCTTCTATAGTCTCCTCATTTCTATTGGGTTCTTGGATTTGTATAGACCTATGGTTTGTTACATGTTGGTTATCTGTTGAATTACTACTACCGTCATGCAGAAAGCCATCTTCACTCTGCATGTCTGACTGTTGACTATTCCTTTCTACTGATAACCCCTGTTGATTTTCACAGTCTTCAGTGTTTCTCGGATTAAAAATCACTTCTCCGTCATCATATCTTGGACTTCGCTCTGCCATATTATTTTTTTAAAATGATACACAATTTTCCGAGTTAAACGTTAGGTTCGTATCTCTGGATCCGTACTTGCTTAAACGAATCCCACTTCTGACACCATAAATGTTGCGCGCTTGTCAGGACACGCGGATATAAACCGAATCTTCGTAAAATTCTAGTTTGTTATCTTCTTAATCAGTGATTGATTAATATTTTATTTTATTATTAAATGGGTGTAAGCAATGACTAGTGTATGAACATTTAGATATTTTAATATCTATAAAATATTCCAATAACTCTCACGAATTCAAATGCAATGCTATTCAATCCTTCAACACTATATATCATAAAATCAATGAAAATGCCTTAACAATATATAAACATGTTCTTTCTCACTGATTACTGTAGATAAGTCTCTTTAAAATAATAACGCGAACATACACGCGAGTCTTTTAACTCCGTAATACTAAATTGAGGTGAACACTGATGACTTGCTCGTAACAAATGATGAGTATTTTGTACGTAAAATATTCTGTTCTTGTAAAAATCTTATTTTACAGTTACCAATGTGGAAACAGATTTAAACAATTTTAAATAATCTGTTATAAATAATGTTACACTAGACTTACTAAATTTTCCAGATAAAATAGGCTTTTCAGTTCAACAGAATAGTTGCTTTTTCTCCTTTTAATTTGACAGAGTTGCTGCTTTCTAAATTTTGTACTTCTCCTTCTCTTTTTAAATGACAGAAAACTGGGCTTATATACTCCCAGGAATGTTCAACCACAAATCTGGGTGAAAGTGACCAAATCTCTGGATGCAAACAACCGACCCAAAATCGCCCATAATATTGGTTGCTCCCAATGTTTTGGTTGCATGACCTTTAACCTAGACACACCCTCTTCATAAGAAAACCTAATTTACAGACTAAGATTGAATGAAACATATGCATATAAACAGTTAAACATGTACAATATTAATTATTTAAATAAAATATATACCAAAAGTTTGTCCTTTGACTGTCCTTGCATTTTAAATATAGTTTTCAAAACTGAAAGACGATGCTGACTGCAAATAGAATGTAAACACAGTCTCCCACAATGCATTGCAACAAACATGGCTGCCATAAGAAACAATTCTAAACTTTTGAAAAGTAAAACATCAAATACTTCATTGGATAACACTTAAATTATCTGGTAAGCTAGGTTTTGGTAATCTAATGATAAGAGTGGACTATCCATTGCAGGAAAACACTATGACAACAGTTATTATCACTGTTAACAGTGTCAAGTCGCGAAAACTGATTACATATAGTCACATGTACTCTGTTAACATTGTCTGTTCAGACAGCACTAGTCCACACCAGGCACCTCAAAACTAGCAATACTGTCAATATTGATAATCATATAAACTATAACTGCTCTTGATACAATCAAAATGTTGAAACACCAGGTCATCACATTAATCATTATGTTGAAACACCAGGTCATCACAATATATCATTACGGATGCTGTATCCTGCGTGTTGTCTTACTTAGGCGTCAGCTATATAGAGAACAATAAATGGGTATTTTCATATGATATACGGCCAGAGACGCCATACCAGCCCGAGAGCTTTAGCTCATTTTTTTTTATTCTATTTATCATATACTTCAGCAATGACTTTTTTAAACTGTCTACTTCGGCTAACTTACAACGCTGTTTTCCAGGGAGAAAACAAAAATGTATTAATACCCATTTTGATGTGTTCACGTCTGTCGCGTTAGTGTAGATCTACAAGACATTTTCTTTTCTCCGAAATTTAAATGAATGCCATTGAATTTGAAATTGTCTAATTCGGAACATAAATAGTCACAAGTAGTAATTTCATCCTCGGATAGTTCTCACTGTGGTATACCGTACCCTGCACATTGCTATGTACACTGAGTATTGGTGAGTATTATCATTGGATTTAGCGACGCCGGAGATCGAACGAGGGTAAGTTCAGTTTCAATTTTTAGTGTTTTTGAGTTTGTTTGATATAAATTTGATAAAAAATTAAATCATTTGATCATTTTCCTAGTCCCTGAAAACCCGAAAATGTTTCGATATTGCTTAAAAAGGTAATAAGAAGGCAAAACTCGGCCACTCACGCAATAAATAAACTAGGGTCTGTCAAATTTGATTTTTTTGTTTATATTCTCCCGTAAACGAAAAACTTGAATCGAGCAAATTGTGATCCCTAAAACCAAGTAGCTTTAGTCCAAATTTCTGAAAAAATTATGAAATTACAAAAAAGATATAGGTAAAACAAGATACAATCAAGTGTACCGAGTATTGTTTTGGTGTTGCTCGCCGGTGTCACGAGTATTGCTTTAAAGTGTACCGAGTATTGGCCATTAATATATTGAGTAAATGCAAGGAGAACCTACAGAGTATATACCACATTCAGTGTTAAATATAAATTATTGTGTATACTTATTGACAGTGTATATGCAAAGGAAGCATTTCGAAGTTGTGTGACCTACGTGGCTATTACAGAATATCCACAAAATCGTTATCAAATGGAGAAATTTTGTTTGTTTTGAGTGCGGTATTGAAGCAGTGGTTATTTGTAAAAAAAAACTCGTCCATTGGTTGTTGAGCGGATCTTATCTAGAAGGTTTCATTGTATCCAGAAATCGTCCACATACCAAACATGTTGTAATGTCCAAAAGGGCGTGTGTTTATTGTCCTGGGGTGGGTCTTTTCAAACTACTGGGGGTTTCAAGAAAAATTGTGTAAGGGTTTGATTCATTTTTGAGACAAATCTTAATAAATATATTGATTTTGTATAGGTGGTCATATTGTGAATATTGTATTTGTCCAATTGGTTATTTTACGCTGGTTTAAATAATATTTCTGATCTAAGGCGAGCATGCTACCATCACACTATGGCGGATCACTACGTGTTGTAAATGTTTGTCCGATGAAAGCCATATGACTGAAATAAGTGACATCAACACATATCTAAGCTATGCATTGCATTGACGGATGTAGAGAGGTCCTTATATTTATACCGGACCCCCATGGAATAGGCTCCGATCCCCAAAGATTGACCCGAATCCCCTTTAAATACCCGAAAAATACAGTAAAGGTACTAAAAAGGATGTAAATGGAACTAAATTAGGATGAAAAGCAAAAAAAAAGCGCTGCACATTTTTTTAGGTAAAACCAATATGACGGACCCCTATGAAAAATGTTCTGGATCCGCCCCTGCATTCAGATGTAGAGAAATTTGTCGTCTAATAGCATAATCCCATTTAACTCACAACGAGTGTGAATTGCACTTCGCTTAAAATGTTGCGAGCAACTTTCGTTCCTCGTTGTGAGCACTCATGAAACGGGTTTGACAAGGTAAGCACGGAGATTTTTTCAAATATCGGAATACAGTTCGATAGCTATGGGTTTTCGGAGTACGCACATATAAAATTGATGCATGTAGTTGGCCATTTTTGATAGAAAAATCGTTTGACACAGTCACTCGGGGGACAATGGAAAAATTAAATGAATTTCGACAAACGGGTTTTCAATAAAATTGTCCACATACAGGCATTATTTTTATATGGGCGTACTCAGAAAACCCATCGCTATCGAACTGCATTTCGATAGTCTTACACAAAAGGCTGTAATCTCGTTGTGCTCACAACGAGAAATGGCGTCCAATGTCTACGTGAGTTTAAGAGAATTATTAAATCCCTGAGGGTCTGAACACACGGACCCCCTTTGGATCCGCGCATGCCGGATCCAGAGGGGCGGGGGTTAGGACCACTACCCCGTTGGATTTCAAAAATATAAGGTATGTTTTATTAAAATCACAATGAAAGCAGACGTTCGTACGATTTTGGACCCCTTCTGGAATATAGAAGACACCCTTTGGGAAAAATTCATGAATCCGCGCCTGTAATGATCGAATTAATAAAAACCTTTCATTGAACATTCAGGCGATCAGAAAAAAAAATAACTATACTGACATGGAGTATAGAAGAACTTCTGAAGCATTTGACACTTGCAATTGCTTTCGTAAAATAGATTATTTATTGCAATACCCATCCATAGATGGGGGTGTAACCCCTCCCCTATGAGTACCGAGTATTCCCTAAAATTGAGGGCGATTACTGCGTACATTTAATTTCGGGACCCGAGACTGACCGGGTACTGATTTCTCCACATTTTGCGTCGGGCGAGTACTGCGCACCAGTACTGAATAGTCTCTAAAATCCGACTGAATACTGCGTACAAAAAAGGTGTGTCACCCTAATAGGTACGACTTGACAATAACCGTGACAAACCTGCAGCAAAGCATGAGTCGCCTAGGTCCGAGGTTATTAGCATATATGTTTTACCATACACAATAAAGAATTTCTATCAGTCTTTGCCAATTTTAATTACCAATTGATCAGTGAAACTCATGTTTCTCTTTCCCTCTTTATCGGTCATATCGTCTTTTTTAAACGATTTTTTAAAGTATTTTATACATATCATATAACAATATATTTTCAGCAAAATGAAATGACTTAATCGATAAGTAGATATAAGAAACAGACAAAAGTTATCGTTTTACCATTCTAATTTACTCATTATTTTGTACAATACTCGGTACACTAACGTTGAGCTAGAATGCAATACTCGGCACACACTAAATTAATACTCGGTACACTTGATTGTATCTTTTTTTACCTATATCTTTTTTGTACTTTCATATTTTTTTCAGAAATTTGGACTAAGGCTTCTTGGTTTTAGGGATCACAATTTGCTCGATTCAAGTTTTTCGTTTACGGAAGAATATAAACAAAAAAATCAAATTTGACAGACCCTAGTTTATTTATTGCGTGAGTAAAGAGCCGAGTTTTGCCTTCTTATTACCTTTTTAAGCAATATCGAAACATTTTCGGGTTTTCAGGGACTAGGAAAATGATCAAATGATTTAATTTGTTATCAAATTTATATCAAACAAACTCAAAAACACTAAAAATTTAAACTGAACTTACCCTCGTTCGATCTCCTGCGTCGCGAAATCCAATGATAATACTCACCAATACTCAGTGTACATAGCAATATCCAGGGTACGGTATACCACAGTGTCTATATCACTGAGTTTATTATACATTGTTAAACTCTATTTATGGTCCATGTTTTATGCCTTATTTCTTTCTTTATTTTACTTCTATCTATCTACATGTATCATCTCTGTTATGTCACCTTCTCAGCATTACAAGTCATTTCCGTTGAGTTATGGTCAAAGATGACAGCTTAACGTACATGTAGATGTAGATGTATCGCCAATAATCTGGCGCGAAAACAGGATGGAATGCAGAAGAAAAAACCATATCGTGACAAATCGTATACACTCGTAACTAATCGGTAATTTCCGTATCACTCCGCTGAAATAGTCCTGAAGAACATTCTGTTGTTTCCGTGATATGATATGTTTCACCCTTTATTTCACGGGTGTGATAAAGCTTTATTGCCCGTCAACTAAATCCTGATTGATATGACTAGCTATGTCCTTGTCGTATCGTATATTCAAAAATAACGTATTTATAGGGAAGTATTTGATAAAAATGTCTGGTATGTTTGGGCTATTTGACTATGTGTACGTCAATTGATGCATTGCTTAGGCGCTAGAGCGGTTACACTTGGATCATTAGTTATCTGACAATCGAATGCGGTTTTATGTTCATTGTTTTGTTATGTTGTTCATTTTCTTCATGATGGACCATTTTAACTGTGTCATACATGTGTATATCAGTAATCAGCATGTGTATTTACCTTTGTCACCTTGTTTATTGTTTCTTCATTGAATTTATTTTTCCTGAACAACGGTCTTCGTTGCAGTTTCTTTTAAACAGTTTATGTATTTTGCTATTTAAAAAAGTTACTTTATAACACTAACCCATGGCCTCTGACCGTTCCAAGGCGGTAGCCCTATTGTCACCCATTTTATATTTGTGATGTCATTTACCTTGCCTTCCGTTTATGTATCCTTGCAATTGTTGTTTGGTTGACTGTGGTTCTTGATTTCTACATTTCCTGTTTGAATTTTATATCCTCTTTCCTAATCGTTTAGCCAGTAAATTGCGCCCGGACTGGGAATATAATGACTCTTTCTTAATATTCTGATTAGTATTGTCTATTGTTAATTAACTATATTAGGCGTGTTTTACTATAAACTCTACATGTAATACGACGCAAACTCGGTCAATACGAAACGAAAGTTGGCCAATATGAGAAAAAAAAGAAACTCGCCAATACGAGCTTAGGTGACGTCATCCACGTTAAGAGACGTCAATCACGCCTGCTTACCAACGTATACATGAAAATAATTAACGCAACTGTAATTAGACGCAAATCATTTCAAAATAACGTTATTTAAAAAAAAAATACTTTAGTTGAGCTGGCTGTAAACAATTTATTTTTTAATCAGTATAAAATATTATGAAATTATTTCATCATCTGATAAAATCATGAAATCACTAAAAATCCTGACCTTAATAAATACCAAAAACAGTAGATTGCGTGTAATTAGACCTCATGCTTATCCGCGAGGGAGAATGCCCGCGGACCCTTTAACAACCTCTCTCGCTTTGCTCCATCACTAATGGTAGCCGCCTGTCAAATCAAAGTAGCCACCTAGTTCAAAAATTAGAGATAGCCCTGCCTTGGATGCTCATTTCCAATTCGACTTTTATATCTATTTTCATTCTCAATAAATTGAGCATTCACGTCTTATGTATGAAATATGCTGCTCTCGTTCAACCCATTAAAAGAAGAGTTTCCTGATGTTCGTTCTTTATCAACGTATTTTTCCCCCAGAAAACTACATTAGTGGCTAATGGTACCTTTTGCGATATAAAACATTCTTACAGTTAGTGTTTCCAAGGAAATGGGGTATCATTTGAATTCAATTATCGTTTCAAAAGTCTAACTAAACTACTAATCAAGATATTTGTATCAACATGTTTGATGTATCAATGTATTTGCCAATGGGTGTCTTTTTAAATGTATTTGTATAAGATTTTTATCGATCGCATAAACTTAAGGCTTTATATGACCATGTTTCTCATTTTAGCGGATTAATCGACTATTACGTAATCTTGCTATTTTTATTTGATATAAACCAATAAAACAATGCTCGTTGGCAGCATGCCAAAGTATTGACACGTTTTATTTGAGGCAAAGACACGTTATCCGAATTCTAAATAAACCGTATATGGGCCAACGTTTGAATATGCACAAGTCGGCCACATAAGAGTGAGATACACAATTATTTCTGGTTTATGTCCAGGGTTTTCAGGCGCTATATTTGTCTCTCGTAATGCTACAAATGCGCTATATAATGATCGCATTCGTAGGCGATCAATGACTAAAGACGAGCCTTAATCTATTCTCCTGCGTTCCAAGTTCTGTGTTTTGTTATATTACACACAAAGTTGTTCTGACGGTACTAATGTATACCGTTGTTGTATGCAGTTTCACACGCATGTGCTTTTTTTAAAGATATATGAGAGAAAATGAGAAAAGATAAGTTATTTATTAAATAATACAACAACATTATTGCACACACAAATGAGTATACCTTTTATACTGTACTATTTTAAAGTAGCTATCCCGCCAACAACAGCCAAATTTTACAAAATATGTGCACCGTTTCTATATAGGCTGTATATCTGACATATTAGGAGAATACAAACTCTATAGACACAATATAAACGTCTTTAACCAGCCATATCAAACCCCAAAACTGGGGCGTTGAATTAAGAGTCACCAACTCAAAACTGATTTTACGCATATTAAATACAGGGTATTTTAAGAACCCGTGAAAAATTCTATACTTTTAATCGGCACATATACATTATTAAATGATCTGAACACCTGGATAAAGTTTTGATAAACGGATTTTTAGTGTTATTTTTCCGTTATTTGGCGAGTTAGTATCTTTAAACTAGTAGATGCACGATTCAAACAGGACATGACTCATTCACAGAACGCAGGCAGCCCAAACACGCTTTTGAAAACAATATACATAGTCATCTAGCAGCAAACTACGCGACTACACACGCACACATATAAGGGTTGATAATAACCTCCTTAGAATGGTCAGTGTCAGAAAGGGCCGCTATGGTTTCAAGCCAGTTTCTAGGTCGTTGCACCAATACTAGGTATTAAAGTCGAACAACTCGAACAAGACATGAAGCTTTCAAAGAACAAAGTCTGCCAAAAACACCCATTAACACAAACAACAATTGCAATGTTAATAGGAAGCAAGGCATGTGACATCACAAAAACAAACTGGTTGACAATAGGGCTACCGCCTTGGAACGCTCAGAAGAAAAAAAGCAGTTGTGGGTAACCGAGGTTATAGTGAGCCCCAAACTTCACTCTTACCATATTATCATCCCAATGAAGTGGAACAGTGTATTCGGCATTTTGATTTTAATCAAATATTATTGTCTGTAATCAAAAATATGTAATGCATCACATATTGATAACCATTCAGACACGCAAAATGTACATTCTATGGTTAACCATTTACGATTGCAAATACGTGTATTCGAATGAACAACTTCAAAATTCGAATGCAATATCAAATAGTCCATCAATAAATACGGAAAAGGGGTTCCCTTGGAAGCAACAAACACAAAAAAGACATGCAAGTAGCAGACTCAGTTTTATTGAGTCTGTTCATTAGGGATAATGTAAAGTGCAACAACCCCACCCCACACACACACCACACACACGCACGCCCCATAGTACCGACCCAAGCGATATTCTAGTTTTAAAAAATGGTCCTATAGTAGTCACAGCATCCAAACGCAATAGCATCATAGATCCGCGCTGTACCACAAACAAAGAGCAACTTAGCTATACAATAAAAAACACAATACACAACAGAAAGAGTAGTGAATACAGGGTTACAGATTTGGAACGGTCTGTAGGCAATATGGCCCACCGGTTAGCTTAAATTTTAAGAATACACAGTCTCCCTATTATTCTGTCTGCAGCGCTCGAAGACAGTGTAAATAAAAGAACATACCATCAAAAGGAACCACTAGGCTAGTAGGAGAAACCCTCCCCCTAAAGAACATGTAGAGATGGGTCATGTAGAGATGCGTTCCGAGAAAGATTCCATCAATTCAAATTGGTTCTAATATATTCCATTCTTTTTCTAAAAAATAATTCCAGATTTCGGCGATTTTCGTCTAAAAACGCAACCTTTTCCCCCAAAACTCACTAAAGCCCCAACGCTCAGATGGCACACATGTCTCATTTTGAAGCTTAATGTATGTTCTTTCAGAAAATCATACCCTACAAAATTCCCCCTGTGGGGAGGGGGATTCTACAGCCAGCTCAAGAACTACACCACAAATATTGGGCTTAATGATCCCTAAGGACTTTATAATGAGACTCTTTACGGTCGCCAACCAGCACTAAACAATCGCTCGTGTGAATGTCAAGAAATACTGTTCATGAGAGATAATGTAAATGCAACTTACCCACGCCCCCATCACCGGCCCATCAAGTCGGATTGCTTAGAGCTAATTTGCATTTAATGACTGTATAAAAGTATCCATTAGCATTATCTAACTTTAAAACAATGGTAGCATGTTCTACATTCTTTACAATATTTTTCTTTGGCAGTCAATCTAACAGTATATAGAATATTTCTTTAAAGGAAATCACATTTGATTTATATCCGTTTATAACTGACCAGATTCATTATTTGGGTTTTGATACATTTCAATTCCTCAAATAAAGGCCGTTTAAGTACAACAGACTTTCATTCTGCATGTTAGTGTGTACGATTAAGTTCTCTCTTTGATATTCTAAACATCCCATATCAATTTGGCGAGTGCATGTCTTTGATAAAACAAACGGTACATTTCAATAAAACATTATTCAACATCTAAATCATTCTTAGAGATCGAATTCGTTTTAAAGAGGCAATAGGAATACGTTTAGTGGTTGACTGTCATCCTTGAATGCTACTTTTCCTGTTCGATTTTTATATCTATAAGTCATTTATCGTGATTATATACATGATACAGGATTCAGAATTTACAATACTCAATAAATCGTGATTAATACCACTCAACAAGTTGGAATGTTTTCATTTACAGAAAGGCAAAATGAAGATTTTTTCCAAGTAAATATAATGGGGCCAATTATGTTGTCGTCCATATTCTTAATTGACACTATTTTCCTCTCTATCACAGTGTCACGTTGATGTACAAGTAATACTTTCTAATCTGTTTCACCAATTACTGCAGAACTGAGTTTATATCTCATCATTTTCACTAATTACTGCAGAATTGGGTTTCTATTCAATCATTTTCACTAATTACTGCAGAATTGGGTTTCTATTCAATCGTTTTCTCTAATTACTGGCAGTATTGGGTTTCTATTAATCATTTTAACTAATTACTGCAGAATTGGGTTTCTATTCAATCATTTTCGCTAATTACAGCAGAATTGGGTTTATATCTGATCATTTTCACCGATTACTGCAGGATTGGATTTATTTCTACCAAAATAATGATCGAACAGGAATAGTATATTTCACAGAATACAGTCAGTCAAAAACAAGCACTAACACAAGCAACAATTAAAATGGCAATAAGAAGAAAAGCATGTGACATGACACACGCCAACGGTTGACAATGGGGTTACTGAACTGGAACGGACAGTGGCAAAAACGACGATAAGAGGTCTAAACCAGGTTCTCAGGAGCACCAAACCTCGATCTTAACCATATGTCATCCCAGAAAAAGCGGAACAGTAAAAACAATGAAATCGCCGATAAGCTTTATGTATATATTATTCTCTACAAACAAGGCAGTATTAATAGGCAATGCAAGTATAACACATAGATGATCATGTATATATGAATATAAAAAATACTAGAACGGCATAATGCAAGTACTCAACTATTTGATAGAACTCAGAGCAGAACGATCCGTTAAGGGTACGACAAGACACTATTTAAGCCAAACATCAACGCTACCGTCCTTTGAGGACTTAGGTAGGCGTCATCATAGGGTCCACAATTTGTTCATTCGTCGCACAATCAAAGAGAAAAGCATAGTGGCGAACCGCAAATGGATCAACCACTAACCATCCATTGGGTTGGAAAATGATAGGGTCATAACCTCTTTTGATAAACTTGTTAATACGTTTAATAAAGATTGTATGAAAGTGTTTATGAACAAGGATATTGTAAATCACGTCACCATAGACGTCAGGGTGTGATGGCCTTTGTCGCAGAAGAGTTCTTAAATTACTTGTATATGTTCAACGTAGACATGGATTAGAGTTAGGTATTTTGTATGTACATATAATCACTGTAGGGATCCGTACACCGGATCTTGGTCAAGACCCCGTTCACTAGTACGGAGTTTTGGTCAGCCATGTTGTAGAAAACGTACGGATAACAACAGCAAATGTAGGTTAACCACGTTTTTCTCCTATTTTTGTTCATTTTATATGAATAATCAGTATTGCTATATGGTGCGGAAACATTTCCTCGTTCAAATATTACCGTACATTGTTGACATATTACTTTAAATGATACAATTCGGATCAAAGAAAAACAATTGCCGGTGCTGAAATTCGCCCAAAGTACCCTTCAGCAATAAATATCTCATTAATTTTCAAGTTAATGAAAATGTTGAATTGGCAGATTTATTTGTTTTTCCAATATACGTGCATGTTCAAATGTTGAACTTCATTCATCCGAAATTGACCGAGATATGAATCGAAACAAAATTAATGTTTGTGTACGGGGTCTTGGACACTTGTGTACGGAGTACTGCAAATATTCTCTTTTAACTGTACGGAGTTTTGCTTTAAATATATTGTATGAAACTATGGTTTTAATGGTACTTGCATTTCATGTAATACATAAAACATTCATTGAATGTTTGTAAACAGTCAATGTAGTGTCATTAGAACTGAATCAACGTAGATTTCCTTGAACAGATATAATCATGCGAGCTATATAGATAATTAATATTAACTCATGCCTTTATCTATATTATGTGTTGTCAATGTAGTTTAAGAACCAACTTTACATTTTCTATTAACATGCTTAGGAAAGTTTGACATAGTTTAGATGTCAGTATGGGGCATAGAATTAATTTTAACCTGACAGGCAAACTGTTTGAAAAAAATACGGTAAGGATTTTTAACGCCCGTGGGACGTATAATAATTCTTTATTTAAACAATATTTTATTCAAGTACTGAATGGGATTGGACAACAGGCAATGCCTATGTAAGACCTCTCCCATATCAAGGTACATATAAACAATAAATTCATATCAAACATAACATAAAATGTGGAATTGTAGTACAGTTTGCATATATTGGTTTGACAATTAACTTAGAATCTTTGAAACATGTGTACCGTGATTGTTTAGTATTAACACTTTGTACTGTCAGAAACAATTTAAGTGAGAAAAAAAAAAGAATCAACAGAAAGAAAATCATACTGGAAACCAATACGAAATATATATAAAAATGTACCGATTATTACAAAATATAATGGTTTTAGTATGAGTTTCTGTAACCAATAGTTAATTTTGGAATTTAAGATAACTGAGAAAACAGACAAACAAAAAAATAAAAATTACAATAAAAAAGGAAGAAAGATGATAATATATAAAAAAAAATTCTAGCATTGTGACAAAACATTATCTGAAAATACAATAGTATATACATACATATACATATGTACATGTACATACATCTATAATTCTACGAAAATCCCCTGGTACACTTGATGTATTTGTGGACGATAAGTACAATTTCTGAGTTCGTCGTATCGTTTAGTATCAAGTCAATGTTGATATGCGTGACATCAACAAGATTGGCTAGGGTATCAAGTAAGTCATTTCTGAATTGGTTATACAGTGGACAGTTGAAAAAGAAATGAGTATTGTCCTCACATGGATTGCCACATTTCGGACATACTGCTGAATCTGTCAAGAAGTGGTCAAATAAATGCGTATTTAGATTACTTGAGTTATTTCTTAATTGACAATGGATGATGTTATCATTCCTAATTCCTATATTATAGTGATATGGACTGTCAGTCCTATGTTCAATAGCCTTAAGTTTATGCTTAAATTGTTCAACAGATGGTGCATTTTTAGCTTCTAAATGTAAAGCATTCCACAATCTAATTGTACTCGGCAGAAAGATGTTATAATATGATGTTGTACGACAAAGAGGGAGACGTAAGTTTAATCCTGAAGTTCGAAGGTTATAATTATTGTTTACAGGTAAGTATGGCTGGATTAAGTTTTACATGTAATCTGGACTTATGTCATACATTATTTTGTAAATAGTTACAAGTTTATGATCTTTTCTTCTTTTTGTTAATGTTTCTAAGTTCAATTCAGTATATAAGTATGATCTAGAGGAATTGCATCTGAGGCCTGTTATTATTCGTGCTGCTTCAACTTGGACGCTCTCTAATAGATCAGATTCTCCCTGTGTACAGTTATCCCATACTGAATCTCCATATTCAAGTATAAGTCTTATAAAGGTGATATATATTTTCAATAGAGAATGTCTGTCAAGTTTGTACTTAAGCATTCTTAGAATGTTAAATCGTGCACATGCTTTTTCGTATATATTTTCTATTTTTTTTGCGACCAAGTTGCATTGGACTGAATTAAATGTAACAGCCCATTTTTTTGACCATTCAGATATTTTGCAAAGATCATTTGTAAGAGAGTTGGCACATTCTACTGGTTTTTTATCAACTACAACTAAAAGAGAAGTGTCATCAGCAAATAACCGTACATCATTCAATAAGTCATCTGTGATGTCATTTATATAAAGCAGAAATAGAAACGGACCTAATACATAGCCTTGCGGAACACCTGCGTCTATAGTACTGAAGCGTGAAGAAAATCCATCTAGGACTACTTTTTGCTGCCTATCAGAGAGATAGCTACGTATCCAGTTACATAATGAATCATTGATACCATATTTAGCTAATTTAAAAAGCAACCCAGCATGCCATACTTTGTCAAACGCAAAATATTAATCGTACATCTTTCCCAGCGTCGAAGTTGCTTATTATGTTATTATATATTTCTATGAGCTGATTTACTGTAGAGTCTCTAGGTTGAAAGCCTGCCTGGCATTTGCACAGAAGGTTATTCGTTTTGATATAGTTGAACAAGTGTTTAAATACGATTTTTTCCATCAATTTGCAAATAATACTGGTAATGGATATAGGCCTATAATTGCCCGGCATGTCAGGTTTTCCCTTGCCCTTAAAAATAGGAGTTACATTCGCCTGTTTCCATTGGTATGGTACTTTTCTAGTGGACAATGACAGATTAAAAAGTCGCGTCAATGGAGCAGCGATGCTATTTAAAACTAATTTTAACACCTTTGGGCTAATCATATCTGGGCCTGGAGGTTTCGATAATTTCAAGATTTTCAATTGATCAATTACTTTCGTTTCATTTATAATAAAGTCATTCATTTTATAGTCAGTGGGATTATGAAAAGTAGGTAATTCCGGTTCATGTTCAATATGAGATGTTGCAGAAAAGGAAGAATTCAATGCGTTTGCTTTGTCTGCTGGATGTTATTTTTTATTGGAAAGTTTGGTTGAGTTACTTTGTTCAATTTAGAGATCGATTTTGCTATACGCCACTTTTACCCGTGGGGATTGATTTATCAGTTAACTGGGATGTAAGTTTTGACTTGTATGATTCCTTAGATTCGCGGATTAAAGCAATTACCTCATTTCTAAGTTGAATAAACATTGACCAATGTAATGGATTGTTGTAAATGAGAAGAAAAAAAAATGACGTTAACTGTGGCCACAAAGAGCTAAAATTGGACAACTGTATCAATTCTAACAGACAATAATATACGTCTGGACTTAGTTTGTAGTACATGTAGTTATTTGGAATAAGTACGGAGTCTTTCTCAAGAATTACCCCTTTTAAGTTTTAGTTTTCTGCATTTTTTCGTCTTAACAATACAAAATGGTATAAGACATATAGGACCTAAATAATGTCTAAGAATTACTACAAATATAAGTAAATAACTTCAGTGCAGAGCAGCGAAAACAATCTTAGCATTGCAAAACCCCGTACAGTACATGGACAAGACTCCGTACACAAATCAGCGTCTTTTTATATGAATTAGTTACGCTGGGCACGTTTTATTTCGATTCATATCTCGGCCAATTTCGGATGAATGATGCTGAAATTTTGAACATGGACGTATATTGGGAAAAAAAAAAAATCTGCCAATTCAAAATTTTCATTAACTTGAAAATTAATGAGATATTTATTGCTGAAGGGTACTTTGGGCGAATTTCAGCATCGGCAATTGTTTTCCTTTGATCCGAATTGTAGCATTTAAAGTAATATGTCAACAATGTACGGTAATATTTGAACGGGGAAATGTTTCCGCAACATATAGCAATACTGATTATTCATATACATGAACAAAAATAGGAGAAAAACGTGGTTAACCTACCTTTGCTGTTGTTATCCGCATGTTTTCTACAACATGGCTGACCAAAACTCCGTACTAGTGAACGGGGTCTTGACCAAGATCCGGTGTACGGATCCCTACAGTGATAATCTAGTGTACTGTATTGTATGTACATCTAGCCAAGTATACAAAGCATCATAACTTCTAAGAATGATAACTTGTTATTTCAATAGAATAAGGGATGATAATTTTTATAACCAAAATTATTAGGAGAGCAATAGTTATTATATAGAATGTAATCAACATTGGTTTCGTTTTATGTGATATACTTCATAAGGCCAGTTGATTATATCTTAATAATACTAAAACAATGTTGATTACACTATATATATTACATTTCCTAACATGCCACAATTCATCGCGAAGTTGGTAACTCGAAAATATAAATGTGATAAAAGAAAAATAAGTTACCCACAACCGCTTTTCGCCTAAACTGGCAGTAAATATTTCAGGCATAAGACTGGCTGTTGACTGATTTTACATTGCCTTCTTGTGAGAATAGGATTGAAGAAAAACGAAAAGGCAGTGTCCTGGTTATTTTTGTGTCAGTGGTTATATAAAATGTTAAATTAGGTATAACAGTCGAGTATGAAATGAAGCTTTCAAAGAACAGAGTCAAATAAAAGCATGCAGTAAACAAACAACAATTACAAGGAATGTTACATCATACACGGGTTGACGTACGGTCTGTGGCAAAAAGGCCGCTTGGTGTTTAAACCAGGGTTTAATACTTCATGCTCACAAATTACTTCTCCCACATATCACACACTTCTTACCATTTAAACCACCACAACATATCGTCAATAAAAATACACAAAACATACACTGTAACTGTAGGTAAGGACCTATTTCCAGTCTATTGTATCCTTCTGAGGGAATAGCGGATGGGGGTGGGATGAAGAATGTGCATATAATTGAATTGAATGTTGTTTAACGGCTCATCAACACAGTATAGGTTATTATTCTATGGTTCTTTAACGTGCTCGGAGGATAGACCGATACACGGGACCGCCCGGTTTACGTCCCCATCCGACGGACGAGGCTAAGGTAAAGTGTCTTGCCCAAGAACACACCGACGGAACTCAGTGGCACCACGGAGGATTGAACCCGGGGCCTCCGGTTACAAATCCGCCGCGCTACCGACTGCGCTACGCCAGCCCCCTGAATGCACGCAAACCACAATCAGACTGGTTGTAATATATAATAACTCATTGCACGTAAATGTCAAACGAAAATTCTGCTTCAAACGTTGTTTACGGGTATGATTTAGTGACTTCCTGCAAGACTCCTCGTGTGTAATATCAAATATATCTTGCTATAGCATTCGTGGTGCAAACTAATACCCAAGTGACAAATGTTCAATTTAGATGTAAATATAGAACAAGAATTGTCGCATTCAAAGACCACAGTCAACCAAACACAAGAATTTATGAAAGAAGAAATACAGATAATAAGAGGTAAGGCATGTGCCATCACAAACATAGAAGAGTTGACAATGGGGCTATCGCCTGGAACGGCCAGGGGCAACAATGTCGCTGGGAGTTTAACCCAGGTTCTAGGGTTCACCCAATAAAACAGGACAATGTAAATAAAGAAATCCTTGCAAGGCTATATGATCTAACAAAATAGGCACCATTAATAAAGAAAATAAGTATAATACAAAGATGATCACGTATATATGAATATGCACAATATCAAAAATGTATCGTTATTTTAACAATTGATTTATATAGCCTCTCCTCTTTTTTGTACTGATGCGCGGCTAAAATCGCGTTTGTTTACATTCTGCCCCACAATTATGCATGGAATAAGTGTGTAATGCCTGCAACACTTTTTTTATATTGGTTTTCGCGGTTTTGAAAAGAAAAAAATGGGCATAGTTTTAATGTTTAATGAATCGCTTAATACTTATCAAACGACATAAGAAGGTTTTATTAACTAGTTAGTCCCATATGACTTTTTAAAACTCATGTTCTGCCTTTAGTACTTTTGTAACAAACAATACAGAAGAGTATGATAATGGACCTTTGGAAACGGCCTAACACGACACATACAACATACTGCAGTCTCGGTTTGATTGAGACAGTTCATGAACGGTAGTGAAATATGCTAGCTACCGAACACGCCCTCTAGCCCGGATTGAGCAGAACTCAATATTCATAAAATCAATAGTACACAATTTTAACCATCCCGAAGATGGCATGCATATGGCAGTGGACATAAATATTTTCCTCCCCCATGTCCAGCGGCGTATGGTCCCAGTATCTAACAAAATACTATGCCCCGAAGAGCGAAATAAACGAAATGGAATTTAGTTGGGAGCAGCGGTTATGAAGCCTGCATATCACAAGTAACAACCAAAATTAGAAAGCAGACAACATATCCTGTGAGTGGTTAAACAATACCCAGAGCCTTTTATCGGCCGCAGTAGTGGAACCACCGAATCGAAAATTAAGTAAGAAAACAAAAGCAATTGAAAATGTACCACCGATAACTAAATATAAGTATCGGGCTCAGCGATCTCCAAAGATCGAATGAATAACAGTCCTGATTGCAAGCGCGGGGAGACGTTTTACTGCCGCCACACTGAATGGCTAACAATGATTTACAGAGGTTGATGGCGTCCGAATATATCTACAGAGTTTGATGGCGTCCGATTTATGTTATAACTTCATAAGCGACTTTTGGGGAATGGTAATACCGACTTTAAAAAATAAAATATTTCCTGAAGTGAAATTCAATTAGCGCACTTAAATATATTGAAGCACCATCAATCATCCTACTATACTGCTTCGATAAGAAATAAATACATCAAAGGGTCGTGGCTTTTTTAATATTTACATAAGATAAATGCGTTCAGTCCATTTGCTTCATGGTCTTATCTCAAACAAACGTACAGTTAAGAAATTGATTTATTATAATTGACCACCTTCGATAATAACTGCAAGTTTCAATTCTGGAAGGAATCTGCAAACATATGTTTAGACATAATTATATGAAAGAAAACAGGCAAGATAGTAATACTATTAAAAGCAACTTAATGGGGTTGATGCATTGCTTTCAAAATCAATTTACTTAAAAGGGCTCTGAAAAACCTATCAAAATGCAATGAACAATAAAGAAGATATGACCTATTGAAAATGTGCAAAGAACATAAATGGAGGCGGCCATCTTGGAAAGATGACGTCATCGCGCCTATTTTGCCATGTATGAAATATTGACAAAACACATTTTAAAGCAAAGAAAGTAACTGCAGATTGATTTAAAATAAATATACAGATGTAAAATGTATACGTTGTATGCTTATTTTTCATTTGCAGTGATTTTCTTTGCTTTGGAAGACATTTTGTCAATATGCCATACATGGTAAAAAGGCGGGCAGTTTTTCAGCACCCTTTAAAACAAACCTTGTATGAAAATAGTGCATCAACCTCTTGATTGACGACAACAGAAAACAAATAAAAAAAGAACCAACAGTAGCAGGAAATGGAGCATCCACCGAACTCATCCATCCAAAAAGTAGATATAAAAGTCGAAATCGAACAGGAAAAGTAGCAATCAAGGACGACAGTCAACCACAAACACACAGCAATCAAGGACGACAGTCAACCACAAACACACAGCAATCAAGGACGACAGTCAACCACAAACACACAGCAATCAAGGACGACAGTCAACCACAAACACACATCAATCAAGGACCACAGTCAACCACAAACACACAGCAATCAAGGACGACAGTCAACCACAAACACACAGCAATCAAGGACGACAGTCAACCACAAACACACAGCAATCAAGGACGACAGTCAACCACAAACAAAGAACGACTTAAAAGCTGAATAAAGGCAAGTTAAGACATAAGGCTTAAGCAATGTCAACCATATAGTACATGACAGTAATTCAACACAATTCATGTGAATATAATATCAAATGGAATGCTTATCTGGAGGAAAGTGTGTCCTTTAATGTTCATTAAAAGACATTGTGTTACAGTTTGCTTACAATTTTACTCGAAGACGTTGATTTTTTTATGTTAAATAAATGTGTCCATAGAAGTGTCCATTTATCTAAAAATGGCTAACGAGACATCATTTCTAAATGAAATACGACATGTTTTCACATCATCCAAATTTCAAAATCAATCATTGTAAAAAGAAATAGCTATTCTTTCAATGGCATGTACTTTCAAAATAATCTCAATGCTATATTATGGTGGCACTGACGGGTTTTAATAGTCAAACTATTATAAATGGCAACTATATTGTTGGATGTATTTAACACAACTGAATGACTGATGTGAATAAAAACATGGCAAAACAAGAGTAATTTATTATTATATTCGAAAAAAAACAGCACAAACTAAATAATAAAATATGAATACGATCAAATGACCTGTTTATCCGAGTTGATCAGCCATGAAGAGTGCTGGCTGTAAATATTCAAGTTTTTTGTGCTTTTTCAATGACCAAGTAGCGTTGGTAAATGTGTCCTTAATCGTTGCCCTTGGTATACGTTTGCTCGTTTTTTTTCTCAAATTGACGACGTCAGTGCTCGACATGTCAGGTCGGATCTGTGTCTGAGTAATTTTGTTCTGACAGAAAATATAATTATATTTAATATATGGCATTGATTATGAAAGCGTGCAAGCGTTCAATATGTACGTTTAAGCCCCTTTCTAGTAGGAATATTGGTAGCTTACACAGATAAGACACATATAGCTATAACTCGAAATATAGGGCATATATTTCTTTATTGATGTTTCGATAATACTGAAATTTAATGACGATAATGTACTTCGCCTGTAAATGAACGTATTTGCATTGCCGATTGAGTGTAGATTGGGATTGGAGTATGTATTGCCTTCCTTGTAGATTATGTAATGTGTATGAATTGCTGATTGTGTAGACTGTGGTTGGTGTATGTATTGCCTTCCGTGTAGATTATGTAATGGGTATGAATTGCTGATCGTGTAGATTGTGGTTGAGGCATGAATTGCTGATTGTGTAGATTGTTGATGTATATATAACCTTCCGTATATATTGTGTAAGGTGTATGAATTGCCGATTGTGCAGATTGTGGTTGGCGTATGTATTGCCTTCCGTGTAGATTGTGTAAGTTTATGATTTGCTGATTGTGTAGATTGTGGTTGGTGTATGTATTGCCTTCCGTGTAGACTGTGTAAGGTGTATGAATTGCTAATAGTGTAGATTGTGGTTGGTGTATGTATTGCCTTCCGTGTAGACTGTGTAAGGTGTATGAATTGCTGATTGTCTATATTGTGGTTGATGTATGTATTGCCTTCCGTGCAGACTGTGTATCTATGAATATCTGATTGTGTAGATTGTGTTTGATGTATGTATTGCCTTCCGTGTAGATTAAGTAAGGTGTATGGTTTGCTGATTACGTAGATTTTGGTTGGTTTATGTATTGCCTTCCGTGTAGATGTGGTAAGGTGTATGCATTTCTGATTGTGTAGATTGTGGTTGATGTATGTATTGCCTTCCGTGTAGACGGCGTCATGTGTATGAATTGCTGATTGTGTAGCTTGTGGTTGGTGTATGTATTGGCTTCCGTGTAGATTGTGTAAGGAGTATATGAATTTCTAATTGTGTAGATTGAGGTTGGTGTATGTATTATCTTCCGTGCAGACTGTTTACGGTGTATGAATTTCTGACTGTGTAGGTTGTGGTTGATGTATGTATTACCATCCGTATAGACTGTGTAATGTGTATTAATTGCTGATTGTGTAGATTGTGGTTGATGTATGTATTGCCTACCGTGCAGTTTGTATAAGGTGTATGAATTGCTGATTGTGTAGATTGTGGTTGATGTATGTATTGCCTTCCGTGTAGACGGTGTAAGGTGTATGCCTTGCATGATGTGTTGATTGTGTTTAGTGTATGCACTACCTGTTAATGTAGATTGTGGTTGGTGTTTGGATTGCATGATGTGTAGATGGTGGTTGGTGTATGCATTGTATGAGGTGTATATGGTGTATATCGTATGCATGTCCTGTTATGTAGATGGTGGTTGGTGTATGCATTGTATGATGTGCATATGGTGTATATCGTATGCATGTCCTGTTAATGTAATGTTGGACTGCATGATGTGTAGATGGTGGTTGGTGTATGCATTGTATGATGTGTATATGGCGTATATCGTATGCATGTCCTGTTATGTAGATGCTGGTTGGTGTATGCAGTGTATGATGTGTATATGGTGTATATTGTAAGCATTTCATTTTATGTAGATTGTGGTTGGTGTGTGCATTGCATGCTGCGTAGATGGTGGTCCGTGTATGCATTGTATGGGGTGTATATGGTGTATATTTATGCATTTCCTGTTATGTAGATTGTCTTTAGTGTATGCATTGCATGCTGTGTAGATTGAAGTTGGTATTTGCACTGCCTGTTGTGTATGTTGTTTTTGGTGAATCCATTAACTCCTTTACATAAGGGGGGTGTTTTTGTTATGAAAATAGATGCCTTCTCTGGAGTTTGTTTTTGGATTATGGAAATTAATGGCAGCAGTGCTGTGTTTTTATTTATGTTCTAATACTTTTAAGCTAATGTACGTCTTGAAAACTATGGGGAATTATTGGTTTACATTTAGACGCCTGTCTCATTCAGTTGTTTCCGAATATCTCTTCATAAAACCCTAAATTAAAAACCTTAATACAAAACTAAGTATATTGGAAATGCATCGAAACCAACATCCACATGTAAAGGCACAATAACCGAAATATAAAGCCCTAAATAGAAATAATTTTCACAGTAGGTATATTGACGCAAACATTATAAACGTCATGTAGTTAATAGCCTGCAAATAGTTTACATGCTCGAATATTTGCACGAATTACGGACTTACGGGCGTTCGGAAAAATACTTTTTCTTCACTGCATCTCCCGCAATAAAACATATGTTTAGTTTGATGCTTTTTTTAAAAAAATAAGCTTTAATTACCACAGACGTCTATGCTAGTATTAGTATGTATGTATACACAGTATATAGTTTTTATTTTTTTAATTATTTTTAGTCTGCTTTTTTTTTGTTCAAATCAAGATTGTGTTTTATGTCTGTACAGAAGTCTCTTTTTCCCAAAGGATAACATAATTATGGTGATTAACAGTTGCGTACGATTTACTCTACTTCTTTCAGTTAAAACACATTTTGCACAATGACTTCAATTTCACTCTAGAATTTAAAAAAAATCAATTGTGCGTTTTCAAATGTACTGAGTGTATATGTTTCACTGTAAATGGTTTAGGCAGGTTGATATGTTTATGCTCAAAATACGCCGAACTGACGGCTAGTGTGTCTTAACGAAGACCATAGAACCATTCACAACATAAATATGCTAAAATGTAAGCCGATTACCAAGAATGCCCTTCTAGAAGATGGTTTATAGTAATAACACTGCTTAAAGCCGTGGAGGCGATCTAGTAGAATTATGGAAGTCAATCGAAATACAAATAAAAACCTATTTGCTTCAGTTTTACATAAAACGCACTAATACATTGACATTCTTACATTATTTCTTGTTTAAATAATGTGTGTAGGTTTGGTGAGCCTAACTTTTATTTCATGTGGGATTCCTGTTACTATAAATTACACCTGTATCAGTAGGGGAGCAGCCTTGATATTTTCCTATATCTATTAAATATTTGGTAACGCATGGCAACGAAAAGTAGTACGTCATCTTTCGGCAACGTCAAAAAAAATTATATGTCCGCCATTTTGGATTTTTTAAAAGACATAATTTGGAAGATTGTGACAATTTTTGATGATGAAATTTCAGTTCCGCTTTAAGTTTCGTGATTTTCGACTGTATCGACTTTTTTTTGAAGCTGTACTGCGTGATAAATGCAGACCCGCCTTGTAAAATGTCGAAGCGAGGGGCGATAATTCTAAGAGATGACATTTTTAGAATACGTTTTAAATGACAACAATCGTGTGTTTTTTGTTAAATAAAATACGAGGAGATACTTGAATTGTTGTTTTAGCTCACATATTACATGAATGTTGCTGCATGTCACGAAAAGCATGTTATTTCTTTTATCAAAAGTACACAAAAATCCGAGTTGTTCGACTCTGTACTTTATTTTTGACTGGACTGTCCTCGCAAGAACTGCAGGCGCGTATTCGATGGAGCGGGTAGTATTGGGCTCTCTTATATGTGGAATGTGTACGTAACAATCGCTACTGTTCAACATGGGAGTTGGGGTGGAGAGTAGGGGGGAAGGCATCTGAGCTGAGATTTAAAAGGCAGCACCCATCCCCTTCCCAACCACCTACCCCAACTAAAATCATGAAAATCTGTTTTGAAGGCTCTTGCAAGCATACATTTTTAAACATATTCAGATTATAGATTTGTTGCTGTATTTTTGACTAGACTGTCCAGTGTCTAATTGTCATCCGCAACTTGGCGCAGTCAGTAGCGCAGCGGATTTGTAACCGGGGTGGTGCCACTGAAGTTTGTCGGTGTGTTTCCGAGCATGTTAAAAACCACAAGAATGTGTTCGATAATAAGAGTAGGGCACGGTTCTCGGATTCCTATGTATCCTTCCCCTCTCTCTGGGGCGGCTCTAAATAACTTGTACTGTGTTGATGAGCCGTTAAACAACATTCGATTCATCCGCAACTGCACTCAGTACTGTCATATACTGTAGCTGTCCCATGCTAGTATCATGAATCAACCGTGGAATATATCACCCACACATAAAAGGGTTTGAGGGGATCTTACTTGTATTAGTTTAAATATAGACCATTTGTCGGTTGAAACCTAAGATGAATTTTCTATCAGACAGAAACACTGTCGTAATACTTATTCAATGATTCTGATAGTATCGAAGGAAAGAAAAGAAGGCCCTTTTTTTACTTTATATTTTTAAAGTTGAACGGTGTTTAACTTTTATGTCATTATAGCACATTTTAGGCCATATTTGCTGGGTAGAACCAGTACTGTATACTTTCTGCAATCCGTAAGAATCGACACTTTCTCACCTACAAGTTGAGCTCCCAGTGGGAATTGAACATGCAGCGGTGAGAGGTGAAAATGAGAATGTATACAAATATAAAAAGGCCAACCGAACATCTCCATGACTCAATATGTCAATGGGACACGAATGACCGCACTAAAAACAATCCGTGGAAAATTGTACAATGCAAGAATATATATTCATAAATAAAGTTTATTTTGATGCAAAATTGTGATGCACCTCTTGACATCATAGATAAACATCTGACATGTAACGTTTCGAAACAATTGGTTAAAAACTGTGGAAGGATATAGACGCACAGATGACTAACATCATATGCCGCCTCACCATTCGATGGTAAACAATAAACATTTAAGTACATATTAATGTCTTAAATATTATCTTTCATGACTAAGTAAAAAATATGTAACAAGTCAGATATCGAAGTAACAATTATTTATTTGATTTAAAACATTTTATTTCAAATATTTACATCAAAACATCCCAAATATAAAGGGTATTAAATAAAAAATTAAATTGCATCATGCAATAATTTTATTTATTTATTAAAGAGACACACAGCATTTTTGAAGTAGTTATCAAGCATTAAAATTAGCACCTCTATTGATTAATCAAGAATTGATTTTCACTTCACACCTGCTTGCATATATTTAAATTATAAGTTATAACATTTTGGAGTTTAAAACAAAATATTGCTGCATATCCCTTCAATATGCGCACCTCTCAGCCTGTATTGTTTATATGGTGCAAGTCATTTTCAACAAATGTGGGGTTATATATATATACATGTATCTGTTGTTGTTGTTTTTTTGTGGCGGCAGAACACCCACTTTTCTGGGTAGAACCAGTAATATACACCTCCTGCCATCTGTTATTCCACAAACTTTATAATCCAATAAAAATCAGAAACATCATTTCAATCAAATAAAGAATTGGGCATGGTCGGTCAGATTAACAGAAACACATTTATAGTTTCGTATTAGCCCTTATTTTAAGCCACTCCAATGAACTGTCCAGTGAATGTCGCCATCGATCCACCTCTGTCATTAGTCAGACATGCATGAGGATATTGTGCTGAACTGGTGATCCTGGGAATTTCGAAATTAGTGGGTCCAAATAACCTTATTCCCTCAAGTCACAAATGTTACTAGACATATTTTTCTTGAAGTTGATGCTAGTACTGTCCGTATGAGGTATAGCTGATTCATGATTCAAAATATATATATATATATTGTACACCGTCGCATTATTCTATTCTTGTTCGTTTAAGTATTTCTGATTTGGTTGATAATGTTGTAAACATTTATTATAATATATATGTGACTAGACACTTGTTTCAATAAAATCCTCCCATATTTTGTGATTTCGGTACAGTTTCCCAGCGTCACATGACATCAGGGACTCTGAAAATAAAAATGATACAGATTCTGTTTAACCATACATATTTTTGTTTCAACTTAAATAGGTAACAAGTTGGTGAGTTGAAATAGATGAATAAAAAGTGACTACAGAACTTTCTTTTATAAGAATGTAAATTGAACAGAACATGGTGGGAACAAAAACTATATTAACTTCTAATTTTACTTTAATTTTTTAAACATGATCACTGGTGGTTTCAAATGCGGGACCAAAATATGGGTATCGCCGGTTACTTTTCTTACCAGTTTTTTGTGTTAAAAAAAAACCTGTTGGGCCATGCCAGCACATTATGTTAAGTCAGGGTCCTGGTTAAATTTAATATTTTAGATATAATACAAGGATGTTTTTATTTTGTTCGTTTCACTTTACATCCGTACTATGGACAATATGACCTATTTATGTGTCGATGTGCTGTAAAACACCATTCATTCATTTTTTATTTTTAGTATAAGAAGTCTGAAACTACACTTCTCAAAACTGCTAACTACACCGCTCACGTTTTGGGTTATATATATCGATGGGTTGAATGTTTTTCAATAAAATAAAAAGGAAATACCAATTCAATCATTTTTACATCATTTCATTTAATTTTTTTCATGGGCAATGCTAGAACTAAACCACAATAAGCAATTACAAACGACCCATGTAAACACTAAAGTCACACTTTTCCCATATCTACATGAAAAGTGTGACTTTAGTGTTTACATGGGTCGTTTGTAATTGCTTATTGTGGTTTAGTTCTAGCATTGCCCATGAAAAAAATAAAATGAAATGATGTAAAAATGATTGAATTGGTATTTCCTTTTTATTTTATTGAAAAACATTCAACCCATCGATATATAACCCAAAACGTAGCGGTGTAGTTAGCAGTTTTGAGAAGTGTAAGTGCAGGTGCACAATGCCACATATTTTGCAAAGAATATACATTGATAAATTCATAGATTTTTTGAAACTGTGCTCACCTACACACTGGCTTACACAAGGCTCTTGATGTAGTTATACAGATTACTGTGAGACTGGGATTTGACTTGGTGAAAACAGGCTGTGGTAACACACTGCACACTGACACTGCCTCTATTAAACAGACCTGAAAAAATAACATATTGTTCCATTTAATTTTAATATTATTATTAATAACTATGTTCAAAATTCTTAATGCTATCAATGCCAGCTTTCCATAATAGTTTCCTTAAAACACAACTGGAATTGAATGTGTTGCTTTCTGGATACTGTTCAAAATGTAAGGTGGCATTCATGAACAAGTAGTATTTTCAAGGCTTACAGTTTCATCAATCATTCATCACTCATGAATGTGTTCTAAAAATGATCAGAATTAAGTTAATATATATGAACCACCACCATTTCATATGTTTCAATGTTAAACACTTGTCCTACACTACAATAATTAAAAGTGTATTTGCACAAATCCCTACACAGGCTACAGACAATCCATGCCATGACCCATTTCATTTGCTTGGTGTGTTTCACTTTCCATAATAATTCTCCGACATAGATGATAGATCTATTTGTTTGTAGTTTGTAAATTACGCACTCACTCAAGTCAATCATGTAAAACTTGGAATTATATACGATCACTGTTTCCATGTGTTTCGATAAAGGTCTAACGACTTAATTCCACTCCTGTACAAATGTCTATGTGTGTATGTATAGCCTCTGAAAAAGTGAAATGCAGGTACCAACTTTCAAAACGGGCACGCAAAATGTATATTCACGAAAAAATAAGAAACTTTCAGAAAAGGTAGAACAGGTAATGATCTTCGACTCCTGGCAATTTCAACAATATTTAAGAATATACAATTTTTGTACCCGTTTTGAAACATTGGCAATTTCGAAGAAAACAAAAACTAGTTTTTTTCGATCTTCGCATTTGTACCGCGATTTCCGACTATGATATCTCAATAAAACCTGTCAACATGGTTGTTTGATGAATCTCCGACATAATGACTGATTTCTGATATGATTTTTTTTCTTTACCATTTAGTATAAGCTTTAAACTAGTGTTTTTTAAAAGAGTACTATAAAATCCGCGCATCTGCACGTGCTCGCAAAATGGGAACTACGTTGCCTCCAACCCCAATTATTTATGTTTGAGTTATGCAGTTCAGGCACGTGAAATGATTCAGGTGCTCCCCTACTGTATGTTGATACAAAGTTAACATATTATAGCTGTGTAACAGGACTTGAGAAATAACTAAGAGAAATGCACCTATCAATGTTTTAACCCACCGTGGTGGTGGGTGGGGGTATATACGGGACTTTAGACAGATGGTGTTCCCCGACAGGTGGGTTTTAGATCGGCCCCGCAAGACCGCCTCCCGGGAAATAGACTTGGCCGGATTTTGAGACCTGGTACCGAAATCACCCTCCATCAACTCCCACCCTGGGGAATTAGACAAAAACTTTGCTCCGGGGTGGGAATTTGACACCAAATTTTACAAATTGTCTAAATCCCCATGGTCAGTCCGTCCCCCTTCACCCCCACCCCCCCACGTGGGGCAAAACATTGATAGGTGCAAAATTAGGACAGTTGGCGGGGGTTGATCTTTGAAGAATTGCATGTATAGCGGTAACGCTATCAGCTATCGCTGCGGTAAGACAGTAGTAACGCCCTCGAGTCCTTTTATATACCTCCATGCTAAACGTTTTGATAGGTGTTACCCACAAACATCACAGCACCGGAAAAATACAATGACAAATTAGAACACTCAGCGGGGTTTAAACTTGGAAAAATGCATGTTCAGCGGCCGTTCTACCAATATCGCCATCAAAGCTAGCTCTGCAGCGAGACCGTAGTAACGCGCTTATAAGCGTATCAGCTTATCTATTTAACAACACACTATTCTGAGTCATTCTACAGCTGGAAATCTAATTATAGTTGTTGGATCAACGCAAGCAAGTTTTGTTGACAAATAAAACATAATATTTAAACAGTCCAGGTATGGCGAAATAAAATAGCAAATTGTAAAATCATAAAATCTCATAATATTTACTTGTCTGTTTCAGTGAAATCCCCGACGTCTCGCATCGAAGCATATGAACCATATTCCTATCCGTGTGAGAGAACCGATCCAACACTGGCTACGGCAAAGTACACCATCACGTACGATAAACCAACCACTACCGCCGAGGGTACGAACCTCACCACTCAACGGTCTATATCGCCTGAAGACCAACCAATCAACGACAGTAGTGTAGGCGATCCAGGAGGTAATGTTAAATGTAACTTAATTTTGATCATCTTCGACGCTTGATTATAGATATACGTCTTGACCCTTTGGACAGAGATGTTTTCCTCTTTTAGTTATCAATTGATAAACCAGTGTATTGACTTTCTGTCGTTCTATCTGGTGTGTCTGTGAAAGCCAATCCGAATCAATACCATAACCTTGGTAAAATCGTTAAGGCGGTTGTCTTAAAAATAAGCAAGCGTCGCAGATGATCTAGACTTAATGTAAACTAATCTTGTAACCGCAGCGTAGAATATTCGCACAAGGTTAGATGATCTGGGAGATAATGTTACTTTTATTTAGAGAGTTTTTAAACAAAACAATTGAGAGGATCTCTATAAGCATTTTGCTTTCGTTCCAATCCATTTACCTATTGTATATAACAATTGTATAATTCGTTATCTTTGAAATAAAATATGTTTAAACCAAAAGAAAACAAAATATAAAAATACAACATATTTGCCTATGATACCGACTACCACAGAATATCTTACAAGAGAAACTCCGGAGTCTTCATACATGTATTATTATTAATAACTCGGACATCCTCTTACATATGGGGCACTAAAGTGTATCTTTACATAACATAATAAGAATAACCACGCATGCATTGTGTAAATTAGGAACTGTTCGTATTGCAATATATAACTACCTTTTTTGTAACCTGAAAGCCGAGTTAACGAAAGGCTCGATGACGTGCGTATGTGCTGGCTGTTTGCATTTAACTTTGTATCCAGACACTATTTTCTCTTATGGTATCAATTTATATAATGACATATCTTCCAAGTAATTGTTAAAGGGACTAGAGGCGGTCTGGAAAGTGATTGATGTCAATCAAAATAAAAACGATAACCTTCAAAGTATGCTTCGGTTTCGTACCAAATGTGCATATGCATTGCATTAATAAATACTGATACAGGAAAAACTTTGGAAGCAAATAGAACAACCAAGAGAATAAAGTAGCAGACTCGATTTTATTTAGTCTGTTCATGTAATGTGTGAAGCAATACCTCTCACGCCTCCTAGCACCGGCTTAAGCGGTATTCAACTTCAAAGCCACCTATATTGGACTTGTTGATCCCAAGGGACCAGTCAAAATAACACTACCGATTCATAGCAATGGGAGACTTTTTACAGCCGCCACACTGCACTAAACCACAGACCTAATAACAAATGTCTGTGACTAAACGAACTCTAGTGTGAATGTTAATCAATACTGATAAGGGAGATTCTTTGGAAGCAGCAAACACAAGCACGAGAATAAAGTAGCAGACTCGGTTTTATTGAGTAGGTTCATGAGAGCCGTTGGTTAATAATTGTTTATGAAAATGTTTGGTCTGTTTGTTTCTGTAACTTAACCATAAATTATAGTTAAGAGTTATAATGCTAACAGTTGTGCATATAATTCAAGTAACGCGTACATGTAAAAAAAGACACAGGGCATCAAATATTAATATATACACATAATATATACACATAGAGTAATAGCCGAGTCGACGAGTTTTCCACACTAATCTAGTTCATTACCAATAACAATACTAAAACAGTACGGAGCATGGTGCCTAGTTTAGCGCATATTTACGTTCAATATGAAACAGAAAACGATTATTGTGAGTTTGTTCACTTTTCGATTTAGGGCTAAATATTTTCCAGATCGCCGTCAGTCCCTTTGATAGATAATAACCTTGTTTTATGCTTTCAGTTGATCCAGTAGAAGAGGAGAAGAAAAACACGACCTCCACCCATTCTGACCCATGGAAGCTGGTGACATTACTTCGTATGTATTACATATACTAGGATCTAATACATACGTCTCGGATCCTGTGCACAAGGATCCAACACATACGGATCCAACGCATACATCTAGGATCCAATACATATGTATCCAGCAAATAAATATAGGATCCTTTACATACGGATCCAACACATACATCTAGGATACAATACATACGGATCCAGCACATACGTCTAGGATCCACATACAGATCCAGCACATACATATATGATCCAACACATACGGATCCAGCACATACATCTAGGATTCAATACATACGGATCCAGCACATACATCTAGGATTCAATACATACGGATCCAGCACATGCATATATGATCCAATACATACGGATCAAGTACATACATTTATAATCCAATACATACGGATCCAATACATACAGCTAGGATCCAATACATACGGATTCAACACATACAGCTAGGATCCAATACACACGGATCCAGCACATACGCCTAGGATACAATACATAAGGATCCAGTACATATATCTAGGATTAAATACATACGGATCCAATATATACAGCTAGGATCCAATACACACGGATCCAGCACATATTACTAGGATCCAATACTTACGAATCCAGCACATTCATCTAGGATTCAATACATACGGATTCAACACATACATCTAGGATCAAAGACATGCATGTATAATAAAACAGTGGATACTATAAAAGAATGCATAAATGTCGACCAGGAAATGTAGCCTACACAGAACATAGTCAACCAAATCAAACAACAATTACAATGATAATAAGAAACAAGGCATGTGACATCATAAACACACACAGATTGACAATAGGGCTACCGACTTGGAAAGGTCGGCGTCAAACAGGCATTCTGGAGGTCTAGGTAGCACCAAACTTTACTCTTACCCAATTGTCATCCCACTTAAAACTGGACAGTGTAAACAGAAATCCCCGCCAGGCTATATACTCTACAAACAAGGCAGCATTAATATACAATATACGTCTAAGACATACATGAGCGGGTATGTATGAATATAAGAAAGCAAAAGCATAGAAAGCCAAAATACAAGTACCCATTGACTTGTCAGAAGTCAGAGCAACACGAGGAAAAACGGTTAAGGTGACGACAAGACGCGATTGAAGACAAAATTCAAACGCTACCGTCCTTTAAGGATTTATGTTGATATTATCATAGGGTCCACAATCTGTCCGGTCATCGCACAATGAAAGATGAAAGCATATTGTCGAACTGTTAATTGGTCAACCACTAAACATGTTGTTGGTTGAAAAATGATTGGCTCATAACCTCTTTTGCTAAACTTGTTAAAGGGTTTATTAAAGTGATTATGACGAAAGATCTTACGAAGTTTGTAATTCATATCACCTTGTATCTTCCTTAAAAGCAACTGACTTATGGCTACGTAAAACAACTATGGCTATTCAAATGGCTTTTCCATGAAACTAATTATAATGAAATGTATTCCTTTTGAGACGTGGTGCGTACTTGCGTGCGTACGTACATCCATGTAACCGAAAATGTTGACATTTGCATTTATCTCTGTTTATATGTCGATATGTGTATATGTCGATATGTTTATATGTCGATATGATTATCCTACAATCTTCAAACCTTACAAATACTGATACCTATATTTGAGTAAAATTAATAAAAGTGGATTTCATAATAAGCAAAATGTAATAAAACTTCTCATACGTGCATAACCCGTCATTTATGTTTTGCCTTGAAATGCATTACTTTGTGGTAAACAATATATGGACAGATAGGTCGATGTTAAAAGTTTGATTTTGTGAACATAAATATACAACTCAAAGTTTGCTAAGGATCAAACATTTTCGCCTTTCACTTCAAATACCGTGTGAAACTGTATTGTGTAAGGTGACATGCACAAATATACAAGAAGATTGTTGTCTAATCACTTTTTGACAATAAAATGATGAATTTCGCATAAATTAATAAAATAAAAAAAGCAAATTGTTTATTTGTAAGTAAAACCAACAATCGTAAAATATCAATTGAAATCTTGGTGCTTCGCAAATATTGAGTAGTACTTTTGTACAGAAATGGAACGAACATTTATCAAATTCAACTAGAGCCAATTGTTACATTTTATTCTCGGTATTCAGTTTTAAACCCTACTTAGATAACGTTACTATCAACAAATTTAGATAAGCATTAATTAGACTTAGAGTGTCATCTCACAGACTTGAAATAGAGACTGGAAGGTGGCACAAACCTACAAAAATACCACTTTCAGAAAGAAAATGTAAACTTTGTAATTCTTTAGAGGACGAATTTCATTTTATACTAGAATGTCCACTTTATCATGATTTTAGACAGGTGTATATTAAAACGTTTTATTGGAAAAGACCAAATATACCCAAATTTATAGAATTGTTGGAATCAAAAAATGGTAAAACTGTTAGAAATCTCGCTATTTATATTTTTAAAAGCTTTCAAAAAAGAAACGAAACTTACGATATAATATAGGAGAATTCCTCCTCTTACTTGCTTATTTATCATATAAAGTCAATGACATATCTGTCTGATGTGAAAAGTCATATACTTTTTTACTTTGAGAAATTAAGAAAATATAAGGTTATAACGATTATATGTATAAATACATGTTTGAAATGAATATATTCATACAAGTAATACTGTTAAAACTGATGACTGCAAACCATTGACTGTTTAATTATAAATATGATATGTATTTTGTATTGTATACTGATAGGCCATTTGGTCTTTTGTATTAATAAAGTTTATCTACAATGCAGGAAATCCCCAAACACTAAAATAATAAGTTGTGCTTTCGCCAGTCAGGCAATAGGCATTATTCAACCGGTATACTATTCAATTTATGACAATGATTCCACTAAAATCTTTAAAATAAAAGCTAGACATACTGCAGATGTATGTGGGTGAAACACTTGCAGACACCAAATCCACTGAGCCGTAATACTACCATTATCATCATGGAAATATTCCAAAAGACCTATTATTGCAATTGTCTATATATTCTAATCAAAAGAGTGTATCTCGTGGTCGTAAACGTAATGGTAACATCAAACGAAACTCGCTAATTTACAGACTAGTGTTAAACAGTGTGGAAATCACTATATACTTTCATGTCTCACTTCTTTGTTCGTTTTCTTACTTCAGCTGATCGACGAGGAAGCAGGCACAATATTTATTCGTTCAGACATTTTGTATAACACTGCTTCCATAATTCAAAACTTTAGGCAACAGGTTCTCCAGTGAGTTGGATCACGTCTGACATTTTCTCACAATACTTTATCTTTATAAGGGTATTAAGCATTTTTCGAGACAATCGAGCTATTAAACTTTTATTTCAAAATACTGAACTAATTACGAAAGTGCTAAAATCTGTTAAAGGAACCAATAAGACATTTTTCTTCAACTACCATAAAATAATTTCTGACTTTAACATGATGGAAAAAGGTACTCCTAAGGAATGTGATCACTGGTAATATATTTAAGACATAAATTCGGCTCTGCTTTCTAAAGGTCCGAAGTATAGTTTGTCTTCAATGATTGATTGTGATGCATGCTATGTAATGCTCAGATCGCCCAATCCATTTAAGATTTTAGTATTTAGATAGAGAATATACGGACCCTCAATCCCATTCTACTTAAAAAAATAAATTCTTAAAAGCATAGATACCATCAATTAACATTTATACAGCTATCCCTTCTTTACTTCCTCCGTTTTCGTCTCGTAATTTAGAATCGGGAATCCAAGAAATTCATAACAAATGTGTTTTATTTCTATCATAATATAATTAATGTTTGACCCCTATATTACGTCAATGTTTTATTTCTGCTCGGGAGCACTACTTCGTATACTCCAATTCAATATGCTGAGGATGACGTTGTTTTCCGTACTGGATTCCTAAATTACACACCAAACAAGACCCGTTTTATTTATAATTCTAGTGCTTGCATCACTAGCCATCTCCAAACCTTTTAACTTCTGGTATAATTGCCATTAAAGAGCACGTCAAACAATAGTATGCTATAGTTTATGACAACTCTGGTATTAATTATTTTTGTCTATTAAAATTCTGGCGACATTCAAATTCCCTATCCAAGACATGCGTATTGCTTTTATTCAAAACACTTTCGCTAGATAAAATACTGCCTGATTGGCTTGTAACAATATTAAAGAGTGTTTTACTAAAGGCATTTTGGACAATTACTTAATGCGGATTGCAAAAAAAATTATTTGTAAAGTGCTTATTATCCTATTTTATAATATTTTCATAAGGTATGGAAGTACCGTTTATAAACGAATTGTCGATGTTGATGTCCCAATGGGTACGACCTGTGCACGTCGGCGACAATGACTATCACAACCTGATTTCTGTCATGACGTTATTTATAAACTTCGAAAGATCCTTGGTCATGAACACATTCGTGAACTATTTATTTAACCTGTTATAATAAGCCCATATAAATAGCGTATTACCCTATCATTTTACAACGCACTGCATGTTTAGTGGTGCACCCTTTTACAATTCGCCACTATGCTTTCATTTTTCATTGCGCGATGACCCAGTCTTCCTAAATCCTGAAGAAATGTTATTGTGTATTGTTTGTCTTCAATCTAGTCATGAATTACCTAATGGGTTATTCTTGTGTTGCTCTGGCTTCTGCGAAGTCATTAAGTGCTTGCTTTATGTTTTGCTAATCTTTTTTATATTCCTATATACATGATCCTTGCTTTATACTTGCATTGCCTATTAATGCTGACTAGTTCGTTAGATGGTATAGTCTGAAGGGTATTTCATTATTTGTCTCGTTTAATTGGGATAACAATATGGTTCATGGAACAGTGAGGTTTGGAGCTCCATATAACCCGGTTTAAAACATCAACGGTGTTTTTGCCACTGACAGTTCAAAGGTAGTACCCCTATTTTCAACACCTTTATTTCTATGATGTCGTATACTTTGCTTCTAGTTTTCTTCATAATTGTTGTTCGTGTTTCCTCATTGTTATGTTGAATGCCATTTTTTTTGTTGTTGTTGACTGTTGTCTGTGAATGCCATATTTCCTCTTCTTTCCTCTTCGACATTTATACCTACATGCATATTGCTTCATTCAATCAATCCGCTGACCAAATTTATCGCTTATCAAAATAGCATTCAGCCAATCAGCATAAATTAATAACAATATATAACCCGCATATATTCTATTTGTTAAAGGGGGTACATCAGGCCTTGTGTGGAGGTCTAGAGGTCCGTCTTATAATTGACAAATAATGATATTTTCTAATTTAAAGGGTTGAAATGTAATGAATGTGCCTAAATATTACTAATTATTTACAAGGTAATTCACACTGCACAATAATATGTGCTATCCTAGGCTACCCACCAGGATCAATTTAGGCAGTTTTCATTCAAACGCTCAGGTGAATTAAAATTTAGGCATGAACAAAAGTAAGTATAAAAGTCTAACAGGGAATGCAGCTTTCACAGAACACAGTAAACCCAGAAACACGCTAAAAGAAAAATTAGAATGGCAAAAGTAATAATAAAGGCATATGACGTCACAAACACAAAAAGGGTTGACAGTAGGGCTACCGCTTTGGAACGATCAGTGGCAAAAAGACCGCTGGGATTTAAACCAGATTCTAGGGTGAACCAAACCTCACACTTACCCTACTGTCATCCCAATTAAACGGCACAGTGTAATAAAAGAAATCCCCGCCATGAATTATTCTCTAACCAACAAGGCAGCATTAATAGGCAATATAAGTAAAACGCAAATATGCTCGTCTATATATAAATACAAAAAACAATAGCCTAGAAAGCCACAAAGAAGGTACTCGATGACTTGGCAGAAGCCAGAGCAACAAGAGAATAAACCATTGAGGGCACGACTAGACAAGACCGCAGACAAACATCAAACGTCACCGTCCTTTTGGGCTTTAGATAGACGTCATCATAGGGTCCACAGCCTGTACGATCATCGTACAATTAAAGAGGAAAACATAGTGGCGAACTATAAATGGGTCCACCACCAAGCATGCTGTATGTTGCAAAACCACTTTTGATAAACCTTTTAACAAGTTTAACAATGATAGTATGAATCTGACGAAGTTTGTATATCATATCACCATAGAAGTCAGGTTAAGATAGTCATTGTCGCAGAAGAGTTTTTAAATTATTTTTATATTTGGAAAGAAGATCAGGGTTACGACCATAACATTTTGCAAAGGTTTTACTGAGATTTTGGTTACGGTCGCCCTGATGGAGTAGAAAACGGTACTGACAACATATTTTGATTAATTTTTGCCATGAATTTAAACATTTTTATAATTTTAGATTTTCTAGAAAAAAAAACCTGATGTACCCCCTTTAATTGCATCCCTAATAACATGAATAATAATACTTCCTTTGGGGTGAAATCGTTCAAAGTGTGGGCGCATCATTTATGGAGGATTATGCGAATTAATTATGTACAGTTCTCTCATTTTTAGATTAAACTTCGGATTTTAGATCTAAAAGGGACACAAGGCAATCTTGAAGTGTGTATCAAGCATTGAAGTTAGCAGCTGGATTGATTTATCTAGTATCTTTTTGACTTGAAAACTATTTGCATATAATTAAATAAAATGTTGAGTTTTATTTGTTTTTCTTATTCTATCCAAGATGTAAACATATTATTGATGTAATTTATATATAATCAACAGTTAATAATATGCGAAAACATTTCTCTTTAAACTAGTCTTATTAAAGCTGTACTGTCCCTATTTTAACTGGTAATAACTCATGAATATGAATGAGTCACGCGTGAAGTAGTTTCAAATCGACGAACACCCCAAAAGTCGGTATATAAGGAGAAATCGATACGTAAAATTTCATATTTTTATTTAGCCTCCGTACAGGTAACATCGATAAATATACGGCTCAAGAATATATGTGATAAAAAAATAGTTGCCCGGAACAGGATTTGAACCACAGCATTGCACTTATAAGATTTGAAAGATGTACGCTGAACCTCTAGACCACTGCTCTTTATTGGTATTTTGTAGCATTTGTAACACAAATAGGCATTACGTACACAAAGCGCGCACACAAACTCATCAAGCGCTAAAGAACAAGTCGAGATATGGTTGATTTGAGGCGAAGTATTAGTTTCATATTTATAAGATACAGTATTACACCAGGCAATGTTAATTTACACGTGCGACAATATGGACTGCATATTTATTGATCCATCTTTAGTTGCGTTCAAATATGTTAAGTTATTTTGGCTCATAATATATGGTAATTAGTATACTGCTTTCTCAAGTAGCGTTGTAGTTCAGTGGATAGAGCACAGGACTTGAAATCAGAAGATCGTGTGTTCAAGCCCCGAAAGAAGCTAACTCTTTTTTTTTGTAAAAATTACTGTTACCTGTGTATAGGTACGATGTGCACTGGTCGATATATATACAGTAAATGATTTCCTTCGTGTGTGTGTATAAGCGTTTATTTATCCTCGCTGTATTGCACTAAGCATTTTAGCGAGCAGACCTAGGTTTCAAGTCTCATCCGAAGGACTGGTAAGGTAGGAAATACTTTTGAAATATTTCGATAATTAACCCAAATTCGGTCCTGGATGGGATTGAACGCGCGATCCCTGGGTTACTAAGCCGCAGTGCTAACCATTACACCACGGCGCTACCCATGATTTCCTTCACTGTATTTGCTCGCTTAAATACCCGATTTCGACATGAGCGGGTGAACATGAAGTTACAAATAAAGACACGCCTACAAAGAACAAACCGATTGATATAGGGACTCTGTAGCTTTAACAATTAATATTAATGATTAAAAATATGCAAGTTGTGTAGAAAAACTAAACTAACGGGACGCCGTGAGTTTTTAAAAAATCAAGATTGCCATGTATCAGTTACATGTTTTGTTTCCAACCCACTAAGGTTCGACACGCAGGCCGTAGTCGTCTACTGTTACACGTATACATGTAGTTGGTTAAACGTGTCCAGTGACGTGGCTTCTGTCGACTTCTTATTAATTACACTTTGGTATACCAAGTGTATTGACATGACAGATAGTGTTCGACTATAGGAATATAAAAACAAGTGTCCAAATCAGAACTGAATTGAATTGGATGTTATAGTCGCACCAACAACTAATTAAAAAAAAATGAGATATAGGGTCTTATAGAAACCACAGCGTCCGAACGAAATGGTATCGTAGGTCCGCACTGTACAGCAAACAAGGACTTGATAGTATAATGAAAGAGACAAAAAACAACAGAATTGGTGGGGAAGACAGGGTTACCGACTTGGAACGGTCAGTAGGCAATAAGGCCTACTGGTTAGCTTGAATCGATTTTATATGCGCACAATCCTCGCTATTACTCTGTAGACAAGAGAGTGTAAACATAACTACATCCAATCAAAAGGAATTCTCTAACATTAAAGTCCACATCCAGAGAAACTAACTAAAGAAACACATACAAAATAATAAACATCTCAGGATGTATCCAGAATCGTACTGAACAACCATAGTAGTTGCAGCTAAAGAGAAAACCAATCTAGACCATGGCCGACCAATACCGACCATGGCGACTTTGTCAGCTTATATTGGTAGAGGAAGACTCCAGCTGTCTCTCCGGGCAATGTTATTGCACAGACGAGCACCTGGGTAGAACCACATAGACGTTCCGCGAGCCAGCTGGATATCTTCATCAGATAAAGATGCCTAGGCCCATGAGTGTTCGAACCAATAGCGGTGAGCGGCAAGTGACTTCAAGTCAGAGTCTAACCATTCACTCGGCCACGGACGTCCTCCAAATTAGAAGAACTTACTATACAAAATATCATCTGACGACAACACAAATATGAACAGTAACCACAAGTACACAATGAGCATAATATAATACTGAAATATAACCTGAGCAAGAGAGAGTTCTCGGAGCTACGACACGTGGTCCTCCGTGTTGGGTTGTAAACGGAAACAGAAACTGAGTTTGATGATTTTAAAACGATATTGAAATAAATGAATGATTTGGATTTGTTGCACAAAGCATTAAAATCACCAATATTGCATGGTGATAGGTGTCTCGCTTCTGTCCACTCTACAGGTTACATACTTATATCCAAGCTGAATAAAGTATCAAAGTTAGATGTACTTGTTCATAAACACATACTAGGATCCAGGCTAGAGGAAGTGCCACGATTATTGGTATTTTTTCATCAACACAGACTGGAATCTAGGCTAGTGGAAGGGCCAAAAACAGTCATTATTAAGTGTTGTTTTATTTTCAGGTGTCGTGGTGGTGAACATATTCCTTGGTTTGATAATAGTCGCGCTGATAATGGCACTAGCGTTTATATGCTACAGGTATGGTTTGACCTATATACTACAGGTATGGTTTGCTATACATGTTACGGGTATGGTTCGTTATAAATGTTAAAGGTAAGGTTTAATATATATGTTACAGGTATGCTTTGATCTAGGATACATTCATGGTTTGATATGGTCGCTTATTTTTGCCAGTTTACTTCTTTCGTTCTTCTAGGACAAATTAACGAATAGACGAAAAGTTTAAATATGTATTTGCGTGATTTTGGGGGTCGAAAAAATTAAAAGTTGACTATCAAGCTGGAACAAATCAGTCACTATTTCTTATTTTTACTTCTATGGACCACTGTACATCTTTCTGAATTTTCTTAAAAATATTTCTTTGTGAAACCTGATATCTGTTGCTCAAAATATCCGGCGAAAAAACGCTGGATTGATCAATCTGTTTTTGTTCTTAAATATCCATATTTTGTAGAGACCCTTTGAATTTACTATTTCACTTTCATTATCAAGTGTACAGATATAAACATTCAGGCATATCTTGTATAAATCATGAACTTGTCCCAATCTTTTCACCTGGAACAAAAAAGAGAATATAGCTGCACATTCATTCTCCTTTGGAAAGAGGAGATTATACTGTTGAATGTCATGTTTGAATATTTCTACAAATTGTACGCAAACTGCAACAACCTCCATAACCTAACCTATTCAAAGATTTTTAGATGTAGCTACCACTCGTCTGTCCTTGATCGTCAATACCTAAACAGGTTCTGAACTGGCAATGCTATTGGCAGACGAGAATATGTAGTTCACTTTGTTATGAATAATGTCTTTAAAAAGGTTTTATTTCAGATACAAAACATATGGTAGAGAACATAATAGACCCGCTTCTAAAAGTAATACAGCTACAACATTAGATGAGAAGACGAGCACAGAAATGCAGCTTTTACCGGGCGAAGAAGACAAGCTTACTGCCTCAAGTAAAATTCAAAATTCTGCAGAAGAACGAGATCGAGAACTGGATATGACGTCATTTTCAATTCTCACACCGTATGAAACAACGATATTTCATTTCAATAGACCAGATTCCGCGAATGATGACGAAACGTTGTTCAATGACACTAGTTCGGGTGTTTCGTCATTTTTACCTCATCCACCTTTACGAAGGGGGACAAATAAAGCTCAAAACCCGGCGCCAGAATATTCCAATTTTGACACGGATGTGGACGAGAAACAAAGTGTTGAATATTCTGAGATAAACGCTGACATAAGAAAAGAGAGCTCAAGTCCACGGTCAGCAAGAAAAACGTCACAAGTATACCCTGTTCGCCAAAACTCAAACGAAGCTTGCCCAAATATGCGTGATTCATTACAACATTATAAGATAAACGGAGATGAGTACGCTGTTATCCTCAAATCACCAAAACATCGAACACAGTCGAAATGTAAGAGTAGCACAGACCAAACAAAGGGACATAACTGTAACCAAAACAATGAAATAAACACTATATGTTCCAGTCCCATACATGAAGGACGAGAATATTATTCTAACAAACCTATTGCACATATCCATCCCGTGCCTGACGACTGTCACCATAACGACCTCGTGTCGCCATCAACCATGCACTTGATCCCAGAACATGATTGTTTGTTGCATAAAATTCCACCACCACCTCCACCTGCTAAAATGCCGAACAGTCACGTGATACAAGAACAGTGGGGATCGCCTTCAAAAAGACATATTCACAGTGCGGATGGTCAATGGGGATCACCTTCAAAAAGACATGGTCATAGTGCGGGTGGACAGTGGGAATCGCCTACTCATTACAATATTTGAAAACACTGTTTCGGCGCATTGAAACTTTAAATCAATTAATTAACGAAGTTTTCTGATGTCGTATGACATAGGGCAGTATGCAACCTAGTCAATGAATCAGGATAATACCAAATATAGCAAAATATTCCACCGGTCTCTGGAAACAGGTGGTATGTTAATACACTCAAGTGATATGTAAACGCAACACGGGAATTTCCGCTATATATTGTATGTATAATATGCTGCTTTTAATCGAATGGTACATGGCTACGTAAGACCTTTCCTTTTGGAAAAAATACTAAAACAACAAATAATACAGCAAATAGTATTCCTGCAATGTTTCATTATTCACAGAGTACGCGTTTGGCTCAATCATGTGAGCAAACTTAGGATGCAAAATTCTGCAAACTATTTACGTTAAATACAGTACTGAACTAGCTCAATTTTTCGAAGAGCAACTTCAACATTGATGAAGTTCTTGTTACAAAGTGTAGTGTGATTAAAACGTCTACAACATCACAGTTGTGTCCTTTCTCTAGTTAATTGCAACTTTTTTTTAAAAAAACATCTTGGGATTTCTTTGGAATATTATGTGAAATTAAGTGTGCAGTATATACAATATATAGCGGAAATTCCCGTGTTGCGTTTTCATATCTCTTGAGTGTATATGCACATTTTAATTTTAAACAATACAATTAGTAACTGAAATGGTCTTGTAACACCAAGTTGTACATGTTTCCTAATATACTCTTCAGCAGGGTTGACTTTATTCTTCTTTTAAATACACACCTTATCACGAATACACTGGCTTTCCAATAATTGGTGTGCTTAGGTAAATAGAAAGCATACTTTTTCTATTCATATAAAACGGGCAGTGTTTTACAGAGTTCCGTTAGGGCCATCGTATCATCGCATTTTGACGTTTACAAGCCAATGCACGGTAATATGGAACTATGGTGTACAATTGGTTATGGTACGATGGCCCTAATGGAACACCGTAGTGTTTACATATAAATTAACATATTCTAAACTTGATATAATATTTTTCAAGTGATATTATACAGAATCTTGTGAGTCACTGGAGCTATTTACTAAGTTACCAGGAAATTCCGATGCAAGTCCTGTTTTAGTGAGATTTATGAACATTTAAATAAAAGTAAATTTAATAGACAAATTAGACAGTAGAGAGATACAAATATGCAGTACATAGAGACACAGATAGAGTCAATATAGGCACAAATTGACAGTTTAGAGAGACACCAATATCCACTACAGCGAGACACAAGACAGAACAGAGAGAAATAATTAGTCAGTACAGAGAGAAACATTGACGGTATAGAAGAATAAAAATAGATCATACCGAGAGACACCAATAGACAGTACAGCAACACAAAAAATGATAATACCGAGAGAGACCAACAGACAGTACAGCGAGAAACAAACAAGATAGTACCGACGGACACCACTAGACAGTACAGCGAGACATACATATATAGTACCGAGAGACACCAACAGACAGTACAGCGAGACACAAATAGATAGTACCGAGAGACACCAACATACAGTACAACGAGACACAAATAGACAATACATCGAGACACAAAGATATAGTACCGAGAGACACCAATAGACAGTACAGCGAGACACAAATAAACAGTACAGCCAGACACAATTATATAATACCGAGAGACACCAACAGACAGTACAGTGAGACACAAATAGATATTACCGAGAGACACCAACAGACAGTACAGCGAGACAAAAATAGATAGTACCGAGAGACACCAACAGACAGTACAGCGAGACACAAATAGACATTACAGCGAGACACAACATGATAATACCGAGAGACACCAACAGACAGTACAGCGAGACACAAACAAGATAGTACCGACGGGCACCAATAGACAGTACAGCTAGACAAAATAGATAGTACCGAGAGACACGAACAGACAGTACAGCGAGACACAAATAGACAGTACAGCGAGACACAAATAGATAGTACCGAGAAACACCAATAGACAGTACAGCAAGACACAAATAGACAGTACAACCAGACACAAATATACAGTACCGAGAGACACCAACAGACAGTACAACGAGAAACAAATAAATAGTACCGAGAGACACCAACAGATAGTACAGCGAGACACAAATAGATATACCGAGAGACACCAACAGACAGTACAGCGAGACACAAATAGATAGTACCGAGACACACCAATAGACAGTACAGCAAGACACAAATAGATAGTACCGAGACACACCAATAGACAGTACAGCGAGACACAAATAGATAGTACCGAGACACACCAATAGACAGTACAGCGAGACACAAATAGATAGTACCGAGACACACCAATAGACAGTACAGCAAGACACAAATAGACAGTACAGTGAGACACAAACAGATAGTACCTAGAGACACCAACAGACAGTACAGCGAGACACAAATAGATATTACCGAGAGACACCAACATAAAGTACAACGAGACACAAATATACATTACAACGAGACACAAATAGATAGTACCGAGAGACATCAACAGACAGTACAGCGAGACACAAAAATATAGTACCGAGAGACACCAACAGACAGTACAGCGAGACACAAATAAATAGTACCGAGAGACACCACCAGACAGTACAGCGAGACACAAATAAATAGTACCGAGAGACACCACCAGACAGTACAGCGAGACACAAATAGATAGTACAGAGAGACACCAACAGACAGTACAGCGAGACACAAATATATAGTACAGAGACACACAAATAAACGGTACAGCGAGACACAAATATAAAGTACCGAGAGACACCAATAGACAGTACAGCGAGACACAAATATATAGTACAGAGAGACACAAATAGACGGTACAGAGAAGCACACATGTATATGATTATTATGATACATATTTTATTCAGCAAAATTCTAAAAGGTCATCATACGCAAGAGGATACAAATCGTGTATACAAGGTTGACAGCATGTACATGCAATAGTTATGTGTACTAATGTACTAGTGTTTTAACATCAACAAGATATATAATTATAAAGCTTTTGAAAGTAACAATTCAAGAAATATTTTCAATGATGTATGTTACTGTTATTATTAATACATTTTAACCATTTTTTATCGCATGATATAGGCGGAGAGGATGACAGTCATTTAAGTACTAAATAACTTTATTTCACATTTTATAGAAAACATCAAATGCTCTTTAATAATATTTGAAATCTTTGTTATAAACAGAACAAGACAAAAGTTAACTGGTCTTAATATTAAAGAGTATGTTTTATATATTTTAAAAATAAAATGTGTTTTATGTGTACACTAGTCACTGTTATCTAACACATGTAGCTCTCTTATCTCAAAGGACACCCCCCCCCCCCCCCCCCCCCACCTCCCCATTCATATTCATTTTGTCATTTTTTGTTTATGCTCATTAAAGGTCTTCATCATGACCCCTGCATTGTTTCAGGTGCCATCTCGCTCACATCACTAAGAGCAGTGGCAGAAAAACAATAAACGTGGCTCCAGCGTAAATGGAGTTTTTACGATAGAATTTGCAGCAACTCTGCAGTTCAGGGTGAGAAGGTTCTAGGCCCATTTTCCATATTTTATCTCGATGTACATGGAAGATGAGCCTGGCATGTTCATGGCTGTTAGGCGCCATATAACCTGTAATGTGTTGGTGCGCCTTAAAACCCCAATTCAATTCAATTCAATTCAAAGGCTTTAAAAACAAAGGCACTCAGATTTTTTATAATTTTGTGATTTGATTTTCACTATTAATAAGTTTCAAAAATTTAAACATACTTGCTATTTTCCAATAATACTTCTTTTTGTATGTTTCTCTTAACTCGTAAACTCATTATATAATACACATTCAATAACAAAGTGATACTCATCTTCTAGTTTTGCACAAGTGATACATTTACGTTCATTTATTGGTATGCTATTCGGCTTATGCCATCTTCCAGGTTCTATTTGTAAGTTATGATGCAGTACTGGGCATGTATTTCCTATGGCGTGCTGGGATGATAGACTCCGATACACGAGACCGCCTGGTTTACGTCAGCATCCGAAGAATGAGACTAAAGAAAATGTTCAGCATGCCACTTAAGCCCCCTGGCAAAAAGTCAAGAAGTTGGAAGTTATGAAGAAATAAAAGAAAATTCAGGAAGTTGTTAAAAATTATTAAAGCTAAAATACACTAAGTCGTAATGTCAAAACTTTATGACATTCAAACTGACATTTGAATGCCATTAACACTCTGTACCGATAGCAGACATGTTATTGATTAAGCCTGTATCTCAAATATTTAAAATTTCGTGAAATGCAGTTGAAATTTAATTCCATATGTACTTTGTATTGTGTTTACTGGTACGATCTATGATTGTTATGTAAACCAATATTTACAAAATAATAAGTTTAAGTGTGGCCGACACGCGATAATGTGAATATCTGTAAAACGCCAGTCATGTCCCTGAATTGGTCCAATAACGTAATAACCTACCAAGATTATGTACTGTGAGTAACCGGAGTGTGCTGACCTACCAGCCTATTTGTGTCTCGCTGTACTTTAGATCACTATTACCGTAAACGCGCTGTAAGTGAGGGCTTATCAATCGTTGACAAAATATGTCGCGCTTGAAATTGAAAACATTTGGAAATGCAACAAAATGCAGGACATCAAAACAAAACCCGGGACAGAATGGGAGGTGAAAGCCTCTGGACACCAAAATAAAGGATTTGCCTCAGTTAAATTTTGTCGCTGGCTACGGGCTGGGTACTGGCGTGAATTGGATAGGATGAATAGAGAATTCGTCAGATATTATGTGTTGTTATTTAATTAGACTTATTTGTTAAACCATATTTGTAAATCCATCGTCACCATTGTTTCCTATGACATGATATTGGAGGGGCTAGTACAAATATAGGGAAATGATATGTGCACGTGTCTGCGTGCCTGCGTGCGAGATAAATAAGTATGTGATATCAGAGCTCATTCCTTATAATTCTAGTATATTAAGTTATTTTAAAATAGTTTTGAGTTGAAGCATACAGCTTCCAAAAGTCCTCCTAACTTAAATTTTCGGAAAAAACTTCATGTGTGTTGATTTCAATACACAGATAACTGGTTAATTCAAGCCATATTATTTTTTCTCAATATTTAATTGATAAAGAACGTTCAACGAGGTTTTCGGGCGTATATCATTTATATGTTGATGTGTTAACCGCAATATGTCGTGATATACGCTGTAGCATTGCATAAGTGTTTTATCGCATGACTGTATAAAAAAAAACTATGCTGTCATGTTATACACCAGGATCAGAACAGACGTAGTAAGGGAGGTACGAATATTATGAACAAATATCTTGTTATATCGTACTGTTATAATTAATTTACAACCAAATATGTCTCGTATTTCTGTCAATACAAGCGTGACCTTGTATTGAACTACAGTATTGTAAGTGAGAAAGTGTAGATCCTTATGGCTGGCGTATACAGTACTAAATCTACCCATGAAAAAGTTGGTGGTCTGCCTTAACCATTCTAAACTGTTATATATAGCCTTAAAAAGAACAGTTCACTGGATTTGTTCGAAAGCGGGATGCTTCGGACTGGCAACATCGTAGGAAAATAAGTATAACAATTCCACCTCACCATGCCGTAACATTAACTTATTAACACAATATACCGTCCATTACATCGCATTCAAGTAATAAATGTTAGATAAGGCCATAATTAAAAGTATTTTTGTTTGCCCGAACGCGACCGGTTCGAAAAGGAAATCGCCCGACTCTAAAAAAAATTCAGTAAACTATAATTAAACTTTTGGTATTAGTATTTTTTTTTTTTTTTGTAAAAATCTAACAGTGTTACGTCTTTATCTTTATTAATAGGTTTAATCAATTGTTTTAGACATTAATTGATGTACAAAGTTAAGATTTATGTTCTGATCGACATATATACACAGTATACTAAAACAATCTTCAATAAGTACAAACAGTAGTGTCCAAACAAACAGTTAACATTAAACAGCATTCATTCTGACATACATGGTAAAATAAAAAGTTTCCTATCTACCTAAGATAGGTAAATCTAAGGCCGAGTTTGAGCAAGATATGTTTAAGCGTGGTTCTGCTGTTTCTCTGTTGGAAGACCGATATTCTGCTTAGTGTATTGGGAACAGGGAACAAGTTAATACGTTTACAGTAAATTTTAAAATATGTTTCGTATATCCTATTTCGGTAGGATTTCTGGGTTCTATTATTTATTATGTTTTTGTCAAGCCCTATAAAATTAACTGCCGGTCACTTTTTAAATGTAGAAAACCAGTGTTGTAACTACCCGGATTGTTTATTTTATTACTGGATAATAAAACTCCTATGTGTAAATTTAGGTTCCCAACTGGATCGTTATGTATTTCTGTAAAATTCATTTGTTTCAAATGTGTTCAGACCTAATACATGTGTTCTAATTTATGTTTTTGAAATAAAATATGTAAATACTGTCAGTGTGTTCTCACGTTAATTTTACCATAACGGTTGCATCGAACGAATATTTAAGGCTTCAACCATCAACCAGGAATTCAAGTGGGGTGGGGGGGATTCTAGCCCCCCGCCCCCCACCCCACCCCCACTTGAATTCCTGAAAAATATCTGGCTCACTGACTAGCTAAAAAAAGAAATCTGGCACTATAAAACACATTACTCGAACATTCTACTATGTAGAAGTCCATAGAAGAAAAATTGTGTCGACAATAATTTTGTAATAATGTTGGGGTAAATATTATAACAGGGGCAAACGGCAATCTTAAACATTACGTGTCCGAGTATTAACTTTCATACCACATCCAAGTCCTTCTCCAAGAAGCGAAAACTGGGTTGGCTTGGGTATGAAATAAAACTTTAATATCGGCTTAAACGTTTGCATATTGTAAAATTAAAGCATTTAATAGGTAATTTTAAACAGGTTATCGCATTTTTCAGTAAAAAAAATTTTTTTAAATGTGTTTTATTGTCGAAATATCCGTTATAAAATCTTGCTAATATAAGTTCTACCATCGCTTGATGGAATTAAGGCGGGAACACGTAATGAGTTTGTATTAAGTATTAAAAGTATCGTCTCTGTTTATAAATTCAGTATCATTTTAACTTTAAACCGGCTTGCATATAATTAAATATGATTTTGAGTGTTTAATTTTTCTTCGTTATTCTACCATAGGTTTGAATATATTATTGGTGCAATGGAATCAATAAATAATTATGCAAAAACAACTTGCTTTAAACTGATTGAACAACTGTAAGTTATGTAGAAGAACTAAAGGGACGCCGTGAACTTTTCAAAATCAAGATAGCCTTTAAAAAACTTTTGATTTTTAATTTATGTTTATTATCTTCGCAAATGTATCAATATTAAACTAGGTCACCGTTACCGATTTTCTAATTCAGTGATACTTTCGGTTTCAGTCGACTTATAATATAGTAAGGCTTCGTTAAACGTAATCGTAGTAAGTATTTACCCTGCAGCCTTATACAATTGAGTATAACCTAATAACGAGTAAAGGTTATTTTTACAAATTTAGTGATCTACTTTCACTTTCAATTCCATTTGTCCTTGGCGCAATCTGATCGGTTGAAAAGGAAGATAAACACCATTGTATACTGTTTGTACATACACAAACCTACCATAGTGTATAATAATAGATTGTAAATATATTAATAGATCGTAGATATATTATAAAGTTTATTGTTAACGCAATAGGGGAACGTGTAAATACGTATGGGATAGAGGCTACGACGAGAAATCTTTACCATTATGACACCGAAAGGAAGGGAGCGTAGCGACACAAACATATAGTGTACCTTACGTAAAAATATAGATATCTCTTTTAATTATGAATTCAATTTTTCCATTCATAAACTTCATGGAAAGAAATGTCTTGATAATAGGTCACAGCCGACGATACAGGACAACACATTTTCCGAAAATGATATATGGTATATAAGGTGTTATTGCACACACACATTATTTGTGCATAATCTACCGCGAAGTTACAATTTATGTTTACAAACTGATCTACTAATTTGTGAGGAATATTACGGATTTTATATTGTATCGATAAATTAAGAACAGAAACATTAGTTTTATTTTAATATGCTACAAGTTTGTCAGGTTAGAAACAACATGGAAGTGTTGTCAATAGTAATATTTATGTTGGTATTTGTTTGTTCAGTGTGTCTTAATTATAAAAGAAATGGACGTTCGCGCATTTCAAAAGTGAATGCAAAGACCACAAACGAAACTGAACACGAGACAACCATCTCAGACAGGATAACAGCAAAGGTATCCGGATATGTTACCTTGCCAACAGGAAAATATGAAGGGACGCCAACAGCTCTTCCGGTATCCAAGAAAGTAGTTCCGATAAGCGTGAATTACCATTTTACGCGACAATGCAACTACAAATGTGGATTCTGTTTTCATACAGCAAAAACGTCGTTTGTTCTGCCTCTCGATATGGCCAAGAGAGGATTGGTGATGTTGCACGCAGCCGGTAAGTACGAGAGTATCGGGCTATCGAGCAGTTTACATATCTACATTAATATTATCTTGTACCATAGCTCTAATGGTTTTCCTTTGTTTTTGCTCATGATATAATTTTCTTGTACCATAGCTCTAATGGTTTTCCTTTGTTCTTGCTTATGATATAATTATATTGTACCATCGCTATAATGGTTTCTTTTTTTCTTCCTTATGACATAATTATCTTGTACCATAGCTATAATGTTTTTCCTTTGTCCTTGCTTATGACATAATTTTCTTGTACCATACCTCTAATAATTTTCATTTGTTCTTGCTGATGATATAATTATATTGTACCATGGCTCTTATGGTTTTCCTTTGTTTTTGCTTTTGATATAATTGTCTTGTACCATAGCTCTAATGGTTTCCTTTGTTCTTGCTTATGATATAGTTTTCTTGTACCATAACTCTAATGGTTTTCCTTTGTCTTGCTTATGATATAATTATCTTGAACCATAGTTCTAATGGTTTTCCGATGATCTTGTTACGATATAATTATCTTGTACTATATGTCTAATGGTTTTCCTTTGTTCTAGCGTACTATATAATTATCTTGTAAAATATCTCTAATGATTTTCCTTTGTTCTTGCCTTTGATATGATTATCTTGTACCATAGCTCTAACGGTTTTCCTTTGTTCTTGCTTATGATATGATTATCTTGTACCATAGCTTTAATGCTTTCGCTTCGTTTTTGCTTATGATACACTTTTCTTGTACCATAGCTCTAATATTTTTCCTTTGTTTTTGCTTATGATATATTTTTCTTGTACCATAGCTCTAATATATTTCTTGTGTTCTTCCTTATGATATAATTATCTTGTACCATACCTCTAATGATTTTCATTTGTTCTTGCTGATGATATAATTATATTGTACCATGGCTCTTATGGTTTTCCTTTGTTTTTGCTTTTGATATAATTGTCTTGTACCATAGCTCTAATGGTTTCCTTTGTTCTTGCTTATGATATGATTATCTTGTACCATAGCTTTAATGCTTTCGTTTCGTTTTTGCTTATGATACACTTTTCTTGTACCATAGCTCTAATGGTTTTCCTTTGTTTTTGCTTATGATATATTTTTCTTGTACCATAGCTCTAATGTATTTCCCGTGTTCTTCCTTATGATATAATTATCTTGTACCATATCTCTAATGATTTTCATTTGTTCTTGCTGATGATATGATTATATTGTACCATGGCTCTAATGGTTTTCCTTTGTTTTTGCTTTTGATATTATTGTCTTGTACCATAGCTCTAATAGTTTCCTTTGTTCTTGCTTATGATATAATTTTCTTGTACCATAGCTCTAATGGTTTTCCTTTATTATTGCTTATGATATAATTATATTGTACCATAGTTCTAATGGTTTTCCTTTGTTTTTGCTTATGATATAATTGCCTTGTACCATAGTTCTTATGGATTTCCTTTGCTCTTGCTTATGATATAATTATCTTGTACCATAGCTCTAATGGTTTTCCTTTGTTCTTGCTTATGATATGATTATCTTGTACCATAGCTCTAATGGTTTTGCTTCGTTTTTGCTTATGATATAATATTCTTTACCATAGCTCTAATGGATTTTCTTTGTTCTTGCTTATGATATAATTTGATTGTACCATAGCTCCAATGGATTTCCTGTGTTCTTGCTTATGATATTGTTACGCGCTTGGGTAGCTGGCTGTTTATTTTTGTATTTTTATGTTTTGGTAGCTGACCGTTTTTTTTTGTTTACTTTGTATATATATATCTCAGAGAGATCAGTCAAAATTCATATTGACTCCAACATGTGTTTCAATAATTTACTCATTGATCGGGAAAACGCATTAAACACAATGATCAGTTCAACTATATATTTTATTTACCTCTATAGTTTTAATAGTAAAACAATGTTCTCTCTATATATATTTATATAACATCTGATATAAATAACTGATCAACAGGTCTGATTATAAAATAATGATGCTTGAATATTCCAATGCTCTTTATGACAATAGGCAGAGGGATTTATACAACCCCTTTATCTTAACTTTTCAGGTTTATTTAAATAGATCTACTTGAAATAAAATGCTTCACCTAAAATGTGTTCTATTTCTTTATATTTGATTCTCTATATGTTAGATCTATATCAACGCCACAGTCGTCTCTCCCCCCCCCCCCCCCCCCCTCTCTATATGTTAGATCTATATCAACGTCACAGTCGTCTCTCTCCCCGATTTTAAAACGAGAGGAGCTTATATACCCACACAAGTACACAACCAAACAGTGTGCAGAACACAAAATAAATGTGCGCACATAAAATACTTGCGTAACACAATTCAAATCGGTGTACACACGTAAACTTTGTGCGCACACAAAACAGGTGTGCACTATCAATATACAATAATTAAATCACTAAAAATAATTAAAGATAATTATTACTCGTGTAAATCAATATATATTTGTAATATTACATGACTCTTACATCAAATTTCCTTTTAATGCCTCTGGATGGCATAATTTGCTCACACAATACACACCATGAAATATCCAATAAATATACTGCTGAAACAGACGTAACTTAAGGGGTCATTTCACCAAGGATTGTTTTGGTCCCGAGAGTACCCGATCCTTTTTCTGGTCGATCGGCCGCATTTTTGCGAAAATAATCGGGAACGTGCGAGCACTGTCCCGCACTACCCTATACATTCGGGGGAAGATCTGGCGCGATCGCCTCAGTCCTCCGAGGGTCGGGTACCGAAAAAGTGATCGGCTACTGTTTTTAAAAATGTTGAAAAACAGTAGCCGATCAAAAACCGTCGGCCCGGGTCGTCTTGGTCGTCCGAGGGTCCCCTGAAGGTCCCCTTGTCTCGCCCACCCTCTGGAGCTTTCGTATAGCCTCTGCAGCTCTCTACCGAGGGTCGTGCGTAGTTTTAATAAAACAAAACATATGTAAAAATCCTTTAAAATGTCACAAAGAATTAATTGTTACTAAATACAACAGCAAGACATATATTTACTCAAAATTATTATAAATAATAATAAATTTACAAATTAATACCAATGCCAGAGAATTATAAACCAAATATAAAATAAAAACTGCACACTTTTCTCAGAACAGGTACTGAAACAAAACACACTTGAAAACCCTTTAAAAAGTCACAAAAACTTAATTCTTTTTGGAATATTTTCTCTTGGTCCTTGGTCTCCTCCTCAGCATATTTCCTAATGTAATAACATGTTGCTGTGCTATGGCAGAACAAAGTTGTAGAGCTACAACAAGCCCCAACTGCTTGTTGGTCCATGACCTTCCCTGGCTGGTCAGAAAGTGATGAACGGCTTCGATCTGAGCGGTTTATATAGTCGGGCCTTTAAAAACACCGATCTCCGGCCGATCTAGGCAAATTTGATCGGCCGAAGAACGTCCGAAGATCGTTTAAATCGTCCGAAGACCGTTTACTTTCGGCTACCTGCGTCAACATACGCCTACATTCGGCCACTCTCGCGCGAAGAACGGCGGAAGAACGGCGGAAATCTAACGAAAGCGCCCTCTCTCGAGCCGGGATCGCCCATTTTCGGCCTCTCTCGGCCGAACAACGCGCGAAGATCGCTCACTTGCGCGCGAGAAGCGGGTCTCTACCGGGCCTTTGCCGGGCCTTTGCCGTGTACCTGCGGGTACTTGTGCGAACTTTCGCATACTTGCGCCCCGGAAACGTGTCGATCGCGCGAGGAACGTCCGAGAATCGTCCCCCCGCCATGGTCCCTTGGTCGGGACTCAATCGGGTCAAAAAAAGGGGGCGATTGGAGGCGATTCAGGACGACAATCGGGCAGATCAAAAAATTGATTGATCGGGGACAATCAGGTCCAGATCGGGCCGATTGGAAAAAAACAATCCTTGGTGAAATGACCCCTTTAGTCACGGTAAAGTTTACTACACTCAGTTATAAACATACCATCGATTAAAATACCATATCCTGAATGGAGCATTATTGATACTGTTTACTTAACATTTCATGAGCTTGAATTTATCGGCATGTACAATAGAAATTCGTAAACAAATCCAAAGTGATATGTTAAAAGGTTCATCTTCTAATAACAATAAATAATGTTACATCGACGTCTTAATACCAGGATATTACATTATAATTGTATTGTACCATAGCTCTAATGCTTTTCCTTTGTTCTTGCTTATGATTTAATTACCTTGTACCATAGCTCTAATGGTTTTCCTTTGTTCTTGCTTATGATATAATTATCTTGTACCATAGCTCTAATGGTTTTCCTTTGTTCTTGCTTATGATATGATTATCTTTTACCATATCTCTAATTGTTTATCTGTGTTCTTTCTTATGCTATGATTATCTTGTACCATAGCTCTTATGGTTTTCTTTTGTTCTTGCTTATGATATAATTGTATTGTACCATAGCTCTAATGGTTTTCCTTTGAGGGCTGGCGTGGCGCAGTCGGTAGCGCGGCGGATTTGTAACCGAAGGCCCCGGGTTCAATCCTCCGAGGTACCACTGGGTTTCGTCGGTGTGTTCTTGACACTTTCCTTAAGCCTCGTCTAATGGATGGGGACGTAAACCGGGTGGTCCCGTGTATCGGTCTATCCTCCCAGCACGTTTAAGAACCATAGAAATCTATTCGATAATAAGAGTAGGGCACGGTTCCCGGATTACTATGTATATTTCCCCTCTCTCTGGGGCGGCTCTAAATAACCTATTCTGTGTTGTTAAGCCCTTAAACAACATTTAGTTCAATTCAATGTCTTTGCTTATGATATGATTATCTTGTACCATAGCTCTAATGGTTTTGCTTCGTTATTGCTTATGATATAATTTTCTTGTACCATAGCTCTAATGGACTTCCTTTGTTCTTGCTTATGATATAATTTTCATGTACCGTAGCTCTAATGGTTTTCCTTTGTTCTTGCATATGATATGATTATCTTGTACCATAGCTCTAATGCTTTTCCTTTGTTCTTGCTTATGATATAATTACATTGTACCATAGCTCTAATGGTTTTCCTTTGTTCTTGCTTATGATAAATTGTTTTTGCACCATAGCTCTAACGGTTTTCCTTTATTCTTGGTGATTATATAATTTTCTTGTACCATAGCTTGTACCATAGCAAACTAATGGTTTCCTTTGTTTTTTCTGATGATATAATTGCCTTGTACCATAGCTTTAATGGTTTTCCTTTGTTCTTGCTTATGATATAATTATATTGTGCCATAGCTGTAATGGTTTTCCTTTATTCTAGCGTATGATATAATTATCTTGTTCCATATCTCTAACATGTCTAATGGTTTTCCTTTGTTTTTGCTTAAGATATAATTGCCTTGTACAATAGCTCTTATGGATTTTCTTTGTTCTTGCTTGTGATATAATTATCTTGTACCATAGCTCTAATGGTTTACCTTTGTTCTTGCTTATGATATGATTATCTTGTCCCATAGCTCTAACGGCTTTTTTTTGTTCTTGCTTATGATATAATTTTCTTGTACCATAGCTCTAATGGTTTTCCTTTGACGGCTTTCGTGGCGCAGTCGGTAGCGCGGCGGATTTATAACCGGATGTCCCGGGTTCAATCCTCCGACGTACCACTGAGTTTCCTCGGTGTATTCTTGAGCAAGATACTTTCCCTTAGCCTCGTCTGTCGGATGGGGACGTAAACAGTGTATCGGTCTATCTTCCGAGCACGTTAAAGAACCATAGGAATCTATTCGATAATAAGAGTAAAGCAAGGTCCTCGGATTCCTATGTATATTTCCCCTTTCTCTGGGGCCTCTAAATAACCTTGCTTATGTGTTGATGAACCGTTTAACAACATTTAATTCGATTCCATTGTTCTTGCTTATGATATAGTTTTCTTATACCATAGCTTTAATGGATTTCCTTTGTTTTTGCTTATGATATAATTTTCTTTACCATAGCTCTAATAGATTTCCATTGTTCTTGCTTATGATATAATTTTCTTGTACCATAGCTCCAATCGTTTTCATTTGCTGTTGCATATGATATAATTATATTGTACCATAGCTCTAATGTTTTCCTTTGTTCTTGCTTATGACATAATTATCTCGTACCATAGTTCTAATGGTTTCCTGTGCACTTGCTTATGATATGATTATCTTGTACCATAGTTCTAATGGTTTTCTTTGTTCTTGCTTATGATCTAATTATCTTGTACCATATCTGTAATGGTTTTCCTTTGTTTTTGCTTATGATATAATTATCTTGCACCATAGTTCTTATGGGTTTCCTTTGTTCTTGCTTATGATATAATTATCTTGTATCATAGCTATAATGGTTATAATTTGTTCTTGCTTATGGTATGATTAGCTTGTACCAGAGATATAATGGTTTTCATTTGTTCTTGCTTATGATATAGTTTGCTTGTACCATAGCTCTAATGGTTTTGCTTTAATCTTGCTTACGATATTATTATCTTGTACAATATCTCTAATGGTTTTCCTTTGTTCTAGCGTATGATATAATTGTATTGTACCATATCTCTAATGGTTTTCCTTTGTTCTTGCTTATGATATAATTACCTTGTACCATAGCTCTAATGGTTTTCTTTTGTTCTTGCTTACGATATAATTGCCTTGCACCATAGTTCTTATGGATTTCCTTTGTTCTTGCTTATGATAAAATTATCTTGTACCATAGCTCTAATGGTTTATCTTTGTTCTTGCTTATGCTTTGAGTATCTTGTACCATAGCTCTAATGGTTTTCTTTTGTTCTTGCTTATGATATAATTTTCTTGTACCATAGCTCTAATGGTTTTCCATTGAGGGCTTGTGTGGCGCAGTCGGTAGTGCGGCGGATTTGTAACCGAAGGCCCCGGGTTCAATCCTCCGTGGTACCACTGAGTTTCGTCGGTGTGTTCTTGGGCAAGACACTTTCCTTAAGCCTCGTCTGTCGGATCTGGACGTAAACTGGACGGTAATAAGAGTAGGGCACGGTTCCCGGATTACTATGTATATTTCCCCTCTCTCTGGGGCGGCTCTAAGTAACCTTGTCTGTGTTATAAGCCCATAAACAACATTTAGTTCAATTCCAATGTAATTATGTAATATAATTATCTTGTACCATAGTTCTAATGGTTTTGCTTCGTTTTTGCTTATGATATAATTTTCTTGTACCATAGCTCTTATGGATTTCCTTTGTTCTTGCTTATGATATAATTTACTTGTACCGTAGCTCAAATGGTTTTCCTTTGTTCTTGCGTATGATACAATTATCTTGTACCATAGCTTTAATGGTTTTCCTTTGTTCTTGCTGATGATATAATTACATTGTACCATAGCTCTAATGGTTTTCCTTTGTTCTTGCTCATGATAAAATGTTCTTGTACCATAGCTCTAGTGGTTTTCCTTAGTTCTTGGTGATAATATAATTTTCTTGTACCATAGCTCTAATGGTTTTCCTTTGTTTTTGCTGATGATATAATTGCCTTGCACCATAACTCTAATGGTTTTCATTTGTTCTTGCTTATGATGTAATTATATTGTGCCATAGCTCTAATGGTTTTCCTTTGTTTTAGCGTATGATATAATTATTTTGTACCATATCTCTAATGGATTTCCTTTGTTTTTGCTTATGATATAATTGCCTTGTACCATAGCTCTTATGGATTTCTTTTGTTCTTGTTTATGATATAATTATCTTGTAAAATTGCTCTAATGGTTTTCCTTTGTTCTTGCTTATGATATGATTATCTTTAACCATAGCTCTAACGGCTTTCTTTTGTTCATGCTTACGATATAATGTTCTTGTACCATAGCTCTAATGGTTTTCGTTTGACGGCTGGCGTGGCGCAGTCGGTAGCGCGGCGGATTGATAACCGGAGGCCCCGAGTTCAATCCTCCGAGGTACCACTTAGTTTCCTCGGTGTATTCTTGGGCAAGACACTTTCCCTTAGCCTCATCTGTCGGATCTGGACGTAAACAGGGCGGTCCCGTGTATCGAGCACGTTAAAGAACCATAGTAATCTATTGGATATTAAGAGTAGGGCACGGTCCCCGGATTCCTATGTATATTTCCCCTCTCTCTGAGGCGGCTCCAAATAACCTATACTGTGTTGATGAGCCGTTTTGCTTATGATATAATTGTCTTGTACCATAGCTCTTATGGATTTCCTTTGTTCTTGCTTATGATATAATTATCTTGTACCATAGCTCTAATGATTTTTCTTTTTTCTTGTACCGTAGCTCTTATGGTTTTCCTTTGTTTTTGCTTATGATATAATTGTCTTGTACTCTAGCTCTAATGGTTTTCCTTTGTTTTTGCTTATGATATAATTATCTTGCACCATAGCTGTAATGGTTTTGCTTTGTTCTTCCTTAAGATATAATTATCGTGTACCATAGCTCTAATGGTTTTCCTTTGTTCTTGCTTATGATATGATTATCTTGTACCATATCTCTAATGGTTTTCCTTTGTTCTTGCTTATGATATGATTATCTTGTACCATAGCTCTAATGGTTTTGCTTTGTTCTTGCTTATGATATGATTATCTTGTACCATATCTCTAATGGTTTTCCTTTGTTCTTGCTTATGATATGATTATCTTGTACCATAGCTCTAATGGTTTTGCTTTGTTCTTGCTTATGATACCGCGGCGGATTTGTAACCGGAAGCCACGAGTTCAATACACCGTGGTACCACTGAGTTTCGTCTGTGTGTTCTTGGGTAAGACAAATTCCCTTAGAGTCGTCTGTCGGATGGGGACGTAAACCGGGCGGTCCAGTGTATCGGTCTATCCTTCGAGCATGTTAAAAAAGCATAGGAATATATTCGATAATAAGAGTAGGGCACGGTTCCCGGATTCCTATGTATCCTTCCCCTCTCTCTGGGGCGGCTCTAAATAACATATACTGTGTTGATGAGCCGTTAAAAAAACATTTTATTCAATTCCATTGTTCTTACTTATGATATAATTATCCTGTACACTAGCTCTAATGGTTTTCCTTTGTTCTTACTTATGATATAATTATCTTGTACCATAACTCTAATGGTTTTCCTTTGTTTTCGCTTATAATATAATTGTATTGTACCATAGCTCTAATGGATTTCCTTTGTTCTTGTTTATGATATAATTACCTTGTACCATAGCAAAATGGTTTTCCTTTGTTTTTGCTTATGATATTATTTTCTTGTACTATAGCTCTAATGGTTTTCCTTTGAGGGCTGGCGTAGCGCAGTCGGTAGCGCGGCGGATTTGTAACCGGATGACCCGGGTTCAATCCTCTGTGGTACCACTGAGTTTCGTCGGTGCGCTCTTTGGCACTTTCCTTTGGTCTCGTCTGTCGGATGGGGATGTTAACCGGGCGGTTCCGTGTATCGGTCTATCCTTCAAGCACGCTAAAGAACCATAGAAATCTATTCGATAATAAGAGTAGGGCACGGTTCCCGGATTCCTATGAATCTTTCCCCTCTCTCTGATGAGCCGTTAAACAACATTTAATTCAATTCAATTGTACTTGCTTATGATATAAGTAATATTTATAGCATACTTTTTCGAGTATATGCGATTTAAACAGCTACTCGAGGGCCGCAGGCCCGAGAGTGCAGTATAAATCGCATACGAGAAAAGTATGCTATAAATGTTTTGTACCTTAGCCATTGCCGGTAATTGACATTTTGATTGACAGGTTGCGTGTAAACTTGCAACTATTCGCGTGTAAAATGGAGTAGGCCATGGTATAACTGCCGAATCTATCATTTATAGCACGGCTGAAATATACCGGCATTTATAGCACGGTTTAGGTTCAGATAACTGCCGAATCTGTCATTTATAGCACGGCTGAACTATATCACGGTTTACAGGTTTAGGCTCAGACCTTCAGGTTTATGAACATTATATCATTAGCAAAAACAAAGAAAAAACATATTTTCATTTGAAATTTTAACTTTAAAAAATATCTCCAGCGATTTATAAATAAATATAATAAATAGAAAAAATAGGTCTACTATATTTAGTTTTTTACCGTTGTATGATAGGCCTCAGATTCAGTAATCAGAAACCACTTCAGCAATATCTCACATATGGCTGTTTTTTATCCAAGCTGTTATTGATTTGTCTTCAATCCTAGCTTGTCGTGCTGGTTTATTCTCGTGTTGCCCTGACTTTTATTTAGTCATTGTGTACTTGCTTTTTCTTCTTGCCTTTTTATATTTTATTTCTAGATGTTATAGGATATGTCCTGGCGGGGATTTTTTTTATTTATAGTGTCACATTTTATTAGAATAGCAATAGGGCGGATGTTTGGTATACCCTAAAACCTGGTTTAAACCCTATTACGTTGTCCCGCCTTAATTCCATTAATCGATGGGAAAACTTATATTGTCAGCGGGATTTTATAACGAAAATTTCGACAATAAATCACGTTTAAATTATTTTTTTACTGAGAAAATGCGATAACCTGTTAAAAATTACCTATTGAATGTATTAATTTTACAATATACAAAACTTTTAAGCCGAAATTAAGGTTTTACGAGGATCATTCAATAAGTTCTGTCACTAACGCGTTTTAACAATTATGTGCTCATTGTGAGTGTCAATGTTTGGTACCAAAGAGAGTTTCAATACCATTTCATTGATGGTAAAATGAATGCTGTATCTTTTGTGTGACGAAAGTTATGAAACATTTAATACACATCACTTATACATACTGAGGCATTTTCGTCCTGAGTTTTTTTCAGGTATGTTAATTGTTACTTTATTAAATGTCAGTTTCTCTTTAAGTACTTGTCGAAGACCTTTGAAATTTCTCATACAGTACCAGTTATATCTGTGCATTACAAGATTCAGAATTTAAGCATGGTAGATGAAAAGGCATTGTCTTAGAAATTTAACATTTTAAGCTAACGTGTAAAATTAATTTAATGATAAATGGACATTAAATGGAAGGGCAGTCTTCTGAAACAGCGTTTTTGGATGATCAATATTTTCACTAAACATTGTACAAAATTCTACAATAATGTGTTGAATATGAAATTTAAACACTGAAGGACTATGATTTGTAAAATAATATGAAAACATATTAATACTATGACAATAATTACGACATTTAAAAGATATTATAACATTTCCGTAAACAAAATGAAGAAAATCAGTGTTATTTCTGCTAAAATTAAGATGTGTGTATAAGCGTTTATTTATCCTCGCTGTATTACACTAAGCATTTTAGCGAGCAGACCTAGGTTTTAAGTCTCATCCGTAGGACTGGTAAGGTAGGAAATACTTTTGAAATATTTCGGTAATAAACCCAAATTCGGTCCTGGCTGGGATTGAACGCGCGATCCCTGGGTTACTAAGCCGCAATGCTAACCATTACACCACGGCGCTACCATATAAAATTAAGGGATATGCATTCACTCATATATGGTTTGCAGCAAGACCTTTCCGAATTCTCGACAATCATTTTCATGGATTATGAGCGAATAACAACAGATGGCGTACAAGGGAATTTAAAAGCATAGAATTATTCAAATATTTTTACAACGTTTTGTAAAAAGGACATTTTCAGAGATGCCAGTATCCAAAAGGTGTGGTAGGGGGAGGTAATTCAGGGGTATAAATAACCGGAAAATTTTCATTTTTGTTGTGGAATTTAAGAGAGCGAACCCAGTAGTACTATAAATACACTACTTTATCTCAGTGTTTTATCCAGTTCAAAGGATATATGCCTAGTGACAGAACTTTTTGAAGCACCCTCGTATTTCATAGCCCAGTCAACCCCGTTTTTTCTTCTTGGAGAAGGGGTTGGATGGGGTATGAAAGCTAATACTCAGACCACGTAATGCCTCTGACCGTTCCAAGACGTTACTCCCAATGTCAAACATTTCATATTTGTGGTTCGCATTCTTGCTTCTGTTGTTAATCTTCTTTGTTTTGTATGCGTGTTTTTCGTTGACTGTGTTTTGTGATCCTACATTTCCTGTTCGACGTGTATACCAGCTTTGTTCTTTTCCTTTTAAAAGGAACGGCATGCCTGGATATACGCTATATTAAAACTTAGAATTGTTTTAAAAATGTCCGTTTACATAAGTATACAATGAGCTGAAAATGTACTTCACTCCGTTGTGTAGCGTCCTTAACGGCTTTCCCCTTGATTCTCTGACTACAGACAAGTCATCGAATACATATGAGATTAGCTACTTATGTTTTTTTTATATATTATATACATGCATATGTCTGTGTTTTTTCTTATAACGCTTATCTACGCTTTCTCAAAGGTTAGGGGTTAACTCGGCGGGAGTATTTTTATTTACACTGTCCTGCTGTTCATGGATGATGATGTCACGGTTTATGGATGTTGCATTTTCCGGCCGGTTAGCTCAGTCGGTAGAGCGTCGGAACGGTAGTCCGAAGGTCCCGGGTTCGAGCCCCGGTATGGCTACACATTCTAGGTCCGTGACAATGACAGGGTGAGTGAGATTTGGTGCACCCTTAAACCGGTTTAAACTTCCAAGTGGTCCCTTTTGCCACTGACCATACCAAGGCTTTCCATCCCATATTGTTTGTGATGTCCTTTTTTTTACTGAATGTGTTTGTGAATTTTTGAATACCTTTGCGTTGTAATACTTTGATACTGTCGCTTCTTTTCTTGATTTACATCTCTCTATTGAAAATGGCGAAATAATTAGTCAAATGTATGAGAAGAGAGATGATTGTAATTTTGATATTGTTAATTATCCCCATTTAGATGGGGATGTTCCCCGATCTACTTCTTATGTGGTCAATGTTTCTCAACTTATTCGTTTCTCTAGAGCTTTTAGTCGTGTTGAGGACATTAATATAACCTAGTAATGCTTCCTTGTTTGTTAGAGATTATAACCTGGCGGATTATCTGTATTTACACTGTCCCGTTTACTGGGATGATAAACAGGTAAGAGTGAGGTTTGGTGCACACTAGAACCTGGTTTAAACCCACAGCGGCCATTTTTGCCACGGGCCGTTCCAAGGCGATAGTCATATTGTCAACCCTTTTGTATTTGTGATGTATTTTCTTTCCTTTTATTTCATCTTTAAAGTTGTTCTTTATTTCTCTGTGTGTATATGGTTGACACTCGTCCTTGAATGCTACTTTTCCTGTTCGATTTTTATACCTACTTGAAATACGTATTTCCAATTTCGTGTTTGGTATTGTTTGGGATGGGGTGTGATGGGTGGGGATAGAATTACATTGCAAGAGAAAATGTTGTTATTCAACTATGTGTCACATGTTGAGGTCCCCTCCATTAAGCACAGTATGTCCTAAAATCAACAAAGAACTATAAACAAAATAGTTGTATTTAGTATAGCCTGCTTTTGTTGGTTGTTTTCTTCAAAAGAGTATAATAGAAAGTATACATTTCAGGCTTAGCTAATGATATTACATATAATAATGCTTTTCAAAGAAAACATGTAACAGAGTGTCGAATTATATATAACTGGGCTAATCAGTAAGTCAATTATGTCATCAGTAATTATGGGTTTTTGCTTCAACTCTATCCTTTGAAAACGCTCTGGCACAATCTGTCACTTTGTCTGGGAACTGTTCTTAATATAATTTAAACGAAATATATTAACCATGATTTGCAGTCTGCGATTGATATATTATTTCATACTAAATACTGAAAAGGGAGATTCTTTGGAAGCAACAAACACAAGCAAGAGACTGTAGTAGCTTACTCGGTTTTATTGAGTCTGTTCTTGAGAGGTAATATAGGAAGCAATACCTCTAACGCTTTCTAGCACCGGCTGAAACGGAGGCATGTGTTGAGCTCGTTGGTTCCAAAGTACCAGTAAAATAACACTACTGATTCTTAGCACGTGAATATTTGTTACAGCCGCCATACTGCACTAAACTAAAGCTTGTGTGAATGTTAATAAATACTGATAATGGAGACCCTGTGAAAGCAATACGCATAACCAAGAGAATAAAGTAGCTGCCTTGATTTATTGGGAGTGAGGTAATGTTAGAAGCAAAATATGTCAAACCTTTATTGATATTATTTTAAAGGAATGGCGAAAATCAACTTTTCTGGTGGCGAGCCGTTCTTAGTGAAGCGTGGCACGTTCCTGGGGGAGCTGGTGAGGTATTGCAAGGAAACCCTGCAACTGCCCAGTGTGTCAGTGGTCAGTAACGGCAGTCTGATAAATGAAAGTTGGTTTGTCAAATATGGTAAGTGGAAGTCAATGGAACAGGTTTGGCAAATACGATAACGGGGAATCAAGAGATCCGGTTTGGCAAAGCGGTATGTGGGAGAGAAGAGGTCAGGTTTGACAAATACGGTAATTGGCAGTCAAGAGAGACGGTTTGGCAAATACGGTAAGTGGGAGTCAAGGGAGACGGTTTGGCAAATACGGTAAGTGGGAGTCACGAGAGACGGTTTGGCAAATACGATAAAGGGAGCCGTCAAGGTAGCAGGTTTGGCAAATACGTTAAAGAGAGTCAAGGGAGTCGGTTTGGCAGGGCTTTTTTACCTAATGTAACAGAGGCTTGTAAAAGAACTGTTCCCAATTGAAAACTTGACTGGTTTTTGGCAGAAATCTTTTCCAGTCAGAAAGAAGTGGACTCTCGGAATTTTAGAAAAAACATTAATTCTGCAATGTGTTTTTGTCTGCTAAGATAATGCGGACTGAGAAGTCAGTAATTATAATAATAAATAATGGGTGAAAACATAAATACAGCATGAAGTCTTACATCTTTCCCAAAATGAGAAATAAGCGCGTGCTTTTAACAAATGGACAGGCCTGTGCCTCTTCCCAATTTTGTGGGGAAAGCCTTGTTTAGCAATTGCGCTAGGTGTATTCAGTAATACTGGTTTGTCAAATACGGTAAGTGCCAGTCAAGAGAGCAAATTAATTACAATAGGTGAATAGAAGGAAAGCGGGTTTGTCAATTAAGGTAGGGAGAGAGAATTGACGTTGGTTTGTCATTTTCGGTAAGTGGAGAGAGTGGAGAGAAGGAAGCTGGTCTGTCAATTAATTATGGTAGATGGATAGAATAAAAGTTGGTTTATCAATTACAGTGGGGGAGAAACCTGGTTTATTAATTTCGGTAGGTGAATAGCAGGACAACTGGGTGATAATTACGGTAGGTGAATAGCAGGACAACTGGGTGATAATTACGGTAGGTGTAGCGGCAAAAACACGGCTTTGTCAATTAAGGTTGGGAGGGAGAGGGAAATTAATATCGCTTATTAATTACGATAGGTGGAGAGAAGGACATTTTGTTTGTCGGGGACTGTAGGTGGAGAAAAGGGAAGTTTGGGTGTCAATAGATTGCGGTAGGTGGAGATAAATAAATATATGTCAATTAATTATGCCATTTGGGTGGAGAAAAGTAACAGCAAGAGTCGCGGGGGTTCGCGAAGGAATGTTGGTTGGTCAGTTACGGCAGGTGAAGAGAAGAAAAGATGGTTTGTCAGTTACGGTAGGTGGAAAGAACAAAGTTGTTGCTGTGGCTTCTGCCATGTCATTGAGTACTTACTTTGTGGCTTTCTATGCTTTTTTATATATGTTATTTATATATATATATGATCATTTATGTGTTTAACTTATATTTCCTATTAATGCTGCCTTGTTTGTTAGAGAATATACCCCGGAGGGGTTATGTTTTTTAAACTGCAGTTTATTGGGGTGACAATAGGGTAGTGGTGAGGTTTGGTGCACCATAGAACCGGGTTTAAGCCCCCAGTGGCTTTTTTTTACATTGACCGATAGGTGAACGCTGTTTTGTCAATTACGGTAGACGGAGAGAATGAAAGTTCTTTGTCTAGTACGGTAGATGAATAGAATGAAAACGGTTTTGTCAATAACGGTAGGTGAATAGGACTAAATCTGGTTTGTCAATTAGTTATGCCTGGTGGAGAGAACTAAGGCTGGTTTTCAATAACGGCACGTGGGGAGGTAGGGTCGGGAAGGCGAAGGAAATTTGTCTGTCAGTCACGGTAGGTAAAAACAATTGAATTGAAATGAATGGGGTTTTACGGCGCAACACATGAAAGGTTATATGGCGCCTAACAGGAATGAACATGCCAGGCTCATCCTCCATTTACATCAAGATAAAATATTGAGAATGGGTCTCGAACCTTCTAACCTGCAGAACTGCAGATTTGCTGCAAATTCTACAGTAAACACTCCAGTTACGATGGAGTCACGTTTCCATACGCGTTGTCATAATGATGATCTTTCAAATGAGCATGATAAAAAAGACAAAATGAACATGAAGATTTGAGGGGAGGGGGTCCTACCCCAATACCTCTAGTGGGATTTGCAGTGGTTGTAATCTATCCAGGTAACCACACGGGGGAGGTAAAAACAAGGACAGTTGGCTTGTCAGTTACTGCAGGCAGGTGTAATAGTAGGTAATTACCATGATTACGGGGATGTTTGTGTTCAATTGAAATGTAGGCAGCCAAGTACACCTTTATGAAAAATACCAACAAACTTTAATAACTAACGATTACTACACTCAAGTGATATGAAAACGCAACACGGGTATTTCCACTATATATTGTATGTACAATATGCTGCTTTTAATCGAATGGTACATGGCTACGTAAGACATTTCCTTTTGGACAAAATACTAAAACAACAAATAATACAGCAAATAGTATTCCTGTAATGTTTCATTATTCACAGAGTACGCGTTTGGCTCAATCATGTGAGCAAACTTAGGATGCAAAATTTTGCAAACTATTTACGTTAAATACAGTACTGAACTAGCTCAATTTTCGAAGAGCTACTTCAACATTGATGCAGTTCTTGTTACAAAGTGTAGTGTGATTAAAACGTCTACAACATCACAGTTGTGTCCTTTCTTTAGTTAACTGCAACTTTTTTTAAAAAAACATCTTGGGATATTATGTGCAATTAAGTGTGCAGTATATACAATATATAGCGGAAATTCCCGTGTTGCATTTTCATATCACTTGAGTGTATTCAGAGTGTATCAGTTTTTAAAGAAGTGTGTTTCTTAACACCGGAATGTGTTTGTACATAATTTAGTCATGTTAAAATAATTTTAAAAATTTTTGGTTTTCGTCGTGAAAACAACCTTATGTAGTAATGGACCGATATAAATTTCATTAAATCGTCTACCTGAGTTAAATATGTGTTATTAAGTGGCTATTCCTTAGTACAAGTACCATCCTTGTTAATAGGTGAATGTGTTCTTATATATATTTACTTGTTTATATACCCGTTGACGGGCATTTGTTGATTTACATATATAGTTTATATTACTACCATATCATCCCTTATTTTTTAATAGTTTTACCTTTATATATTTACATTAATTTTTAATTGCTACTTAATTTTTTCATCTTTCGTCGGTTTTTGCGCACAATATGACCTATTTATGTGTCGACGTGCCGTAAAACACCAATCATTCATTCATTATTAGGTGAATACCTTGACATTCTTGCTGTGTCTTGTGACAGTTTCGACCCTGATACGAACGAGCTGATTGGACGACAACACGGCCAGAAAAATCACCTAGAAAGTCTGCGGAAAGTTCGAAATTTATGCACAGAATATAAGGTGAATGGAAATGCTAGCAGAATTCATGTTAACAATTCACTACCAAGTATTCTACACTAATGAAAATAAATGCGTTTGCTATATTATGAGCAAGGGAGGGTGCAGCACAAAAGCACCTGAAAAGTTGCGATTTTTTATATAAATATCAAAATACACCATTCTCTTCAATATTTTATTTAAGAAACCTCGATTATTCGTATTATGTGTTTATTTTATTGAAATAAACAAATGTGATGTTTTAGAATTGTTATTTTAGACAAAAAAAGGATTTCCAAAACTTGAACAATGACGCCATAATTTTGCAAAACAAATGGGCCAGTTGACATAGAAAAGAATAGAATAGAATAGAAGTTTGGAATACAATGTTTGCTTCGAGACAATATTCAATATAAATGGTGGTAAAATGTATTCGAATTTGTCAATGGATAATTTACCTTTAACTACAGCATTTTTTTTTCAGTCATAATTAATTATCAAAAGCGGAGGATTCATCCGGACTTTTTACCGGATTTCAACTATTTGTTTACCACTGCGAACGCCATTCTTTGGGTGGATAAAAGCCGAGTCATCGAATTCACTCAACTGGCCCACTTGTTTCTGAATAAAATCTCCAAGTGCCGGACGGTGATTATGAAAGAACAGTCAACAAAAGTGGTTGAGTACTGCTTCTCGTTTCAATGATGCGTGTGTCAAAATTTAAAGCGGCTTTGTGTAGGGTTATTTCAATATATAGGACATGCATAGAATAATATAATTTCTTTAGTTCTGTCTCATCATAGTACAAACAATGCATATTTAAAATACAAATTACCAACAAATTTAGTACTATGTTATTATAAATAGAATTATAGGAGACAATACAAGTGTTAAATCAAGTGAGAAACACGATTTAACACAAATGAACAAAGTATTTCACATATTCAAACACATAAAAAGTGAACCGCCATTGTTAATGGAAACCTTTGAAAGTTATAAAAGGTCATAACTAACAAACATCTAAAAGTGTAATAACATGTTATATTTAATCCACTTCTTCGCATAGAACAAACACTTCTGCTTCTCATGCCTGTCAATAAATACGCTTGTTTTATGGTCAAGTGATTATAAGTTATAAGATTTTTATTGGGATATATGAACACTTTCTTTCGTGTATTAATATTGCGCGACTTTAGGAGAGAAATATGTATGCGCAAAAGAACGAGTGCATATATCCCAATACAAATATAATAAACTTTTCATTGCCTACGCATTTTTTAATATAAAAACGAAAAATTAGAACAAAACAATAGGTTTTAACATTTAATTTTCATCAAAAATATGTATTTGAAACAAACATATTGTCGTTATATTGCGGGAATTTACGCAATGAAATCAGCATGGTTTTACATCAGGTGACATACACTTTCTTTGACATGAACGGAGAAAATTGCACCAATCACGAGCGAGTATACATTACACTCCCAATATGACTTTATTACACGTCAATATGAGAGAATAATATTGACGTTTCCTGGTACATTTAATGTAAACGGACCCTGTAAAGGCGTATGCAATAAGCTGAGTTATTGCCCCAAGTTTGGCATGACAGTACATTGACACGATCAATAACTCGTTGCAGTTGTTTAGCATATTCATTCAATTTAGTTTTGAATACAAACATCAAGATATACTCTCTTTAAATTTCCTTATCAAAATGGCCAATTGCACGTTGTCGGCAATCAAGTGGGCCATGTTATTATCCTGTTTCGATTACATTAAATGTATCTTTAAATCCAACAATATGATGATATTGCCAGGTTGCCTTTAAACTGAACACCGTTGTGAACACGTACAACAAGGACGAAGATATGTCTGATCCCATCGACCAGCTTGACCCGTGCAGATGGAAGGTAATATGCACATTCTATCTGATCCCATCGGCCAGCTTGACCCGTGCTGATGGAAGGTAATATGCACGTTCTATCTGATCCCATCGGCCAGCTTGACCCGTGCTGATGGAAGATAATATGTTCTACCTATTGTGAATACATGCCGTTACATGTATTTGTTGTTTATTTCATTTCTGTGCGTGTTTGTGGTGAACTGTGGTCCTTAAATGCTGCATTTCCTTTTCGACTTGTATATCTACTTTTGTCGTTGATGAAATGTTATTACACGTGTGCTTCCGTTACGACCATATGCCACATTTTGGGATATATGACCAAACCAATAATATGTATTATATTTTAGGTGCTCATTTTTAATGTGGTGGTATGTCGTAACGGACCATTCATTTAAATAGTTAAACACGTACCGTTACGTATGATGTAAACTCAAAATAGTTCACCAATCGTACACATTGAAATGCCCTGCATTTTGTTTCTACTTTCATTTTATATTTTCAAAAAACGATGAAAAGGTCAAACAGAAAATGTGGCATTCACAGAATGCCGTCATCTCAAATCAGACATTCACAAAATGCCGTCATCTCAAATCAGACATTGACAAAATGCCGTCATCTCAAATCAGACATTTACAGAATGCCGTCATCTCAAATCAGAGATTTGCAGAATGCCGTCAGACATTTACAGAATGCCGTCATCTCAAATCAGACATTTACAAAATGCCGTCATCTCAAATCTGACATTTAAAACTGCAGTGTGAAATAAAAATGTATATGTGTTCACACTTAAAGTATGATAATCACAACACAAGCATGACAATTAATTTAGTGGAAAAAAAAAACCTTCTCTAGATCTTCACTTCGTGCACGTCGTGGAGAGGGCACTGCCGATATTCAATACCTGAGAACTTGTCATTCTCAGGTTTGAATTGAATATCGGTTGACTGAATGTGAGGGTGTCTCCTGCGTCCCATCACAGCACACATCATCTGATGTCTACAGATCCTGGAAGTCAGAAGTCCGCGGGCCGGAGCCGGAGTCTAGATATCAGGGACGCAACCATAATCCCGGGTATCGAAGTGAAGGTCGAGGCCTACATTCGACAGAAGACCAAAGGTGACAGGACGTCGGGCGGTGTGTGCGGCGCAGGGGTCATACTGTGATGGGTGTGGCCCTAAGCAAGACCGTCACCAACTCGTAGAGGATGTAGGACACCGTAGCGGATGTAGACCACCACGCCAGCAGCAGACCACCATGCCAGACCACTCCAGACCACTTCACCGCCACAGCGAGAACTACACAGAGCGAAAGCGACAAACATCTACATACACACAACAGAATCGACAACACAGCAGTTTATATGTTTATATGTTTAATGCATCTATCTGTATGAGATGCATGTTTGTATGCCGAGTCGTATAACTCATGAATTGTAATTCAAGATTAAAACATGATAGACTTGTATATATGCCGATGCGTATACATCGTGTTTATACATTGCTACACATCATAATTAGAGAGTGGCTGAAATATATTTACGAGATAATTATTTATTTGTGTAATGATAATTGTATAAGATTGTTGTGTTAATGAACCGACATTTCAAAGTGTGTATTATAACAGCCTAAGCCTCCCGGATTGGAACTAAGCCTTTAGGGTGTGTAGTGCCCTCTAGGTGATTCAACGTGAATCAACGCATAACGTAACACGAGCAGTGGAGACGGTCCCCGTACCTGGACAACATGGTCAGGTTCTCATAGGAGCAACATCGCCCGGGACACGTGGTGGGCCCGTCATCAGACCTCAGTGGAGGAACTTCACCCCACAACCTCGGTGGAGGTTAATCATCGAGTCATCATATTCATCGCGTCATCAACCCTTATAGAATGCTTTTGATGACAATCACCGTTCATTGGACTCGCGCATCATGTTCATGAGCTCTCGCGCATCAAATACATCGCGTTAGATCATCATTCTTTGTAAAGTGTGTGATCATCAACATTGTTGTAACTTAAACAAAACTTTAGTGTCATATATAGTCAGTCGACACATTTAGTGTTTGTGATAATACTACGAACGTCTTAAACGCTCATGAGAACAGTCTTTTTCATATTTCATCTGTGTCTTCGCTTGTTTTTCTTGATAATTGTATATATATTTAACATATTTTAAAAGTTGCATTTAACTTATGTAAATGTAGTCACCGACATTGATTCTTTCCTGAGTTAGTCCCAACCACTATGGTCATCTTGCGACATTCATGGCGGTGATTTCTTTATTTACACTATCCCGTTTTATTGGGATGACAGTAGGGTAAGTGTGAGGTTTGGTGCACCATAGAATCAAGTTTAAACCCCGAGCATTTTTTTGCCACTGAGCGTTTCCAGTGCGTTAGCCCTATTTTCAACCATGTTTGTGTTTGTGACGTCATGTGCCTTTATTCTTTACTAACACTGTCATTGATGTTTTTCGTTTTGCGTGTTTTTGGGTTTACTGTGTTCTGTGAAAGCTGCATTTCTTGTTCGACTTTTATGCTTAGTTTTTTTAACTGGACAGTCAGATATAGGTTGTACCTCAGACTTGATTCATGCTATGTATGAATGTGCAGTCCATAAACTTGCATATTGACGTCAGCACGGTAAGTTATCACTGGTTAATATTCCATCACAGAAAAAAACAAAATGGCAATTATTTATCTGTTATAGTTCATTATTAAATAGTTAAAAATCAATAAGTGTAATATATAAGGCATGGTTCGTGTCGGAGGGTTCAAGCTGTAAATACATAAAACAACTGTCAATATACCCGCTGTCTTTCTACGCACTCGACCCACTGTCTCGGAACCACATATAAATATTGCATCCCATTGAGGGTGACAGTTGATATTGTCAAGCTGAGGAAAATCATGTTGACCGAGGCTAAGCCGAGGTGAAAATTATTTTTCCAAAGGTTGACAATATCCACTGTCACCCTCACTGAGATGCAATATTTATTTTAGTATATCGAAACATATCTATTTGTTGGCAAAATGAAAAATGTTAAGAAAAGTCCGTTTAGTTCTTATAAAAAAGACGATGCTTTTATTTATTTTTAACCTGTTTTGATTTAAGTAACACATTTTGGTAAACAAAAACATTATTCATATCTTTAAACTAAAAATGCACATTACATCAACATTTTAAAAATACAAATAACTTAATACGGATTCTAATAAAGTGTTTGCGCACAAAATATATTATAAACATGCTGTGACATCAGATTTATCATTAGAAAGATGATACTATTGGGAGAGCAACATTAGAAAAAAACGCTGCCCTGCAGTGACGTCA
>JAWPHD010003691.1:85000-208967 GCA_037043455.1 Cyrtodaria siliqua
GTATAGTCTAGCCGCGATGTTGTAAAAAATGTGCTTATTAATAACTTTCTTGCCCTTCAAAAACAATATATCCTTGTTGTTGTTTTTAAAAAAAAAAATTCTTAATTGATCCATTCTCCGATCTGTGAACATAGCTTATGTTTGTGATTGTTTTACCAAATACAATAAAGGTATTATCATACACATTTGGTCATATCAATGTCACTTTGTCATTAACCTCTAGCATACACGGCTTTGTATCTGGGCTTTTATGAGCTAAATTTATTTCGTGCAGTATACATTAAAATGTAGAATTAATAAAAGTTAGAGTGGCACTTCGCGCGTAAAATGGTAGATTTCATAGAGGGTCACTAAAACAATATGGACTACAATTTTGATTCAAAGTTTAAATCATTCGCAAATAGTTCTTTAAATCGTTAGTAACAAACATAATAAGTAAATTTAATAATGTTTTTAAACTGTACCGGTCATGACGTCAAATAGCTCGAACGTCTCAATGACGTTGACGCTCCATTATAATGGGTTAAATATCGGCGATTGTCTTAAAAAAAGGTGCTCGATGCAATAAATCAATTAGATTATCGCCTCGCCCCCTATAAATCTGACTGACCCCACATAATTCTGTAGGGGGTCAGTAACAAACCCAATAACTAATATTGTCTTTTGCCAGATCTTTTCTAACAATCCTTACTGACGTTAAAAGCCTCTATGTCATTTTTTTATTGATTGGTAATGAATATTATTGTAATATTTTGTGTTCGTTTTTCTGATTAAACGAAATATATGTGACGGTATGTCCAATTATTACCCTTCGTCCATTTCAGTTTTTACCGAGTATATACTGAATAAAACAAGTTTAGCACGATGTGATAGGCACAAAGCTTAAACATATGAGCATTCATATAATTGTTTGAAAATATTAGAAATGCAAGATAATCTTGTTAGTTTACAATTCCAAATTTCGTAATTTTAAAATTAGCCCCCTTTTCATTAAAATGAGAACGATTTTTGATAACCTATAAAAGTATGTTCCCATCGTCTTTGCTTCGTTTTTTATCACCGTATTCTTTTCAAATGACTTTGCAGAATTATTATTGGTCATATCTATGTCACTTTATCATTGAAGCCGAACATATACGACTTTGTATCTCGTCCATGGAAATGACATGCATTGTATGTGCTAAATTTATTTTGCTCCGTATATATTGAAATGAATGCAATATTGTACATTTTGTTTCATCAGTTATGTATACGTATTGTTTAATAATCTGTATTTCGGACTAGTTGGTAGTATTTTTGAAAAATAGAAATGCAATATAATAATGTATAATATGTAAAAGGCAGCACATGCACTGACATAATATGTAGTTGAAATATACTGAACAAATAAGTTTTGCATGTCCTTAGGCCATATCAAATTAATTCCCAGTTTATCATTCCCGCCCGCCCCGAATATTTTATGCCTCCCCGACAATTTTTATTTTGAAAAAAAAAAAAAAAAAAAAGTTAAAAAAAAATAAAATAATAATGTCCAGATTGTGGTCGTGAAAAACCAAGAGTCCTGTATTGTAAACATGTGGTGAAAGGAAAGAAAAGAACTGATTTGCTTCAAATCTTAGCTGACCTACAATATATACATGTGGTTCTGTCTGTCACAGGATGACCTTAGTGGTTGGGCTAACTCAGGAAAGAATCAATGACGGTGAATGCATTTACATAAGTTTAATGCAACTTTTAAAATATGTTTAATATATATACAATTATCTAAAAAAACAAGCGAATACACAAATGAACTATGAAAAGAATGTTCTCCTGAACGTTTAAGACGTTCTTAGTATTGTTATAAATACTGAATGTCTAAGACACTGAAGTGTTGTTAAAGCTATAACAATGTTGATCTAGCGCGATAACTGTGATGCGCGAGAGCTCATGAAGATGATGATGCGCGAATTCAATGGATGATTGTCATCAAATGCCTTCTGTAAGGGTTGATGACGCGATGCAATGATAGTTAATCTCCACTGAGATTGTGAATGATATTCCTCCAGTGAGGACTGGTAACGGGCCCACCTTGTGTCCCGGGGGTTATCGTTAGTAAAACCTGGCTGCGCAGGTACGGGGACCGTCTCCACCGCTTGTAACGTTAGTCGTGGAAGCTTAGCTCCACTCCTGGATATCCAAACCTAGATGGCTTACTCCAACCCTGGATGGCTTATATCCTGGATGGCTTATATCCTGGATGGCTTATATCCTGGATGGCTTAGGCTGTAATTATACATACGTTTTAGATGTCGGTTGACAAACATAACAATCTTGCATAATTATCATTACCCAAACAAATCATTATTCAATCAATATATGTAAGCTGTACTAATGATTAGTAGCAATGTATACATATTCTACAACGCCATGTATACGCTATGTACGTCGCTGTTAATCAATGCCCTTAATACATGTAATATAAACATGATCAAATTACTCATATATTACACTCACTGAGTTATGCATGCACGCATTTATTCGTGTCACTCATCTCATTGTTAACTAATGTTAACAATCGTGTATTACAATCACTGAATTATACGCCAACGTTAATTAATGCACCTATTATCCACTGTTATCAAATTAATATTGTTTTACAATTAATGATCAATTACCATAATTACATCTAATAAAGTCACTTCAAATCATATGCTAGTCTAAAGTTATGTTTGAGAAACATCAATGCTAACCGGATGTCGTAACCGCCAAACAAGATGGCGCCGCCCACTGAATACAAATATACGATAAAAGTTTAATAAAACTACTAACCACATGTTGCCTGTGAAATTTGCCGTCCAATCTCTGTTCCAACAAAGTACTTTCGATTATCCCGGCGATAGCTAGAAGACAATGGGTTTTATAGCAAACATTACGCCCAAATCATTATTTCCCCCGTTCAGTCCGTGACAAACGTGGCTAAATCTACAGTAGTGAATCTACACGACAGGCCCCTTATACAATTTTGCCGTTTAAGGAAAATATACCTATACGTTTACATGCATTAGCACAAAACTAAACTTATGACACGGCCTCTCTGGCGGCCACTTAAAATGTGCACGCTTTTACGTGTTACATGAATAGATCATGAATATGGTGAAATTGTTTCAACTCGAACAATAGATTTTGGGTGTAACCGATACAAGAGCTATATGCGACCAGTACGCTCTACTCGTGACATTTTGTGACAACATCTCCCCACTTAAAGAAAGTGCTACACTTTTAAAATTCAACAAAATGATAACTCAATATTTACACGTTAAGAAACTATTAATTCTTCTTAGCAAACGAGCGACAACACGTACAAGCTGATCGCTCAATCGCTTGAGTATGTTAACTATTACCACTGCAGTTATAACCTAACTATAACATGTAATTACAATTTCAACACTATTCTACAATTGTACACTACCCTGTCGTAACATATACTACTATTGTACAATACACTGCAATACACTATTGTATTAAACCGGTCATTATGTGCGGCGACTTAAATAGTCTGCCCCAATATTGTCCTTTCCACGGTCTATTACACCGACTCTACTGTTGCTAATAATACTACTTCCTGCCACTACAAGAACTCCAACTTTACACATTGCATCCATCGCATTACCAGTATACTGTTTGCGAAATGGAGTAGGGTCTCTCGTTTCCATAATCGGCTTTGCTAAAGTGTGCTTAAAGCTACACTGCACTACATCTGTTGGTCTCGACTTATCGGACCGAACAGTATTACACTCAGAGTCTAAACGACTTACCTCTCGTTTCTCTGCTACACTAAGCATGCCCAATATGTCTACATCGGCTGCTGTTTCCTTACCTACACTAGTGGGAGAATATGTGGGACTAGTGTCCTCACTACTGTCTTCCTCACTATCCTCAATAACTGCAACATTAACTACATTTAATACCCCTTGTTGCACATTATCGGTTCTACTGATATACTCTTTCAGCATATTCGCATGAAAGGTCTTTAACTTTCCGTTTATCTCGATACGGTAATCCATAGTGTTCACTATCCCTCTAACGTAAAACGGACCTTTCCATTGTAATAACAACTTGTTATTGTCGGTCGGGAGTAACAGTAACACCTGGTCATCTATCTTAAACTTCCTAGCTCTAGCTTTCTGGTCATAGTAGCGTTTATACTTGGTACTTGCCTTAACTAACTGACTTTGAGCTATCTTACAAGTCTCCTCTAGTTTCTCCTTCAGATCTAAAACATACTGATATGTAGTCTTAACCTCATCACTATCTACTTCACCTGCCCACATCTCTCTAAGAATCCTCATGGGACCTCTAACTGACCTACCGTACAATAACTCAAACGGAGAAAATCCTAAACTCTCTTGTGGAACCTCTCTAAATGCAAACAATAAAGCATTGAGATACTTGTCCCAATCTTTGGGTCTCTCGGTACACATACGCCGTAACATTTGCTTTAACGTCCCGTTAAATCGTTCGACTAACCCGTTACACATAGGGTGATATGGTGTTGTCATGATTTGACGCAAAGACAATAACCTGCTTACTTCAGCCATAAGTTCTGACGTAAACTGTGACCCACAATCAGTCAGCATTTCCTCTGGTACACCTAGCCTACTGAACATATCAACTAATGCCTCAGCTACTCTCTCAGTTTCAATTGAGGGCAATGCTACTGCCTCCGGATACCTAGTTGCATAGTCTACCATGGTTAAAATGTACCTATTTTTCCTATCCGACACTGGAAAAATTGGTCCAACTATGTCTACGGCTACCCGCTTAAATGGTGTATCTATCAGTGGCATCTGACCTAAATGTACTTTGGTCACTCGACCTTTTGGTACTGTCCTTTGGCATACATCGCAGGACCTACAATACCTAGTTACATCTCCACTAACGCCTGGCCAATAAAATTCTGCCAATACTCTATCTGACGTTTTCTTTACGCCTAAATGACCTCCCATAATCGACTCATGAGCTACCTTAAGCACTGTCGTTCTATACTGGGTAGGTACCACTAATTGGTGAAACTGTCTACTACCACTATCTTCAAATTCTCTGTACAATAACCTATTCTTATGTACAAACTTACAACTACCGGACCCTTTACACTTCTTCACTACACCGTCCTTGGCCTTCACTTTACAAGGACCTAATGACTCGTCTTGAGTTTGTGCTTCTATAAACTCCGCTTTAGATATGTCACCTACGGCTGCAGGAACCTTTAATTTTCTATAAGCCTGAGCTTGCTTCTGAACCTGCGCTCTAGTCTCTACGGCATTACTTATGCTACTTCTAAAATCGGACATTACCGGAAGTGCTGAACCATCTATGTTCCCTATCGTTAAATCATACATCGGGTCATCCATACATAGTGCCTCTGTAGTCCCTTTAAAGAAAGGTGTATCTACATCTATTCTCGCTATTGGCACGTGCTCTACCGACTTATTTAACAACATACACGGTGACTGTTTACCTACCAACTGGTCATCCGTAACTAAACTACGCCTAACTACCACACCTGTACAACCTGTATCCCTCATTACAATTACGTCCGTGCCGTTCACTCTACCATCTGCCGTTGGAAGATTTGCATACGGAAAGAGACATGTTCCGATCTTCGCCATTACACCATCCGATTTAACACAACAGCTACTACTCTCGGTTTTAATAACCGGACTATTACTACCTCTGCCTCTACCTCTACCTCGGTTTTGACCACCTCTACCTCTACCGAAATTCCATGGGTTGTTAAAACCTTGGTTCTGATTCCCTACATTGTTGTCCACTCTACTATTTTCACTGAAATTGTCTACGACAGCGGACACTTTCACCGCTTTCCTACACTCATGTGAAGCATGATTCCCATTACAGTGACGACAACGAATAAAAGGTCTACCTATGTTACCACTATTGCTACCTCCTCTAGCACCCATCGAACTACCACCACCTCTATAGTTTCCACTCTGGCCTTTCTGTTTATGATCGTCCCCTTGCCTATCTCTAAAAGTTCTGTCTTTCGACACTACATTATGAGCTCCACCTCTAGCCTCGGCAAACTGATCTGCTTGTGTTGCCATTTCTCCTACACTAGTAAGTTTTCTTTCTTTAAGAAATAAGAACAGATCTCTACTACAAACATTGAATAGCTGGTCACGCAACAAGAAATCTATGAGGCCCTGATAAGTCTGCGCTACCTTCCCTAACTCTAACCACCTATCTAAGTAATTTCTAGATCTACTAATGAACTGAATAAATGACTCGCCTTTCTCAGGCAAGCAAGCTCTAAACCGCTTTCTAAAACCTTCTTCAGTTAACTCAAATCTCTTTAAAAGAGCATCCTTTAACTTGTCATAGTCAAGAGCATCTAAACTAGGTAATCTAGAAAATACATCTAAGGCCTTGCCTCTCAATAACGCACTTAAATGAACTGCCCACTTATCTTTGGTCCATTCCTGTAACTCAGCATAACGCTCGAACCGTAACAAGTAACTGTCCATGTTATCTTTGTCAGCATCAAAGTATGGTAACTTCGAACCTTTTAACTTCCCAGAATAACTATCTTTCCCTTCAGTTTTACTTTCCTTACTATGTGTCTTAGCTGCTTCCAACTCTAAAGCTAACTTATGATCAAACTCTTTTTGCTCCCTTTCCATTATCATCTTAGCCTTAGCTAGTCTACCATCTGTTTCGAACCTCTCATGTTCTAACTCTTGCTTCTCCCTTACTATTCTACTTTCTAATTCTAACTTCTCTTTTGCTAACCTATCTTCTAATTCTAACTTCTCTGTGGCTAGTCTACTTTCGAATGCTAACCTATCTTTCTCAGCATCTAGCTTCTCTTTTGCTAACCTATCTTCTAATTCTAACTTCTCTGTGGCTAGTCTACTTTCGAATGCTAACCTATCTTTCTCAGCATCTAGCTTCTCTTTAGCTAATCTACCTTCTAATTCTAGCTTATCTTTAACTAGTATACTTTCTTCATTTCTTTCCTGCTTTGCTAATTCTCTTTCCTTAAGTCTAAATTCCCTTTCCCTAGCCTGTTCGTCTTTAACAAAGTTTCTAAGCTCCTCTCCAGCATACCCTAACTCCTTTCCCATTTCCGTAAGATCCTTTATGGACGTCATGTCTATGGACATTGTGGACTACTAACTACAATAATTACAATACACACGTCACTAATAATTCTACTCACTTAACTACTAATGGTAAGTCACTGTGTCCTCAGTAAATACCTGGGCATCATCATCGGACAAGTTACATACACATTTGTACTAGCGCTAACTACTAACGATTATGTGTAGATAGTATCTAGCTTCCACAAAACATATGCACTACATAAAATATCTTAATTTGATATTGGACATAAACCTTAAACAATCATCGAAATGTGTATAACATGTACATGTATATTTACTTCTCCCATCAATATAAGTATACTCGAGTGTCACAACATGAGTAGAACGTCTTGTTCGCCAACCTAATTGGATACTATATGTATATCAAGGGAGGTAAAAACAAACACCCAAATTATTGAGCAAAAGTGCCTCAGACCCACTCGTGTAGACCACTGCGACCTCGCGCCAAGGAAAGAACGGACAAAACAACAGTTTGGACTCACCCTACCCTTGTCGTGTCTTGACTTGTCTTCCAAGCTGTGGCCGTGATCGTCGACAGCCGCCTTGATGGATCAGAGGGTGGTACACAATTCTAAAATAATAAGTAGAGATTTAGTATATCATAATAAAGATCACTTATTGATTCTTTCCCTCCGTAGTCGCCCAGAATCCCACTACTCTGAAAACCAGTTGTCACAGGATGACCTTAGTGGTTGGGCTAACTCAGGAAAGAATCAATGACGGTGAATGCATTTACATAAGTTTAATGCAACTTTTAAAATATGTTTAATATATATACAATTATCTAAAAAAACAAGCGAATACACAAATGAACTATGAAAAGAATGTTCTCCTGAACGTTTAAGACGTTCTTAGTATTGTTATAAATACTGAATGTCTAAGACACTGAAGTGTTGTTAAAGCTATAACAATGTTGATCTAGCGCGATAACTGTGATGCGCGAGAGCTCATGAAGATGATGATGCGCGAATTCAATGGATGATTGTCATCAAATGCCTTCTGTAAGGGTTGATGACGCGATGCAATGATAGTTAATCTCCACTGAGATTGTGAATGATATTCCTCCAGTGAGGACTGGTAACGGGCCCACCTTGTGTCCCGGGGGTTATCGTTAGTAAAACCTGGCTGCGCAGGTACGGGGACCGTCTCCACCGCTTGTAACGTTAGTCGTGGAAGCTTAGCTCCACTCCTGGATATCCAAACCTAGATGGCTTACTCCAACCCTGGATGGCTTATATCCTGGATGGCTTATATCCTGGATGGCTTATATCCTGGATGGCTTAGGCTGTAATTATACATACGTTTTAGATGTCGGTTGACAAACATAACAATCTTGCATAATTATCATTACCCAAACAAATCATTATTCAATCAATATATGTAAGCTGTACTAATGATTAGTAGCAATGTATACATATTCTACAACGCCATGTATACGCTATGTACGTCGCTGTTAATCAATGCCCTTAATACATGTAATATAAACATGATCAAATTACTCATATATTACACTCACTGAGTTATGCATGCACGCATTTATTCGTGTCACTCATCTCATTGTTAACTAATGTTAACAATCGTGTATTACAATCACTGAATTATACGCCAACGTTAATTAATGCACCTATTATCCACTGTTATCAAATTAATATTGTTTTACAATTAATGATCAATTACCATAATTACATCTAATAAAGTCACTTCAAATCATATGCTAGTCTAAAGTTATGTTTGAGAAACATCAATGCTAACCGGATGTCGTAACCGCCAAACAAGATGGCGCCGCCCACTGAATACAAATATACGATAAAAGTTTAATAAAACTACTAACCACATGTTGCCTGTGAAATTTGCCGTCCAATCTCTGTTCCAACAAAGTACTTTCGATTATCCCGGCGATAGCTAGAAGACAATGGGTTTTATAGCAAACATTACGCCCAAATCATTATTTCCCCCGTTCAGTCCGTGACAAACGTGGCTAAATCTACAGTAGTGAATCTACACGACAGGCCCCTTATACAATTTTGCCGTTTAAGGAAAATATACCTATACGTTTACATGCATTAGCACAAAACTAAACTTATGACACGGCCTCTCTGGCGGCCACTTAAAATGTGCACGCTTTTACGTGTTACATGAATAGATCATGAATATGGTGAAATTGTTTCAACTCGAACAATAGATTTTGGGTGTAACCGATACAAGAGCTATATGCGACCAGTACGCTCTACTCGTGACATTTTGTGACACTGTCCTTCAAGAATTTGAAACAGAGGACAATCATATTTTACATTCGGTATTTGTTAGAAAAAATGTAACTTGTGACATGTCAGTGGAACTACCATATTTTTCTGCTGGCTTCGAATCGGTATGTTATTACTGTGGTTCGTCAGATGACCTTGTAGAACAAGATGATAAATATCCCGTATGTGAGTTGTGCCTATCTGGCAAACAGTCATTCGTAAATAAAAGGGGAACTGATATATATGTATTCTGGGGTTTCTGCTGTAATTTTTTTTACAGCAGAACGACCCCAAAATACATAGATAATAAATCACCATTTTATGGTGATTTACTTGATTTATTAAAACTTTTTTAAAATAGGGGTAGTGAAGAATGCAAGTTTATTTTTTTTATAGTTATCAAAATTACAAAAATATTGCTTTTTTGTAATATAATTATAAAATATTTCTTTAATACAAAACAAATTTGTTGATTTGTTATCAAAATTTCACCCAAATCAACAAATATAATAAAATATGATTTTTCACTAGAAAATCAAATTTCTATATGTTTCAGCCTATTACATTCAATAACATATGGCTTTACTACTTCCCAGTATCTATGTCTTAATCTAACTATATGAGCACCACAACCAACACAAATTTGATATTTTGCACTTGTACCTTTTTCACATTTTAGACACGGTAACACTTTACTTTGCTTTAATCTGAATTTATGTAAACTGCAGTAGTTTGAATCTTTTGTTGTTTTATTTTTACAAGGTTCGTGATCTCCAACTTTGAGAAATTGGCAAATGTTTTTCATTTTTTTAGTGTTTTCCATTTTCTGTTTCTTGTTATAATAAATATTTTTTTATATTAAGAAAAGAAAAATAATATAATATATACATGTATTACAAAAATGAGTACGAAAGACGTTCAATACATTTTACAATTACACCGGAAAGGAGTAATTAATGATGATCTGCTTAGAAAGATGGTATATGCTCTCAAAGAGCCTGACATTTTAAAGGAAACTCCAAAAGAGGTTATTCAACCAGTTGAGTCCAAAGTGCTGGAAAGTGTAAGACGTGAAAAAAAGAAAAACAATCCAATCCCAGCACCACGAACTGTAAAACCAATTCCTGCACCACGGACCAAACCAATCCCAGCACCACGAGCTGTAAAACCAACCCCTTGTACTACAATCAAATCCCGTGGAATTTCTTTGGAAACTCCAAAAGAGGTTAAATCTCAAACATTAGAAAATTTACTCAAGAGACGACGTGCTAAAAAACAACGTAAACGAGAAAAGCAGAAATATGATAAATTACAAGAAAATATTATAAATGAACAAAAGCAAAAATATGCCAAATTACAAGAAAATATTATAAATGAACTAAAACAAGTTTTTCAAGATAGAAACTTAAAACTGGTTGACAATCCAATATGTGGCTATTTCAAAGCATACGAGATATCTGCCGAGAAATACAAAGACCCTCAAAAACTATTTTGTGACAAAAAATCCATTATCACAAACCAAATAAGCAAAGACCTGACAAAGATAAATGGATTAAAGTTTCAATTAGGTCTCACTGTAAATCTATTTAAAGACGATGGTGCTACCAAAAAATACACTACAGCAGTAATACACAGCGAACAAAATGCAATCTTAAACTCTGAAAAAATAAATGAGTTTTACGATGAATCATCTGCAAATATACAAGAATGCTTAGAAAGATTTACAAACACAGCATCTGGATTGGAAATTGATTACTGTGTTAAGTTTTATTAGAATATTGCAAAGTATGAACCATTAAAAGGTTCTTCATATATTCCTCTACCTAAAGCATTAGCTGACAAGAAAGCAATAATCAATGTAAAGAATGAAGATAATAAGTGCTTAAAAGTGTTATTGGTGTCTACTTTGTGGCCTGATAAAAATAATCCAAATAGGATGTCTAGTTATAAGAAATACATGGGTAAGTTGAATATGGATGGTATTGACTTTCCCACTCCAATTTCTCAAATTCCCAAAGTAGAGAAACAAAACAACCTTGCTATCAACGTTTATGGATATATCACAACAGGAAAAAATAAAAAGGTAACTGTTTTTCCATATAAAATATCAGAACAACCAAAAGATATTGAGCGAATTAATCTGCTCTTAATATCTGAAGATAATGAGGTTGAAGAAGAATCAGAGAATGAAGATGATCCGAATAATGAAGAAGGAATCATAGATGACAACTATGACCCTGATGATTATCCCGACAAACCAACAAAAATAACAAAATATCACTATTGCTGGATTAAAAATCTGAATAGACTACTCTTTGACCAAAACAAACATAAAGGTCAAACTTACTTCTGCGATCGTTGCTTTCACGGCTATTCTGGAAAAGGACTACTTACTAAACACAGAGAAGACTGTGAGGGTATCAACAAATATTCTTGCAGAATAGAAATGCCGAAAGAAGGTAAAAATACTGTAAAATTTAAAAATTACCAAAATAAAATGCATGTGCCTTTTGCAATATATGCTGATTTTGAAAGTACAATCAAACCACAATTAAAACAATTTGGAAAGAAATCTGAAATTCAAAATGTACACGAAGTTTGCGGTTTTGGATACCAGGTTGTCAGATATGACGGCAAAGCTGAAGAACCTGTTATTTACAGAGGTGAAGATGCCGCTGAAGTGTTTTTAAATTGCATGGAACGTGAGAAGAGCAAAATTAATAAAAAATTTGCTCACCCAGAACCATTAATCATGACACAGCAAAATGAAGCAGATTATGAAAAAGCTACACAATGTTGGATATGCGAGAATGAAATAGGCAGAAAATCTGGTAAAAACTGTAAAGTAAGAGACCACTGCCATTTTACTGGAGAATACAGAGGCGCAGCACATAAAAACTGCAACTTAAAACTAAAAATAAAACCTGGCAAAACACCTATACCTGTTATATTTCACAACCTCAAAGGATATGATAGTCATCTTATAATGCAAAAAATACATAAAATGACAGGTAATATTACATGCATCCCAAACAACGCTGAAAAGTATATTTCATTTAGTGTTGGACAACTTAGATTTTTAGACAGTTTCCAATTTATGGCTTCGTCTCTAGAAAAATTGGTTAAAGCAACAGACAAATCTGATTTTAAATTAACCAGAAATCAGTTTGGAGTACAAACAAATTTACTTTTACGAAAAGGTGTTTATCCATACGAATATATGGACAGTATGGAAAGATTTAAGGAAACGCAATTACCACCCATAGAAGCATTTTACAGTACATTAAGAGGTGAAGGTATCACCCAAGAAGATCACGAACACGCCCAAAAAATATGGAAAGAGTTTGACTGTAAAACTCTTGGAGACTATCATGATTTATATCTAAAAACTGATGTAACTATGTTAGCAGATGTATTTCAAACTTTCAGAAAAACATGCATGAATGCATATAAACTCGATCCCTTGCATTCCTACACAGCACCTGGATTATCTTGGGATGCTTTACTTAAACATTCAAAAATAGAATTAGAACTTTTTACAGACATTGACATGCACTTGTTTGTAGAAAAAGGCATGCGAGGTGGCATAAGTATGGTATCAAAAAGATATGCCAAAGCAAACAATCCATATGTGTCTGATTATAACCCTGACAAGGAAAACAGCTACTTAATGGATTATGATGCTAATAACTTATATGGGTGGGCAATGAGTCAGCCACTTCCATATTCTGGCTTTAAGTGGAGGGAATCAGAAACCTTGCCAGAGCCAAAAGAAGGAAAAGGATATTTTGCAGAAGTTGATTTGGAATATCCTAAAGAGCTCCATGAAGCTCACAATGACTATCCACTTGCACCGGAAAGATTAGCAGTAAAAAAAGAATGGCTGTCTGAATACCAGACAGATCTGTTAGAAAATAATAGCATGATAACTACAGAACAACTAGTCCCCAATCTTATGGACAAAGAAAAATATGTGTTACATTACAAAAACCTGCAACTGTATTTATCTTTAGGCATGAAACTAAAGAAAATACACAGAGTATTAGAATTTAATGAAAAACCATGGATGGCATCATACATAAATCTAAACACAGAACTTAGGAAAAAAGCTAAATCACAATTTGAAAAAGATTTTTATAAACTTATGAACAACTCTGTGTTTGGCAAGACAATGGAAAATCTACGCAAGCGGACTGATATAAAACTAGTCAGAACTGACGGCTCCGAAAATGAAAAAAATAAGAAAAATACTAGCCAAACCCAACTTTAACAGGCGTATAAAATTTTCAGATGAATTGTCAGCAATACATGTAAACAAAACGAAATTAACATTAAACAAACCAATCTATGTTGGAATGTCAGTATTGGATTTATCAAAGTACATGATGTATGACTGGTACTATAATACTCTAAAGAAAAGGTACGGAGATAAATGTACTTTATTATACACAGACACTGACAGCTTGCTGGTAGAAATCAAAACAGATGATGCATACAAAGACATGGCTGAAAAGAAAGATAAATATGATTATCCGCAAAACCATCCACTGCACGATGATACAAATAAAAAAGTATTAGGTAAAATGAAAGATGAATGTGCTGGTGTTGCTATAGCTGAGTATGTTGGATTAAGACCCAAGCTATATTCTATTTTGAGAGCAGATGAACGACTCATTAAAAAAGCAAAAGGTGTAAAAAAATACGTAATCGAAAAAAATATAAATTTTGAAAACTACAAGGATGCATTGTTTAACAAGAAAAATTACACCCATGAAATAAAAATGATACGCACGATGCTTGATCAAATATACGGCATAACAATAAACCAAGTAACACTGTCATCATTTTACACTAAAAGATACATTCGAGAAGATGGAATTACAACTGATGCACATGGTTTCTATAAAAACATGAATTTGGGTATCAGCAGGAACAATAAGTAGTTCTTCTTTGACAAATTCTCTCTGTGGCGCTGGTGCTTTCAAATATTAAACTCTTATGCCTTGCGTCACCATATAACTTTTAATCTTGTGAATATCTACACTCCACATTGGATCAGTTGCTCTGCGTCTTCTACCTTCTTGTTCCCCGGGTTGATATAAATATCTTACACTACATTCATACAGATAGGATCACCTTTTAATATATTTGTTTCAACAGGAGGGGGCTTTTTTGTCTCCACATTTATGGCTTTGACAACTTCTGGTAATCTCTTTACCCATTCTCTATTACGTTTTTGTGAATCTATTTCTTTAGCATACTGATAACCAAACAATCTTTCAGCTAATGTTCTGTTAAATTTTTCCACTATAGCTTGGTCTCTGTGTATTTCTGTTCTGCCTCGTCTGATATTTACTTTGTGTTTCGCCATCAGCTGCGATACTGCACCCATAAATTCTCTGCCTGGATCCACTTGTAATAATTTTGGATATTTTAGATGCCGACTGTATATATTTTCAAATGCTTTGGCAACTTCTTTGCTATCCTTGGAAGTCAGTGGCTCTGCTTCTTTGTATCTACTTGCAATATCAACCACAGTCAACGCATATTTATATGTCTTGCGACCACGACCAAAGCCAAAAGTATCATGCAGTAAAAATAACAAATCAGCTTGATGCACTCCATTCTTAGCGGAAACATCAAACCTGGGTCTAATTATTTTTTTTGGTGCGGGTAAATAAATCTGCCACACAGCTTGTTAATTTAAAAAATCTAATGCCTGTTTCTTACTGACACCAGCCTCTTTTGCCAATTTTTTAACTGCTGAGTAACCTTTCCAAAATCCTTTTGGGCTGTAATAAATCTTTTCCATTTTTTCTACTAAAGATTGAAATATATAACTATATAAAAATTGGAAATCACAACTGCACAATTTGCTGAACTGCTTGAAGAGCAAAATCAATATAGCACAAAGAAATGGACAAAGTTGGAAATAAATAAAATATACACTATTACAGATACGAAAATACTGGATACTGAATATGGTCCATCCATGGTATTGAGATTAGACAACGGTGAAGTATGGGCGCCTGATCATCTTAAAAATAAAATAGAGAAGAGTGCTAAACCATCATATTATATGCGACCACTTGGATTGAAACCATTTAAGAACAACAAAAGAAAATAGGTATCATGCATATGACTTAGTCTTTCCAAAGTAGTCATTATTAAAGTAATTATATTATTATTTTTTATGAACTCAATTTGTACGCCACAAATCCAGTTGCAGCCATGCTCACCACAATAAACGTAATTTCTCTATTCTGTTGATCCGGAGATGGTGTATAAAAATCACTCAAATTGGGCTCCGGTTCCAAAAGCAAATGTATGCCAGTTGTATAATAATACTGCTTTATAGCCTGGTCTACATCATCAAAAGTCTGCTCTGCATGATGCTCTTTTTGCAGTTGCTCATTAATAAAATCTAATCTCTCTGTTCTTTTTTTATTCCACGCCGCTTCTGCTGCTTCCAATTGTTTCACTGCTTTGTCATGCCTTTGTCTTTCCTCGTCTGAATGACTTCCCGTTTTTGAAAAGAAATAATTTGAACCGCTAAACGCTAATGCGTTTGTTAATGCGCCACCTATCATCATTGCTACTGAGCTTGCCATTTTTTTTATATATATTTTTTTAAATTATTTCGTAATATCCGCAGGAATAATACCTTGCTTAATCAGCATATCCTTTGTAGCCATTGCTAACATTATATCCACAGACAGCATCCCAACATCTGTCATATTAAAATCTACTTTAGGTGCTGGTCTTTTTAGTAGTTTTTTTCCAATCTCAGAATATCCAACAGTTAGAAGTGTTTCCACCCCAGCGTGATACATCATATTTACAATTTGTTTTCCGTCAATACTTGTTGCCATTTTTTTTATTATTAAAAATAATCAAACTGGTCTTTTGGTGCAACCGCAGGAACAGGTTGCACAGCTACAGGTTGCGTAGCAGATTTCTTGTTATAAATATACAAACCCAACCCAGCAAAGCCTACTAATAAAACCAGACACGGTGGAATATGATTTTTGTATACGTTTATTTTGATTTCTGGTTCCTCTTCATCTATTGTTATTTTTGTTATTTCATCTTGCTCTGCAGCATTTTGTGCATCCTGACGCTTTGCCTTTCTTGCCGCTGCTCCTTTTTTCCCAGCCTCTATTCGTTTTGGATATTTTACATTTTGTTGTTCACTCTCTTGGTTCTCCATCATTTATATTATCTATATTTTTATTATTATTAAAATGAATATGTCTAACAGTTGTCAGTATTGCTGTAAATGGTGCTAAGCACATTCCATACCTGTAATACAACTCACAACAAGCGCTTGTCAAAGCATGATTAATAAATGGGTCTTCCTCCAAATCTTCTATCAGTTTTGGTGGATTTGTCACATTAAAATATTTTGATACTCCCATCACATACAAGTTAATAAAAGAATTGCCTAAAGTCTTTGTCATGCTTGCCCCAAGCCTTGCTTCATATCTACAGTAAAGTTTGTTAATTTCATCCGGGGGCATGCCATCTATATGTGTGAGTTGTATGTCTTTACCCAAATATTGACGACTACCGCCGCCATCCACTATGGCTGATAATCTTTCTTTTTTTGTTTCTTGTTGCTTTGATTCATCACGTTCCGTGAAACCTTCCGATATATCTTGTAATAGTTCTTCCGCATTCATTTTTATATTAATAATTTTATTTTTTATCTTGAAATAAACATAAAACACAAAACAACCAGCTGCGATATTCATGCAACTAGTAATTGTTAGTATTGTTAATAGCATTGTTATTAATATTGCTATTTTTTTATTAGCATTTCTAATTTACTATGAGCAACGCTATAAGCATTACTAATTTACTATGAGCAATGCTATAAGCATTACTATATTTCCTGATATTTCCATTATATTTTCATGTCAGTATTGCTACTTTGCTGTTAGTATTACTATTAGCAACAAAGCAATGCTGTTAGAAAAAAAGCATTGCATTTAGAAATTATTCAACCCAATAACCAGTTGGTTGATCAGTCCTCAAAATTAACTTGGAATATTTAGTCTTTGCTAAAGCTTTTCTTATTCTGGTTCTCTCCTCTAGCGTCGGAATAACATCATTTTCTCTCAAACAATTTTCATAACTATCTCTGTCTTTGGTGTAAAACATACACAACCACTTTGCTTGCTCCCTCAAATCTTTCAATACAGAATTATATCTCTGTGAAATGACCCATACTGATTGTTTGGCGTGACGACCAGAGAATGCCAACTCTGATAACATATCTTTTTCCTTTGTTAATTCTTTTGTGGCTGAGCAATCATCAATGATGTATAATGTGGGCTTGCCAGCATATTGTTTGAAAAATAAACGCAACAGTTCTTGCAGCATTTCTTTACCGTTCCTAACGGGATTGACAATTATTATTTTTTTATCTCTCGGGTTTCTTACATCTCTTATCCAGGATCTATTTTTATAAGCCTCGTTCCACTCTATGGTTGGACATAATATAATTATATGTTCAAAAACTCCAACATACTCTTGTTCAAGTATGTCAAGAACAATCTCTGTTTTGCCGCAGCCTGTCTGACCACAGATAATGGCACTGTGTGGATATTTAGGATAATTAGTATCGTGCTTCTTTGAATCTTCCATCTTCAAAATAGATTTGCGCATCTTGTATTATATATAGATAAATATTTAAAGGTTGATCTGCATCTGCTTTTTTATTTATAAGTATCGTTATGCCTTCACTGCCGTTTTCTATTTTTCTTCCACTACCGTATAATAAATTGTCATCACATGTTCTAAGGTCAAGCCACAAAGCATATGATTTTGTTAGATAGGTCTCAAGAGAAACATTGGTAAAGTTTAAGTCCCTCGCTACTATTTCTGTCTCTTTGTTTCTTTTTGATGTCAAGGCATTATATTTGTTGATTTCATCTCAATGTTGATATGCCCTCATGCCCTGACTATACAACTGATTTGATACGCCTTCTATTGTCATTTCAATCTTTTCAATCTTTGGGTTGTAATAGGTTTCTGTGTTTGTGCTTTCTGGGTCTTCAAACAGCATTAGAATACCTTTCATGCTCCGTGCTGGTACATTAATGTTGATATTCCAAAGGGTATCAGATTCTTTAATATTAGTTTTCTATGTCGCAAGATACGATCATACATAAATACTATATTACCATTGATTTGTTGTCTTATTTGTCTGGCTAATTCAACACCACTAACCATATCAAATTCCAAGCAGATATTATTTATTACATAAGATGAATCAGCATCACTGCTTTTAATAACTTTGTTATAATCGTTAAACGTTAATTCATATTCTAACCTGTCAACAAGCCCCGCTTGATAAAATGGCATATGACTTTCTAACATTTCAAAGTCCAGTGGAATACAAAATCTATTTCGATAAGCTGCTGCTACAGCTTCATCTTCGGTGTCTGAGGAAGCATCTCCCGCACCAACTCTATGTTTTAACATGTTTGCTTTACCAATACCTTGGTAAGCTATGTTTACTCGTTCGGTAGGGCTTTTCAATAAATCTACATAACAATGATATATATCACTGTCGTCTATTGACATGACTTCGTTGCCACTTATTCTTATTGTCATTTTTTTCACAATTGTTCTACCCAGATTCTGGTATAGAGTAGCGTTGGCGTCTGTTCTGCTTTGAAGTTCTATTTCAAAGGCAAGACGAACAGTACGTGGAACTATTACATCATTAGTACTTAGATTGGGAAATCTAACAAGCAGTTGCTGGTTTTGGTCTATTGTTGATGGATTATTAGTTATTACTACACTTGTGCGGATGCCCTTGGCACCATGAGGCTCTCTTAGTTTTCTATGAGGGTTGAGTTTGTTTCCGTAAGCTAACATTGTTTTTTATTTTTTAAATATATTTTTTAAAATTAAATAAAATAAACAATGGCTGAAGGAGGATTTGAATATGACAATCCCACGCTTGATCCAGATGATTATGATGAATACTTTGAGGATGATTTACCTATGGTTCCAGATGAGCCTGTTAAAAGAAGTTTTCTTAATGAAAGTGATCATCTTGCTGACCTTGGAGGGAGACGGAATGAATCCAAACTTGAAGCACACAAAAAAGATCTTGTAAAATCCTTTTATGGTGAAATAGAAAAACGATATAAGATGACACCGGACAAAATGGATTATGACCAGTTTAAAGTATCATCTGATGGTAAAACATTATACTGGTGGTTGTTTGGTGATAAAGAAATAAGAATAACTTCCAAGCAAGGTTCTTTTACATTTCTTGCTCTTGGTTCTTTGGTAATTGAATAAGACCATTTTTGAATTTGCCGGAGTATGACAGTAAAACAAAATTATCACAAAAAGCTCGGCAAGCGTTGGAGAGCACAAGAAACGATTTACCAGATAATATGGATGCTATTTCATTACAATATTTTTCATATATTATTGATAACACAGCACAGTCAATGGAAAGTGCTCTTTATGATGTGGATGAGCGTCCTGATGCTGAAACACAAACAAATATAGACAATCGTGAAATGGATGAAATAGTAAAAGCGATGACAACTGTCAAGGAAGAACTCACCAATAACTTGGCAAAACTCACACAACTTGATAAAGACATAACAAGAGAAAAACAAAAGTTAGAACAAGCTAAGACTGACGATGATGAGTTCCAGATAAAGAGAATTAGCGATCGCATCAAATACCTTGAAGTTGAGAGAGGTGCAAGGATGGGTGTCATCAATGAGAACAGAGAAGCTTTTTGTAACCAAGTAAGCAGGATAAAAGAGACAATAAACAAAATGTTAAACGAGGATACAACTCTTGGTGAGAGGATCAAAACCTTGTTTGGGAGCAAGGTATTACTATTGTTAGTATTTTAACTGCATTTGGTACGATTCTTGGGGTGATAATTAATTCTATTATTCCCACATCAAGTGCTGCGCCAACTCCAACTCCAAAACCTGATCCATCAAGTGTCAAGGATTGGATAAAAAAACAACTAAGTAATCTTGGTAAACTTCTTGCCAACCTAGCTGGTAAAGCTGCTGCTGCAGAACTTCCAGGAGTTATTTGTGCAATAGTATCATGGGTTATGCTCCACAGTTTTATGTATTGATTTATCAAAGTCAGAATGTTCCGGTAAAACATTCTTTGTTGTGGTGCCTTGAAAAGGTTGAACACTTTTTGGTGGTACTGGTTTTATATTTACATCATTATTCAATCCTAATGCTTGTGCATCGGTTGCTATTACAATTTCATTATTAAAGTCTTGTATTATTCCGATTCTTAATTCCATGTCACTCGGAGACATGTACAATCCATTTCCATAGACAAAATTTACTTTACATCTTGCATATTTTAGGGTGGTTTCATATCTTGAAATTTGACTGGGCAAGTCAATGGGGCTATTTATTGCGTCCTCTACATTTGCTAGAAATTGTTTCTGTGCATCAAATGCCGTTCCAGTTCCAAGTATATCTGTTCTTGTTTGTGATTGTGAGCCAAGTATTGCCCAGCAGTATGTTCTTCTGCTGTCATTGATTCTTTCTACTCCATCACTTGTGAAACCCGCAGAATTATCTAGTATAAAAGTAGACCAGCTGTTGTCAGCCTCAGATCCTTGTGCAATGTAATCAATATGATATGATTTATCACTCTCATAGACTGTAAAACTCATCGTTTTGTTGTCGTATACAGTAGTTATCAAAGGATGATAACCAATATTTGTCCAGTAATTATAAATTGTTCCTAGACCATCATTATAGCTTTGTTTTTGTCTCCAGTCCGAATTTAAGTCAATGTTAAACTCCTTGCATATTCTCTCGTATACGTTTAGGTTATATGTGTTATTAAACGCATTCCAGTTTGAGTCTTGCGGCATTGCTACACTCATTTCAAATAATATTCTTCTGACTTGGTAGTAGACATGAAATCGAAATAACGAACCAACCAGGGCATCAGGTTTTAGATGGTTGTTGAAATCAATGCCAAATCCAGTGGTCGCACACCAAATAGCAAAATTCAACTGGTTCTGCCAAAATGACATCCAATCTGTTCCCCAGCTTTGGACTATAGCATCTGATCTGACATATGGGAGTTTGTATTTTTCAAAGACATTGGGAAGTGATGCTTTAAAGCCTTTACCGTTGGATGTAATGACTATGTTTTGATTTATTATATCTATCACTTTTTTGCTAAAAGTATTTGAATAGTGAGCATCTGGGTTATATTTGAATTCTTTAGAAATCATTTTTATTTGTGTTTTTATATATATATATTAAAAAAAATGTTTCATACAATTTCAAACATAGACAACTCTATTAACTTACAACAGTATATTGATAATAGAGATGAAAATAAGCGCGTTGGATTAAAGAGTTTTACATACACTATCGGTTGGTATAATATTAATCATGAAACCATAAAGACAAGAAACCCAGATAAAACGCAACATTTAGCAGGTGGACTTTATAACTTTTAAGACTTGGCAGAAAGGTTTAAATTGCTAAAAGAAAATATTATCCTGGACATTATTGTCCAAATTGGCTTCAGCATTATAAATACGCCAATATAGACACGATTATCAAGCGGTCTTTCAAATATGCTGGGATTCAAGGACAGAAAATGGTTGACAGGTACTAATTTGGGAGATCACCCAATTGATTTAGCTCCTTATAAACAGCTATATGTTCATCTGGAACAAGTTAATACGAGTAGTAATTATTTCAATGGCGCACCAAGCACTATTATAGGGGTTGTACCTGTAGTAAATAAGCAGTATGGAGATATTGTATATACACATTTTTATCCTGAATATCACTGTCTTTCGGGTGGTACAATTACTGAATTGAAAATAGAAGTCAGAGATGAGTATGGCAACAAATTAGATAATCACGGTTTGCCTATGAGTTGTGTTTTAGAAATTATTTAAAAAATATATTTTTATAAAAAAACAATGAGTATATATGGACCAGCAAGACCTAAAAAAACAGAAGACTTAGAGGCTTTGATAAATAATGTTCAAGATTTATATAGGCGAGTTGTGCCTTTTGTTAACCAGTTTAATCATTTGAAAAATAGAGTTGATAATCTTAAATATGGGATTATAACAATATTTGCGGAGGCTAAGTGTCCACTTGTGTTGAATAGAATACTCTCATTTGGTAACGGTGGGGCAGAAACAAATGTGGGGCATGTAATGACACGCCGTGGACGGATTATGGGAATAGGTTTAGCAAGTGACCGATTAGTTGGTGACGTATCTGTAATAGTTTCTGTCAATGGTGTTGAACAACCAAATTATGGCATAACGCTTCACATCATCCCACGCAATCATGATAACTTTGATAGACCTTTAGATATTGGTGCTGGCTCTGTTGTTAACTTTGTATGCAAGGTTGCTAACGCTACCGCTGTTAATACGGTGGCATCATTATTAATTGAATTAATTTAATTTTTTATTAATGAATAAAAAAATGATGAAGCAACCAACAGCACCAAGTTTATATCCTGAGTTGCCAGTGGAAGACGGACAAAATTATAGACTACAAAAGATTTCAGAGATTGAACAAAAGTTAATTACAGAACAAAATATACGTCAATCTCTTTATAAAAAATATAAACGTGGTATTAATATCACGGATGGAATTGACACTACCTTGATATCTGCAGGTGTTATTATGGCTGGGATTGGATTTGTTGTTCCAGTTTTGTTACCTTTGGAAATAGCAGCAATAGTATGTGAAGCTACAGGTGTTTGTATTATTTTTATCAGACGCAAGCTTAATGCAAAAGCTCAAAAACATCATGAAATAAAAACTTTGGCAGAGTCCAAGTTAAATAGTATAAAGCAGTTAATATCAAAAGCGTTGAGTGATGCACAAATATCTGATCAAGAGTTTAAGATGGTTTTAGATGAACTGGAGAGATATTATAATTTGAAACAGGACATCAAACAAAAGAAACTTGAAATTAGTGAAGTTCAAAAAAAAAAAGAACTAGTGGAGCAGGGAAGAAAGGAAGCAATGGCAACCTTACAAAAAAGTCTAAAAAGTGTGTCATAAATTGTTTTAGTAATGTGTATGAGTACGATCCTTCACCTTTGTATTCAAGGTCGAAAAATTGTTAATTTCGTGTTTATTTGTTAATTTGACATGTTTGAGGCACGTTTGGGTGCTGTGATGACAAAAACCATGGAAAACTCCTCAATAATCATAATAAATTAAAATTATAATTTTTATATATATATTTAAAAAATGTTTGATAATAAAAGTCAAGACGTTATCTTAGAATTAGGTACTTGTGTTTGCATTGGTGTTGTAGTTTCTGCTATTATTGAATTGTGTTTCACTTAATTTGCTCCTGTCAAACGCAGATTTTGTACTCCCGAAGTTGCTAAAACAATGTATGATGAAAAAGCAATTACTAACAGAAACTTATTACTAAAAGATATTGAAAATATTATTGATAAAAAATTAGCTTTATAAATTTTGATATGATTTCGTGTTTATTCGTTGATTTGGGTATAATTTTGATAACAAATCAACAAATTTGTTTTGTATTAAATAAACATTTTATATTTTTAGGGTGTAATTTTGATAACTATAAAAAAAAATAAACTTGCAATCTTCACTACCCCTACTTTAAAAAAGTTTTAATAAATCAAGTAAATCACCATTTTATGGTGATTTATTATCTATGTATTTTGGGGTCGTTCTGAATACATATATATAACTGTTTCAAACAAGAAGAAGTAAGTTATATTGAGAACTTCAACTTTTAAAACTCACATATATGGCAGTTTATATCATTATAAATACAAATGTATGCTATAGCAGTGACAATTGGTAATAAAGAGAGTGTTCAAAACATAATACTTATGGTTATTAATATGTTTGTGATGTTTGATGTCATCTCAAGAAAATAAAAAATAAAAAATAAAATTGCACCCCCCGCCCCAATTTTTTCCAAAATTTGGATGATAAACTGAGAATTAATTTGATATGGACTTATGTACATTTAGCTTAAAGTCATTGAATGCTATTTTATAATGTGAAGTATTATAAAACATTTGAAGACATAGGGTGATCTTCTCTTTCATTAATTAGTTGTGATCCAGTGTAAGTATCACAGTTATCTCCCATTTAGTTATAACAGCATATTTCATATTTAAAAATACTAATATGATAAGAAAATGGTTAAACGTCACTAAATAACAGTTCTTGGTTTCAAGTTAAACCGACCGCAAATCAATGGATACTAACCGTGTCATTATAGGTTTACCACCACTAATTACATGTAAACCTCCGAGATGTAGTCGAATGTAGTTCCTATAATAAAAAGTAATCCCTCCTTTTTTGATGGAAATGGGCATTATAAATATTTAAAGGGAAAACTGCCCATTTCTATTCGATTTTGTGGTTGTATGTATAAGAAGCGTATTAATAGGTTTCACTGGATCACTGATGAACATTTTCGAAATTTCGACTCTATGCATACAGTTTGCGATCAATGAAAACAGTCAATCAATGAAAACAGCTGTACCATTGACCTGTTTAGTAAAAAACAAGAACGTTTTTACATGTCTTGTGACCCCACCTTTTTCGGTGATTTTTCAAGTGGAAAATTAGTTTTCTATATGAACATTACACTGCTCCATTATCCTTTTGCAGCAAATCATTAATATGTGACACTTTAACATTGGTGTCTAGGGAAAATAATTAGTGGTTTCATACCTTATAATGCAATAATGAATAAAAGTTTTAAAACATTGAAATTACCTCCCTTTACATTGAAATAAAAACGAAACTATAATATCTGTAAACCAAGTAGATTAAAACATTTTGTTATGTTTTTCGCAGAAATCGTTTCAAACACAACGCCCTTCATATATCTGCTAATTATAATGACCTCTGCGACGCATAGCCTAGAATATGAGGAAATGAAATTGCCATGCAATTTACTTGCTAGACTTATTTTTATCATTATATAGAGAATATTATGTCAGTGCCTATTACTATCAAGTTTATTAGGCGAGGCTTAGAAAACGAAGAATGTCGAGGCTCTGCAGCATTGTAACGTATGCAACGTTAGGAGAGCAAACAAAGCAATGCGAAAGATTTCAGATGTGTGCGTTATTTTCACATTTTAATGGTATTAGAATAGAAATAGAACATCGTTTACGGTGAATTATCTATAATAACCCGGTTTGTCGTTCAATTGTAAACAATAATTTCACTCGCCCTTCGAGCTCGTGAAACTAGTGTTTACAATGGAACTCCACACCGTGATATATTAAACGATAATTCACAGTAAACGATGTTCTATTTTTTAAATAAAACCTGTATCGGTTGACTCTACAGTATATCATGAAATTAAACATAGCCAGGTGGAATGTTCAATAATAATACTATTAATAGATAGAACAATGATATTAAATCATACCAGATATATAGTTTACCATATTAACAGCTTTTTAGGAAAACAACTTTTGTTTTTAAAGTAATAATTTTTAACAGAACTTATTAGCAACAACATTAATTTACATTTGATAAATGTTTGTGTCACTCTAAGTATAGCCCCAAATTGCTTCAACATTTCATTGGTTAAATAAACCAAGCTTAATCTACACATGTACATAACTCTCAATAACAATTTATCATGCAGATATGCACTTTTCTGCCTAATAAAGGGGTGACCTATTAAATTTTGCTTTAATTAGGCACTTAATAAAGCAAATCAATGCGGAATCCCTCTGCGTTTATTGTACGTAACGTTATCTGACGTCATGCTCGTAACTTTGCCTGACGTCATAAAACAAACAAAAAACAACAACATGGCTCGATAAGCGTACCATTCTGAGAAATAGGTAATAATACTAATTCATACAGAAAATATGGATAATCTACATGATAAATAGAAAATTATGTCGGTGCCTTTTACTATCAAGTTTATTAGGCTCGGCACGAAAACGAAGAATGGCTCGGCAACGCTTATTCTCCTAACGTTGCAAAAATTACAGTGATATATCGTTCAATATAACGAGATATTTTAAACTAGGCTATATTGTGCGGGTGTATTAGAATTGTGCTTATAAGCAAACTAAGTTGTGTATCAGACTAGCCGAACAAATGCTATACTACTGCTAGAATGTATAATGCTTAATCATTGGAATAATAAAGAAACATGTTTTCTTAACAACTGTAATTGTTCAGTTTTTTATTTATTAGAAAGATACAACAAAACTGGTGTAACTAGACATTCTAAACTGGTGTAACTAGACCTGCTAAACTGGTATAACTAGACCTGCTAAACTGGTGTTACCAGACCTGCTAAACTGGTGTAACTAGACATGCTAAACTGGTGTAACTAGACCTGCTAAACTGGTGTAACTAGACATGCTAAACTGGTGTAACTAGACATGATAAACTGGTGTAACTAGACCTTCAACTGGTGTAACTAGACATGCTAAACTAGTGCAACTAGACCTGCTAAACTGGTGTAACTAGACATGCTAAACTGGTGTAACTAGACATGCTAAACTGGTGTAACTATACATGCTAAACTGGTAACTAGACATGCTAAACTGGTGTAACTAGACATGCTAAGCTGGTGTAACTAGACATGCTAAACTGTTGTAACTAGACCTTCAACTGGTGTAACTAGACATGCTAAACTGGTGTAACTAGACCTTCAACTGGTGTAACTAGACATGCTAAACTGGTGTAACTAGACCTGCTATACTGGTGTAACTAGACATGCTAAACTGGTGTAACTAGACATGCTAAACTGGTGTAACTAGACCTTCAACTGGTGTAACTAGACCTTCAACTGGTGTAACTAGACATGCTAAACTGGTGCAACTAGACCTGCTAAACTGGTGTAACTAGACATGCTAAACTGGTGTAACTAGACATGCTAAACTGGTAACTAGACATGCTAAACTGGTGTAACTAGACATGCTTAGCTGGTGTAACTAGACATGCTAAACTGGTGTAACTAGACCTTCAACTGGTGTAACTAGACATGCTAAACTGGTGTAACTAGACCTTCAACTGGTGTAACTAGACATGCTAAACTGGTGTAACTAGACATGCTAAACTGGTGTAACTAGACATGCTAAACGGGTGTAACTAGACCTGCTAAACGGGTGTAACTAGACCTTCAACTGGTGTAACTAGACATGCTAAACTGGTGTAACTAGACATGCTAAACTGGTGTAACTAGACATGCTAAACTGGTGTAACTAGACATGCTAAACTGGTGTAACTAGACATACTAAACTTACAACAGTGTTGCATAAATTTCAACATAGAAAACATCTGTTTTTAAAGTGGAAAGGACTAGGTATGATAAGGGACAAAACTGGCCCGTAATATTGAAAGTTTTAATGCACAAGTTTTGAATATCTAATTTAGCTACACATGAACTGAATCAATATTAAAACTCATTACAAGTACGTTTGAAGGCTCTAAATGAGTTTAAGGGCCTCACAAGCAAGGCCTTTTCTTTCAAAAAATGAAATTTTTGTTCATTTTCAGGAGTTTTCGATCAGGTTTTGGTCTTGGAAATACAGAGCGCACCCTCGAGCACAGCTGATTTTTTGTTGAAATAGGTACTTCATAGGGATGCATCATTAGCCAAAAAACTGTGTGTGCTCGGAGGTGCGCTCTATATTTTTAGGATCAAAATCTTGCCCAGAAAGGTCCAAAATCTACAAAATATAACAAAATTACCAAAAATACCGTTTTTGAGACCCTATTAAATCTTCTAAATAAATAAAATAAATAAACATGTATTTTGAAGATAGAATATGATCAATTTACTTCAATATGCACAACAGATTATATGTAAATATAATTTTTTAGCATTTTGAATATATTGGGGGCCAAAATACCCCCTTATCATACCTTGTCCTTTGTTTTGTAATATTTTTATTTTTAATAAAACTTCTTTAATATTTGTTAGTTCTACTTTAGTAATGTGACTTTTATAATGTGTATACCTAGTTACTGCCAGATACATAGAAACTTAGACTTTTTTACCTCTCCTGTAACATTTTCGAAAATTGAGTTACGGCAGTTTTGCGTTGAACCCTCGATATGGTAATATAAGACGTCACTCTTCTCAAAATGGCGCCTTTTAATTTATGTATTTGAAAAAGTAGATATAAAATCGAACAGGAAAAGTAGCATTATAGGACAACCGTCAACCACATATACACACAGAAACAAAAAACAACTTTAAAGATGAATAAAAGGCAAAATAAGACATCACAAACACAAAAGGGTTGACAATAGGGCTACCGTCTTGGAACGTCCAGTGGCCAGAAAAAGGCCGCTGGGGGTTTTAACCTGGTTCTAGGGTACACTAAACCTCACTCTTACCTTTGTCATCCCAATAAACGGGACAGTGTAAACAAAGATAAAACTTCAAACATTCATAACTGTGTTGTTTATCATTACGTGTTCCGAGTATTAACTTTTATACCACATCCAACCCCTTCTCCAAGAAGCGAAAACGAGGTTGGCTGGTGTATGAAATAAAACCTTAATTTCGGCTTAAAATGTTTGCATATTGTAAAATTAAAACATTTAATAGGTAATTTTAAACAGGCTATCGCATTTTGTCAGTAAAAGATGTTTTTAAACGTTTTATTGTCGAAATATCCGTTACAAAATCCTGCTAATGTAACTTTTCTCACCTAACAATATTACCTAATAATAGTAATTCATACAGAAAATGTGGATAATCTACATGATAAATAGAGAATATTATGTCAGTGCCTTTTACTATCAAGTTTATTAGGCGAGGCTTAGAAAACGAAGAATGGTGAGGCTCAGTGCCTTTTACTATCGAGTTTATTAGGCGAGGCTTAGAAAACGAAGAAGGTGAGGCTCTGCCGAGCATTCTTCGTTTTCGTGCCGAGCCTAATAAACTTGATAGTAAAAGGCACTGACATAATATTCTATTTATCATGTAGATTATCCACATGTTCTGTATGAATTACTATTATAACCTATTTCTCCGAATGTTACGCTTATCGAGGACGCCGCCATGTTGTTGTTTTTTTGTTTGTTTTATGACGTCAGGTAACGTTACGTGCATGACGTCAGATAACGTTACGTACAATAAACGCCGAGGGATTCCGCATTGATTTGCTCTATTGGTCAGTGGCTAATAAAGCAAAATGTAATAGGTCACCCCTTTATTGGGCAGAAAAGTGCATATCTGCATGATAAAAGGCAATATATGACATAAAATGGCTGACAAAAGAGGATACCTCCTTAGAACGGTCAGTGGAAAAGAAGGCCACTAGGGTTTAAACAAGGTTTTAGGGTGCACCAAATCTCACTCTTACCTTATTGTCATCCTTGTAGAAAGTAAAGAAAGCAGTGTAAAGAAAGTTACTCTTTAGGTCTGCTGTATTAATGCAGTGAAAACAGGTTCAAATGGCCCTGAGTTTTTGCAAAGATTAAAAAGTAGTTAACAAATGCAATTGATTATTAGATTGAAAACTTTGTACGACATAAGGTAAAGTTGCAAAACTTGGTTCTTCGTATTTACAGAGAATGTTTGTATGGAAATGGACGGATAAGAAATATGTGAAGGTTGTTTGGTTGGGAAGACAAGATTCACGTGTCAGGAAAATGATACAGAGTTTATGGACATTATTAAAAAGACAAAGAAGGCCAAAATGTCTTTATTTAATATCGATATTGGAAGAAATGTAAAAACTCCATATACAAACTTCGGAATCCCGGGACGCAACTTGTATAGTGTAATAGTTGGCAATCATAAATAAACAAACACTGTCGAAACCTATTCAAGAGTTCATAAGAAGAAGATTTTTTAAGGTTCTGACCATATATGGTAATGGCGGCCATCTTGGATAGTGTATTGATCTAATTTGTATAATTCTGAAAGGCATTGACTTCAGTATCATCCGCGTAAAATGTGGTTAAACCTGGCCGTGCATTTTCTGAGATGCTGTTTACCCTCCCTCCCTCCACCCACCCCGAACGGCGACCATCTTCGATGTGGCGTTGGCCTAATTTAAAAAAACAGAAAATCATTGAACTAAGGATCATCCATCTGCAGTTTAGTCAATAGTGACCAAGCGTTTTGGAGAATAAAATCTTTAAAGATTTTCATATATAATTATATGTCAAAACTGTTGACCCCCGGGGCGGGCCAAGATTAACCCCAGTGTTACCATTTGAACCAACTTGGTAGAAGACAATAAGCTAATGCTACATACAATATAGGAGAGATCTATTTCATGTGATTTAAGAGAAGAAGAGTTTTTAAATTCTCTCTGTAAATCTATGTAAAGCATGTAAGAGCTCCATATACAAACTTTAGAATCCCAGGGCACAGCCATGTTTTACTCTAATAACTTCATGTGTACAAGTTTTATAGTCCAGTAGTCCAGGAGTTGGCGATCATTTATAAATAAAAACTGTCAAAATCTGTTCAGAAGTTCTTGAGTAGAAGAATTTTTAAGGTTTTGACTATATATGTTAATGGATGCCATCTTCGATGTCGCACTGCCATAATTTGTTTAGCTTTGAAATATATTGACCTCAGTATTGTCCATGTGAAATATGGTCATATTGGCCAGCAGTTTCTGAGATGTTGTTTACCCCCACCCATCCCACCCCCACAAACACCACTCCACCATCGGCGATCTTGGATGTGGCGTTGCCCTAATTTTAACAAATTTGAAAAACACTGACATGTGAAGTTCGGTCAAAACTGATCAAGCGGATTTGGAGAATAAGACTTTTTTAAAAAATGTCCTGTATAATCATATGTAAAACTGAGACTCCCGGGGCGGGGCAAGATTTGACCCAAGGGTTACCATTTGAACAAACTTAGTAAAGGACCATAAGCTAATGCTAGTATTAGGGCCTTCCCCAGGATTTTTTTAAGAGATAGTGGCATTTAACGCGCGAGAGTGTCGATTTTTTTTCATGTTTTGAAGTAAAATACGGGTTTTGGCATACACCGGACACATTTAAAACATGTTTTAAATATATCTACCAGTCTGCCATAGATGGTACATGTATGATCGTTTTTACTGCTTTTTTGTTGTTGTTGTTTTTTTTGGAACTTTATACATCGTTTCCTTTGCTGTTCTAGAATTTGTTTTATCGTGTAAACACTTCATTATATATGTGGTGAAGTTAAGCAGAAGTAATTATGTTATTTTAAAGTGAATAACATTTAAAAAAAACACACTTGAAAACGCAGTTTCGTGTGTTTTTTAATACATCAACTTTTTATGCTGACTGTCTTACAATAACTTAACGTCTAAGTCACGTATCACTGCATCAAGTCATTAGCGTTTTGGGGGAAAAAAGGTAGGAAACAGTTATAAGTTTATTTAAATGTTTTAAATGTTATAAAATTGCTGTCTTTATTCATAATTAATCGTTTTAGTTTGAAACACGGAGGGGCGTCCGTGGCCGAGTGGTAAGAGTCTCTGACTTATAATCACTTGCCCCTCACCGTTGTAGGTTCGATCCCTCAGGGGCCTAGGCATCTTTATGTGAGGAAGCTATCCAGCTGGCTTGCAGAACGTCGGTGGTTCTACCCAGGTGCCCGCCCGTGCATGAAAATTGCCCAGGGGGCATCTGGGGTCTTTCTTCACCAGTAGAAGCTGGAAAGTCGCCATATTTCCTTAGCTGTTGGTGCGACTATAAAATCCAATTCAATTCAATTCAGTTGCAACACGGATCAAATTCAAAACCGGAAATAACCTAAATTTATAATCTGCAACCCCGAGATTCTTATAATTTTATGTGATTATCGAATAATTTGCGTTTTTGAGATTATTTTCTCATCATTATCTATTTAAAATCGTGATAAAATGGATGGAGGCACGTTAATTCAACGCTACAATAAAATATAAGTAAATTGTTTTCACATTTGATGACGTAACAAGTTTACTGAGTACAGGTTATGTACGCATGGTTGAATTCTTGAATTAGACCCTTATCGCGGAGCAATCTCTACCCAGAGTACGCTCGTTCCTCATTTGACTCTGTCAACGTCAAAGGAAGTAGGGTGAACGGTTAGGTTACGTGACTATTCAAAAAAAATATGACGATGTTTATAATAAATCCTTGCAAGATAAAATATAGACCTATATTAAATAATTTCAATTTTTATTTCTATGAGTTAATTTTCTTTAGTATTTTTTTTGCTATCGAGCTTCGGTTTGAAATGTTTACATATGCGTTTCGATTGAGGAGACCTAAGTACGTATTATTTTTTTAGTAAAATAGTTCCGATTTAAACTAAATTGTTTTCATGCATTATTTCAAATCTTGCAACATCTAATTTGCAGATATTCTGAAAATTATATTTACACAAGAAATGAATAAGTTTCAGGCAAACATGTTCCACTTATACAGGTTTTACCCAAATCTTGTAAGTGTGTGTGTGTGTGTATTTCTAAGAATTATAGTCCCTCCACCTACGACAGGCGTCCTACCCGACGATATAGGCACAATGTCTGGACTTTTATCTGTGTGTTGTCGTGTGATGTGATGAATTGTCTACTTGAGGCAGCGAACTCAATGGTTTCTTTATAGTGCTGCCACACTGGAATACCACGCCGTAGTAGACTTGATACCCCCACACCCGCCAGTCACATTATTCTGACACTGGTCAGTCAGTCGTAGCACTACCCATTATTTGCTCGTCATGCAAGGTTACAAGTGACTACTCCATTTTTAAAGTCTTTGGTATGTCGCGGTCAGGGGACTCGAACCCACGACCTCCCGAATGCAAGGCAGACGCTATGACCACTACACCACAATGATACGGTCCCAAATCTTGTAATTTAGTAGTTAGCAGAGATATATGTGAGTGCAAGGAACGATAAGTCTGCGTGGAAATTGATCGCCTCTGCCCCTCTAATCCTTATGAAAATACTCCAATCAGGAGCTAAGGACGTATGCTTGTCAGAAGTGTATGCCTCAAGGCGTTATTTAGTCAGATGTCATTAATTAACACTGGTAAATGAATGTTTTGACTCACTTTTAAGAGATCGCGGCACGGTTTTAAAGGGTCGCGGTCAGATTAAGGATCGCGGCATGTCTGATTCAAAAGTTAAGGGATCGCGGCGCCGCTACGCCATAAATGGCTGGGAAAGACCCGCTACATACAATATAAGATAGATCTATTTCTTCTGCTTTTAGGGAAGAAGATGTTTTAAATTAACTATATAAGTCTATGTAAAACATGTAAAATCTCCATTTACAAACATTGGAACCAGAGGCACAAACGAAAACTGTCAAAATCTGTTCTTGAGAAGTAGATTTTTTAAGGTTTTGACCATATATGGTAATGGCGGCCATCCTGGATGTCGCATTGACCCAATATGTATAATTTTAGAAGGCATTGACCTCAGTATCATTCATGTGAAATTTGGTCAAAATTGTCCAAGCGGTTTAGGAAGTGAACATGTTTAAGCCAAAGTTAATGAACGGACGGACGGACGAAGGACGGACAAAAAACGGTCACAATAACTCACTTTGAGTCTTCGGCTCAGTGAGCTAAAAAGCACATAACAAACATGTAAGGGTTGACAATAGGAGTTCCGCCTTGGAACGGTCAGTGGCAAAAGGGACAACCGGGGAGTTTAACCGGTTCAAAGGTGCACCAAACCTCACCTTTACCCGTCATCATCCCTAAACAACAGGACAGTGTAAATAAGTATAATCCCTGCCGATTTAACCTCTAACATTTAAGAAATCGTAGATAAGTGTTATAAGAAACAACACAGACATGTTCATTTTCAGATACTTCCATTGTGAAGCAAGCAGATTGGTTTGACGCTGACTGTTCTGATGCTAAATATCGATACTTAGATGCTTTACGTGCGTTTACAATTTGTAAAACTCCTTTGAGTAGAGAATACTTTTGCAAATGTAAAAAAGATTATAAGGATTTATGTCGTAAAAAGAAAAAAATATTTGAAATTAAAAACGTTTCGGAGATAGAAAATTTAAGGTTCAGTAAACCTAAATAATTTTGGAAATATTTTAAAAAAACAAAGAAAAACGTCAAATGATAATGATATTACTCTAAAGGAATTCCGTGATTATTTTTCATCTTTAGGAAACGACGATTTTCAATGTAAAAATGATGAAACGGAGTCTTTTTGCGACGAGCACAATTTTGATGAAGACTATTGTACCTACGAGGAATTAGATATGCCTATTACGATCAATGAAATTTTAACTGTAGTAAAGTTGCTAAAAACCAATAAAGCTTTAGGGAGTGATGCATTGATGAATGAATACTTTATTGAAAGCATTGACATTTTAGCATCACATTTGTGCGATATATTCAGTGCAATTTTAACTTCTGGATTTTTTCCTGAAAAATGGATGGAAGGAGTTATTGTCCCTGTTCATAAAAATGGAAATACTAAACATGTTAATAACTATAGGGGTATTACTCTAGTTAGTTGCCTGTCAAAAATATTTACCACTATATTATATAAAATAATTGACTGTGTTTGTGAAAAGAATAACATTATTTCTGATGCACAGTTTGGTTTTAGAAAAGGCCATTTCACTGTTGATGCTTTATTTGTTCTTCTCTCTGTTGTTGAAAAATATTTAAATGATAATAAACGTTTATATGTTGCCTCTGTAGACCTAAAACCATGTTTTGATACTATATATAGAAATTCTTTATGGCTTAAACTATATAAATCTGGTATACAATGAAAGATATTACGAATTATTAAAGACACGTACGAATAGGTGAAATCATGAGTGAAGAGTTGTGGTACTTATTCAGACTATTTCGAATGTGCGGTTGGATTACGTCAAGAGGAGGTAATCTCTCCTTTGTTATTTTCGTTATTTATTGAAGTTCATGAGCTGCATCTACAAAATGATGTGAATTAAGGCTTACACATTGATGATATAGTTCTGATATTGTTACTGTTTGCTGATGATATGGCCATTTTAGGTAAATCTCCAGTTGAATTACAAAATAACATTTGTATGTTCTGCACTAGGATATGCCGCTGAAATATGGGGATTCTCTAGCAATTTGAGATTCTTTGTTTCTAGAATAAGATTATCTGCACATTCGCTTAACATACAAACTGGACGGTATGCAAGAAATCGCATACAGAGAAATGAAAGATATTGTTTATGTTGTAACTCACAAGATCTGGAAGACGAATACCATTTTATATGTGTGTGTCAATGTTACAATGAACTAAGAAAAAAATATATTATACAATTATGGACTTTTCAGCTGTTATACATGATGTGATATGCACCAAAAAAATCATTATTGACCGAGGCGATAGCCGAGGTCAATAATGATTTTTTGGTACATATCAACATCATGTATAACAGCTGAAAAGTCCATAACTGTTTTATTATATAACCCTCAATTTACAATTATATAAAACAGGTCAATATCAAAAAAACAATTATATAAAACAGGTCAATATCAAAAAAACAGCTCAATATCAAAAAAACAGGTCAATATCGCTAGATATTTTTTCTAAAAAATTACTTTTTAGCCAATGAAAACGCGTCTATTTATAGGTTATATAATAATAAAAGATATTACCACCAGAGGCCATCTATGTTCAAATATATAGAATTGATGAAAACTTCAAACAATGATATATTACTAAATTTAGCGAGGTATATAAAATGTGCTTTAAATGTTAGACTTTCTATTTTGAATGCTTAGTATAAATATAATATTGTTCGTCCTCTAACTATGATGATGTAAACTATACTGACAGTTGATTTATATACTCTGTTTACGTGACTTTGTTATATTCGTTTGTTGTATATATGTTTTGAGTGGCGATGTACTTTGTACAAGTCTAAATAAAATATCTGTTCTGTTCTGTTCTGTTCTATATAATATATCAAAACATTAGTTAAACCTAAGAAGCTAATCTCATATGTACTCGATGACTTGTCTCAAGTCAGAGCATCAAGGCGAAAACCGTTAAAAGTCGGCAAAACGGAGTGAATGACATTCATCAAACGGTTCCCGCCTTAAAGGATTTAGGAACACGTTGTCATATAGTCCTCTGCACAATCAAAGAGGAAAGAATACTTGCAAACTGTTATATGGTCTACAACTAAGCATCTAGTGCGCCGCAGAATACTTCGGTCTTAACCTCTGTTTATAAATTTTCTAATAATTTTATTAAATAACTCATGAAAATTATCACCACCTATAATCTTCCTAAGTTTGTAAATCACATCTCCATAACAGACGGGTTGTGATAAATCTTGTCGAAGAAGTGTTTTAAGATGGCTTTTATGTATACTGAAAGGAAAAAGAAACGCAGGGTGCGTATTTCCGCTATATATTGTATGTTTAATATGCTACTGCTAATCGAATGGTACAGGGCGACATTAGGCTTGTCCTTTTAGAAAGAAGGTTTAAACAGCACTGAACACACCAATGGTTACCCCTTTAAAGTTTCATTATCGTCAGAATGCGCATTTGGCTCAAGCAGGTGAGCAAACTTAGGCTTTAAATGTTGCAATCACTTAACATTAAATACAGTACTGAACTGGCTCAATTGTTCAAAGAGGAACTTCAGCATTTATGAATTTCTTGTTACAACGTGTAATGTGATTAAAACGTCTACTTTTTACAGTTGTGTCCTTTCTCTAACTAACTGCACTTTTCTTTTTTACAAAACATCTTGGGACTTCCTTGGAATATATATGGAATGAAGTGTGCAGTATATGCAATATCTAGCGGAAATACGCACCCTGCGTTTCTTTTTCCTTTCAGTATAGGTCGAGCGGATCAGTGTTACGATAATTAAACTTAGAACGTAACGTATGGTAACGGTAACCCTGTTGGAGGCGTTTTTCAGTTATGTTAAGATTAAGAAGGTTGAAGTCCTCAACACGGCTACAAGCTCCCATTTAAATGCAGATAATTCACAATATCGAAATCAGAATAATAAATTTTAGTTATTACTACACCATTTTTCAATAGATGTAAATCAAAACTGTTATTACACTTGGGATATAGTCACCACATGATGATATTATGTGTACCTGCATCAAAAGGTGTCTGGTTCTGCATATTTTACAGAATAATGGACCTTTGTTCTATTGTTTTATTCATGTAGACATGTTTTATTCTTGATTTCACTCTCCACCACAACAAAAACATTATCGGTTATATAACATAAGAGAGCCAAATGACACTGGATCGCTCACCTGATGACCTTTGTCCTTTGTAGACATTTGCAAGAGAAACAAAAGTGGGTCATATCCAAGATGTCCGTTTAGTTCAGAAGCAGACTTTTTTTAAAAGATTTTTCAATATAACTTTATTTAAAACTGGTACTTTCATACTTAGATTTGATCCCAGGGTCACCATTCGAACAAACTTGATGTTAGACCATAATCTTACAGTACCTACAAATTCTTTTTCTAGTGTTTTCTTCGTAACTCTATTATGTAGATTGTAAATATGTTACTGGCGCAATATCACATGCAAACACAAGATATGAAAGTAGAACAGGAAATGTAGCTTTCACAGAACACATTAAACTAAAAACACTTGTTAACACAAACACTAATAACAAACATAAACGAAAGGACAAATGGGCTACCGCCTTGGAACGGTCAGTGGCAACAAAGCCGCTGGTGGTTTAAACCAAGTTCTAGGGTACATCAAACATCACTCTTACCCTACTGTCATCCAAATAGAACGTGACACATGACCAACACAACGATACTGTTTGCAATATGTTTTATTTTATAATAGTATATTGTTTTGTATAATTTTACAGTGCATCAATATATATTAAGTTCTCGTAGTCTTTTTGACGTCTCGGTTTTTTAAGCGTTTTAGAGTTCCTGAATACTTCTCTCTGCAAATCTCATGTCCTGGAAAAGAATATTAGTATGGTTAATATTTAGACACAAATAATGAAGAGTGAATATTTAATTGTTGTTTAACGTCCCAGCAAAAAACTTATTATTTTTGGTTATTTCAAGCCGCCCCAGAAAGAGGGAGACTTTGTACACAGGAATGAAGAAACAGTTCCCTATACTTATAATCGAATACGCCGATTGATCACATGGAACTGCTTGTGTAATACAAGGCGACCGTGCACGTGCTTTATACACGTGATGTTGTCTGTCGGAGGTATCGTTCTGGTTTGATTGGTTGGGTTTAATTGCAAGTTTCTTGTCGTTTTTGAGCCATGTGATAAAAAGGATCTGACACTCGTTGTCATTTCATACAACATTTTATTAAACTCGTCCAGGAATTTGTTATTAAGCTCGCCGGAGGCTCGCTAAATAACACATTCCTGAACTCGTTTAATAAATTGTTGTATGAAATGACAACTTATGTCAGATCCTCTATATATGTTTAAGACCTCGGGCTCCGATATACCGGAAAGCCCGGTTCATGTAAATATGGACGAGGCAAAGGGAAGTGTGTTGTCTAAGGACGCACCAAAGAAACCCAGTGGTTCCAGTGAAACTCGAACCCGTAAGTCCGGATTCAGAGTCGAACGCGCTTTCCACTAGGCCACTGCGGCTCCATTTAGACGCCAGGTATATCCTCTATATTGATCTCAAATGCAAAAAAATAAAAAAAATAAAAAATAACAACGCTATTATATAGTGTGGAATTGAAGTAACATCATTATATATATAGAGACCAGATTGGTTTATCTCTCAGGAAAAAACTATTTGCCTTCGACTAGGTCCTCCACCAACGTGCTACTGATAAAATCAGTTTAGCAAAACAACCGAATAAAACGAACACTTGTATATCTGGTTCAGTGTTGATTCTCGAGTAACATTCGTAGGCTGGTACTCTGTGTAATGGAAGATTTGGAAAAAATACGAAAGGAGAAATTTGGAAATCGTCGAAGACGATAAATACAAAATATATTGCAGTCTCGGTTTGACTGAGACTGGTCATGAACGGTAGTGAAACGTGCTTTTAGCCGTTCACGTCATCTAGTCCCGAGTTGAGCAGAACTCAATATTTAAAATGCCAATAGTACAGAAATGTGAGCCATCCCGAAGACGGTATGCATATGACGGTCATATCACTTATGTCCTGCACATAATCTTCGAAAGGGTGTGTTGCAGTATATATATATATATATATATATTTGTATATATGACGGTGAACATGGAACCTTCAATACGGTATTTTCACACCATTCAACGGCCAGCGGCGTATGGTCCCAGTCATAAACAAAACGCGTTGCCCTAAACGAGAAAACAACATTGGGCGAAAAAAATGGGCGAAATAAACAAAATGGAATTTAGCTGGGAGCTGAGGTTATGAAACCTGCGTATCACAAGTAACAGTCAAAAGACTAATAAATTAAAAAGCAGGCTACATATCTGATTAAACATTACTCATTACTCAGAACTTTTAAAGGCTGGAATTAGAAATTCGAAATTCAAGTAAGAAACCAAAAATATTTGAGAATGTACCACCGATATCTGCAAATATCGGGCTCAGCGATCTCCATAGATCGGAATGAATAACAGTTCTGATTGCAACCACGGGGAGACATTTTACCGCCGCCACACTGCACAGGCAATGCTGCTGTGATATATAAAAAGTATGTTCGATTTGAGCCTAGAGCCTTCAACCTAACAGCTCCTACCTTTGCAAATGTGTATTACTGTGTATTACTGTGTATAACTGTTTTGTAATTATAAACATGCTAGCCATTTAACTTTCAGACAAAGCAAACAAACAAATTAAATTACTTTTGTTCCGATTCAAAACAACATTATCGTCGTTTTACATCACGTAGGATTAAGATACGGTGTCCATATGTTGTAAAAGTTGGCAGGATAGTTATTTTAATTCAAAACACAAGACTACTCACCTTATGGACACTGAGTGCAGTCACATCCGACGATTATTGGTAAATACCCGACACTAGTGGTGTGAGAACCGTAATCATCGACACAATTTAACACGACCTCCTGCATCTGACCTTCTGCAGTGATGCCCTTACAACACTCACAAACATTGTCCTATAACGACATAATATCTTGTACGTGCAACTTCAGTAATCCCGGATACTAAATTTATATAATTGTGTCAATAGTTAAACAGTAGTAGTAGTATTAGTAGTAGTAGTATTAGTAGTAATAGTAGTAGTAGTAGTAGTAATTAGTAGTAGTAGTAGTAGTAATAGTAGTAGTAGTAGTAGTAGTAGTAGTAATAGTAGTAGTAGTAGTAGTAGTAGTAGTAGTAGTAGTAATAGACCAACTGTATTTGTCAACTGTATGTGCAAAATGTATAGACTTTATGTGCCAACCGTATGTGTTAACCTACCGTCAGATACAATTTGTCCGTAGACAAATGAGGTTTCGACGAGCTCTCTCCACATGATCCTGAACAATACTGGTGGGAAACCTCCCCAGAAACACAGTTCCCATGTGAAAATGTAGACGTTTTGTTCTTTTTGCTGCACGTGGTAGGGATTGGTTTACACCTCGGACAGCACGGACCGTCGTCATAAGTAATCTCCTCACCCACCTACAATGAGAGTAAAACATAAGCATTGAATTGAACTGAAATTGAAGTGGAATTAAAATGCATTTTATAGACGCAAGAACAGCTAAAGTCATATGGCGAGTTTCCAGCTTCCATTGATGTAGAATGGCTCCAGATGCCCGGGCCACGTGGGTATAACCACCGACGTTCCGTTAGCCAGCTGGATAGCTTCCTCGCATAAAACATAGGCATGAAAGATTAAAAACGCACCAAACAAGGTATGAATATTCATTGATTGGGACCTGTGTATAAATAAGACTGATGCTGCATTAGTCATGTCCCGAAGCATCGGCTTAAGTTGAAAATGCTATATTGCCTTTCACCGTCATGGCATTCACCGCAATAATAATCAACACGATAATAATGTACAAACGCAACATTCTCTCTGGTATATATATATAACACTGACGAACGGAAAAGAGTGCTCAAAGATTATATTGGCTAATCTAAAATTGTGTTTACAATATTGGGATATCAGCTTACCAGATACGATTGAAAACATTCGGGTAAATAATTGGTTTAACCCAACTCTCTCAGCATTTTGGCCTACATTTTATTTAACAAACAAACTGTCCAGTGACACGATTAAAATCAATGCTACCGTATCCATTTCAATCCTTCAGGCTAGAAAGATTAAACAAATAATTAAAGGGCAGTTTTGTTCGTATATCATATTCATACATGACGGAGTTCAAATACCTATCCATACTACTGGCAAACATGTCATCTCCTCTATCCAGAAATCAATGATACTTAAAAATCAATATATTTCCTGTGTTAGTGGAATAAAACAATTTAAAACAGAGGGCGATGTAACATTGAAAAGTTTTACAAACAAATATTTATGTAGGATAATCTGATAGTTTAAGTACAGTATAAATGTATCTTATATCATGTGTGTGTATACAATTTTGTTGTGAACTATTTATATTTTCAAAATGTATCTACTGAATTGGACAAGAAGCCTTGTGAACGGGTCAATTGTAAAATATATAACTGTCAAATCGTACAAGTCATCAAGTGCATTATTCACGTTTGGACCAGTGAACCATTTGCAATTCGATAGATTGTATAACGAGAAATGATGTCAGGACGATATCAAATGTGTGTGTATTTATCTTACATTACAACTAAACCCTTCGGACAACACTCGGCGAACATGGGCGGATATACAATACATTATCGACAGTCAGAAGAATATTTGCTAATTAAATATTGATAATTACCTCGCAAATATGACAAGCGATTCTTGGTGCTATATAAACTCCGGATACAACATACTAAGTCGTATTACACTAGACGTATCCGTCCTGCTTATTTTGCAGGTAAGTGAAATTTATGTTTCTGTTTTGTTATTCTTTAATATTTAAAAAACATACAAATAATATCAGTGTTAAATGATATTAGTATAAGATATTTGCTTATAACTAATATATAGACGCATATGAATGTCAGTATATCAAATAATACATAAGGTATGCATGTTTCAATAATATCACACGATATATTCGATGTATTGAATGTATGATTCTGAATAAAAGGTATTCCAGGTTGTATTACACCAGAAATATCCGTCTTGCTTATTCTGCAGTCATAACGACAATAACGTACACTTCACTGCTTAAGTGCTGAAGTGCATTATTACACAACATTCAAATAAAGGCCTTCTTCTACAAATGTGCAATCAAGTAAGCCATAGCCATTAGAAAGCATTCGCATTATACAACAATAGTACACATGTACATTTTTTTAACTAGGAAACATTACATTGTACATGCCGTTTGGCCGTTTTATAATCAATCGGATCAACCTTGAAGTGTGTATAACAAATCGGATTAAGCTTACAGTGGGTATAACCAACTGGATCAAGCTTACTGTGTGTATAACCAATCGGATCAATATTACGGTGTGGTATGTATAACCAATCGGATGGATTAATCTTACAGAGTGTACAACCTATCGGATCAAGCTTACTGTTTCTATAACAAATTGGATCGATCTTACAGTAAGAATAACCAATCGGGTCAAGCTTACTGTGTATATAACCAATCGGATCAGTCTTACGGTGTGTATAACCGATCGGATCACGCTTAAAGAGTGTATAGCCAATCGGATCAGTCTTACCGTGTGTATAACCAATCGGATCAAGCTTACAGTGTGTAAACCAATCGGACCAAGCTTAAAGTGTGTATAACAAATTGGATCAATATTACAGTGTGAATAACCAAGTGGATCAATCTTACAGTGAGTATAACCAATCGGATCAATCTTGCCTTGTGTATAACCAAACGGATCAATATAACAGTGTGTATAAAAAATCGGATCAAGCTTACCGTGTGTATAACCAATCAGCTCAAAAGAAATATAAAACGATCGGACAGGGAAAGTAGCATTGAAGGAGGACAGTCAACCACAAAACACAGAAACAAACACGCAAACAGACAAACAAGAAGAAGAAGGCAAAAGCAATAATAAATGCTTACTGTTTGTATAACAAATTGGATCAATCTTACAGTGTTTATAACCAATCGGATCAATCTTACAGTGAGTATAACCAATCGGATCAATCTTACAGTGAGTATAACCAATCGGATCAATCTTACAGTGAGTAAAACCAAACGGATCAATATTACAGTGTGTATATCCAATCGGATCAAGCTTACTGTTTGTATAGCAAATTGGACCAATCTTACAGTGAGTATAACCAATCGGATCAATCTTACAGTGAGTATAACCAATTGGATCAATCTTACAGTGAGTATAACCAATCGGATCAATCTTGCCGTGTGTATAATGTGTATAACGAAACGGATCAATATTACAGTGTGTATACCCAATCGGATCAAGCTTACTGTTTGAATAGCAAATTGGATCAATCTTACAGTATGTATAACCAATCCGATCAGGCTTACAGTGTGTATATCCAATCGGATCAAGCTTACTGTTTGCATAGCAAATTGGATCTTACAGTGTGTATAACAAATTGGATCAATCTTACAGTGAGTATAACCAATCGGATCAATCTTGCCGTGTGTATAACCAAACGGATCAAGCGTACAGTGTGTATAACCAATCGAATCAGGCTTACCGTGTGTATAACCAATCGGATTAAGCGTACAATGTGTATAACCAATCGGAACAAGCGTACAGTGAGTATAATCGATCGGATTAAGCGTACAGTGTGTATAACAAATCGGAACAATATTACAGTGTGTATAACCAATCGAATGAAGCGTACAGTGAGTATAACCAATCGGATCAAGCTTACAGTGTGTATAACCTATCGGATCAAGCGTACAGTGAGTATAATCAATCGGATTAAGCGTACAGTGTGTATAACCAATTAGATCAATCTTACAGTGTGTATAATCAATCGGATCAAGCTTACAGTGTGTATAACCAATTGGATCAAGCGTACAGTGAGTAAAACCAATCATATCCAGCTTACAGTGTGTATTACCAATCGGATCATGCTTACAGTGTGTATAACCAATCGGTTCAAGCTTACAGTGTGTATAACCAATCGGATCAATCCTACAGTGTGTATAACCAATCGGATCAATCTTACATTGAGTATAACCAGTCGGATCAGGCTTACTGTTTGTATAACCAATCGGATCAAGCTTACAGTGTGCATAATTATCGGATCAGGCTTACTGTTTGTATAACCAATCGGATCAAGCTTACAGTGTGCATAACCAATCGGATCAGGCTAACTGTTTGTATAACCAATCGGATCAAGCTTACAGTGAGTATAACCAATAGGATCAAGCGTACAGTGGTATAACCAATCGAATCAATCTTACAATGTGTATTAACAAGTCAGAATGTTATCGTTAGCTTGTGTTCAATACTATCTTGTGATTATTGCTTTAAAAAGGTGGCATATTAGGCGTAATTACACTATTGCGTTTGCGTTTGTGGTTCCGTGGTGTATAGTCAAATAGTGCCAAATTAAAAACGTTTCCCTGCCTTATTTGTGATACAAATGCACACTTTTGATTGCTTTTAGTTATTATTATCTATAATTCATCCATATGATGCAATGTGAACATTTATTAGTGTTTGTTTGAGATATTTAATTATAACTGACATAGACAGTAAAGCGAAAGTAGAAATGGGGTAAATCTATGTGTTTCAAACGTATCAAATAGAAAGTGACGTAATTCAACAGATTGGCTTTTTCATACATGATACATGACCCCTTGTTTTTATTGCCTTTTTATATTGGCGGACGCTCGATCGTTTGATTGATATGTGTTTTAACATGTTCTACGGAGAAAAATGCGCGTTTTTTTGTCCTAGGATAATCAATAGGTGCGATGTAACCTATAATTGAAATGTATTATTTTCTAAAATGTGATATTTAATATCGATGATATTTAAGGCCCCTATTATCGTGCATACATGTATGTTTGTTTTTCTTTTTACAGGTGTGTGTTAAACGTTTCAGTAGCATACATTTTTTAAACAACTCAAATAAATAAATACTGGATTAGTAATAAAGCATACGTGAGTCCTTGGAGATTTGAAATATGAGCATGATATTTCGTAAACAAGTTCTACATGCCAGTTTGCATATGTCGCCAACATGTCTCACAAGTCAGTGCAAATATGTCGTCAACATGTCTCACAACACGATGCATATATGCCATCAACATGTCTCACATGCTGACGTTAGAGTCAGGAATACAACTGTCATCGATACTGAATATGCGCTAATTGTGTATTCAATCCTAAATATGGCATTGTTTATTATTATATATAACAGGTCTCATGAAAAGAAAAACCAATATTTATAAATATAGTTTCTGTCATCTCAATCAATATCCAAAGTCAATAAAAAATTCTTTAAAGAAAATCCAAATGTTTGCAGTAAGCTTATTTTCAGTAGATGAAATAGTAATTTTAATGCAGCTATAATGTAACGCGTAACTCCATTGGTCAACGTCTCAAATTTGCGACCGCAAAATGCCCGATTTACCGTCTGAAAAGTACGTGACATCACATAACGCTGTAACAAGCGATTGGATGACGTCAACAAATGCCGTCACCGATGAATTTGAATTTTCATAGAAAAACAAGTGTGTATGTATATATATATTTTGTTTTTAGATCTATTATTTTTGCATTTTTGAACAGAAAAAGAGTTGCTTTCCGGTGATGGGCTTTAAATAAAGCTTTTGTGACATGTTTCCAAGGGAACATAATTTTGGGAGTGGGGGAGTGGGGCGAGGTACACCTCAAACACCAGCACAAGGGACTTTGCTAACATTATTAGCAGGGACATACTCCCTTACTCCCGGGAGTAGATATAAATTGGAAAAAATAATGATATTTAAACTAATCCTAAAAAGTTGAAAAAAAATTCAAATAAAACTCAGACGAGGATAGAAGTGGTGTGTGGGTGGGATAAGATAAATTTTACCTCATTTTTGCGAGCATAAATTGTCTCTATTCCTGACAAATATCGCGTGTACATGTCCGAGCACTATTTTGGTCCAAATATTGAAAAACAAATGGAAGGGGACCACCTACTCACAAACCCTTTCCTACTCGGGCGCTTATTAGGAGTCTGTTGAAAACACTCCGTGCTACGCTCCTGAATTATAGTTATTTGGATTCTCAACAGTGACATGGGCTAACATTCCCTGTATGGAAAACACACACACACAAACACGTTTTCTTTTTAAATTCTGCCAATTTCCCCGTAACGTTTTCCCCGACTATTTCATTTATAATACATCTCTAAGTGTTAACGTTCATGACGTCAACATTTTAAACATCGACAATTTTTCAGAAGACAAACACTTCATTCGTGGGTTTCCGAATGCCTTCGGCAGCCGATGATATATGTTTTTTTTTAAATGAAATAAGTTAACGTTCGAAGAATATTTTAGTAGCATTTTAATATAAGTATATTGTCGGGAATGGCTTTAGACTACAATATGATAACAGGCATTTGTTTTTGATTTCCCCGTCTGCTCGACTGATGACGTCATTAATAATTGGGTGGGATAAACACCGAGTGCTCATTCGGTTGACTGGGGAAATTACCATACAGTCCAGCGATAAAAATGAAGGCCCATCCGAACAACTGTGGAACACCCTTTTCAGCCCATCATATCTGAACCGGGTATACATGTTTTTTTCTGTATTTACGTACGTTACGGTAATGCGAACGCCTCGGCTGTTAGATATAAATGGCTGACGATTGTGGCGGGGGAGGGTGTGTGGTGTACCGTCGTGCACAAATAGTTATTAATGTCTTACCGGAACCAATAGCGTATTATAATTATTATACTATTACAAGTTATTGCATATGTCTCTAGTATCGATCAAACAGCGGTAACCATGATACATCCGGTATTCCTTGCAACATGTTACAGTTATATCTAAATTAACGTTAAACTAATAATCCGATTATACTCTTTTGTTACATTTCTATGGGCGAAAGATTGGAATTTCTCAGTAAAAGAATATTCATAATCGCTAAATATTAATAACTAACTCCGAACACAAAAATAAGTAACTGAGACGTTTTGTTACGACGTCAATAACGTGTTGGTGACGTCGACGTCATCTGCCGATACCGCTAAATAAAGAATAAAGAGAATAATTCTGGTTAAAATCATACATAATCTTATTAAAAATGTAAGATATAGATTATTTAACTGTTGTGATCGATTATATGGAAATCCTTCCCTCGATGGTAGGCGTGTTTTATGAGCAACACGCCTACCGTCTCGTGAAGGATTTCCATATGATCGATTCCAACAGTTAAATAATCTCTATATGATCAGGGTTCTGCTCAACATGTATACTTACTTTCCTAAACACACAACTGTTTTCCGTAGTTTTGAATGCCATACATAACAGCCATACTTTTTTTTTAAAAACATTGCGACACCAAAATCTGGCAAAAATCCCACTTTTTACATGGAATTTTGTTTGCATGTTCATTGCATTGAAAGTTGAATGTGGGACATATTAGAATTGATGTTATGTGTTGGGGCAGTGTTTTTTAAATTCAAGTCGTGCTGACTAAAAATTCGAAATCTCTGTTTAGTTTTGCTATCTTTCTACCTCTTTTGTTTAGTCTGCAACTAGAACCTGTTATCCATATTCAGTAATTATTATTTAACTACATCACAGTATAATTTCATTGTTTCGATTGGTTATGTATGTACATAAATCCTCGTACATTGTCCCCATTCCCCACCTCATGCCTATGAAATTTACGCAAACTGTTCAGCGTGTTCATTCTGTATGCTTAGTATTATAGGACTCAGTTGTGGGGAGAGGTGGGGGTTGCGGTGGTGGGGTATGTAAATAGATAGGTTTATAAACGCGTTACTACTGTCTCGCCGCAAAGCTAGCTTTTATGGTGATATCGATAGAGCGTCCGCTTCACATGCAAGGGGTCCCGAGTTCAAACCCGCTGAGTGCCTTTAATATTTATATGTAATTTTTCATTGTAATTTTTCCGGTCCGATTACATTGGTGGAGAATCCGGGTAGGCATTGTATCAGGTTCTGCCAAGATGCCTAGATCATAGTACATTTTGTTGTCTATATGTTATGTGTGATAGTTAAAGGTTTCAAATATCAAAATAAAAAGGTTGGAGGTATGTAATAGGACTCACTTGGGGGTGGGGATGTAAATAAATAGGTTTATAAGCGCGTAGTAATACTGACTCGCCGCAGAGCTAGTTTTTATGGTGATATCGGTAGAGCGTCCGCTTCACATGCAAGGGGTCCCGAGTTCAAACCCGTTGAGTGCCTTAATTATTTATATGTACTTTTTACGGTCCAATTACATTAATGGAGAATCCGGGTAGGCATTGCATGAGGTTCTGCCCAGATGCCTAGATCATAGTATATGTTGTTGTCTATATGTGTTATGTGATATTTGAAGGTTTCAAATATAAAAAAAAAAAGGTTGGAGGTATGTAATAGGACTCAGTTGGGGTGTAGGTTTGGTGGTATGTAAATAGATAGGTTTATACGCGCGTTACTACTGACTCGCCGCAGTGCTAGCTTTTACGGCGATATCGGTAGAGCGTCCGCTTCACATGCAAGGGGTCCCAAATTCAAATCCGCTGAATGCCTTAAATATTTATGTGTAGTGTTTCATTGTATTTTTTTCCGGTCTGATTACACAATATTCCAAGGCATCGCCAGCTTTTAAAAACGTTCTAAAGTTTCAATCTGACATTATACATATTTTCTCAAGTGGAGTGGTGTTGTTTTTGTATATCAAGATGAAGACTTATAGCTATAGGTGGTGTTATTAGTTTAACAGAATTACAGCTGAGAAGCCGAATAAAACATCAAGGGGAGATAACTTGTTTCTTGAGAGGGATATTATGAATTTGATCTGTATTCGATTATGTAAGAACTGTTTCGTAAACTGTATGGTGATTCAAAACTTGTAATTGGTAGTTAACCTTCGTTTGTGCAATTTGTTTGAGCAACAGATGTTTTCAGCATTTATAAGTAGTAGTACCTCCAAAAAGAATACATCATGCTAATATATTCAGAAAATTAGGATTTTAGTGAAACATCAAAACACTTATACTGTAAAATTGTTAAAACATGTACATACTTTGGCCTTACATGTCATTATAATGTTATTGTCTTATTATTATTGATTACTTGTGTTTTGCGATAGGCAAAGAACTAGTTTATATTTGTTTCGACAACAATGTATCATACGAAAAATAATAAATACATCGGTTTGATATCACACATTCGTAATCAGAAAGAGATGAAGCTATCTGACTTTAGACAGGCATATTTTGTTCAGAGAAAACAGTCCACACTATTTCAATCGCGAGGTCATACTACTCACGTGTTGTTACTTTTTCGTGACATTAGAGGACTAAATACCGATAAGGGAGATCCTTTGGAAGCAACACACACAGGCAAGAGTATAAAGTAGCAGGCTCTGTTTTTATTGAGTCTGTTCATGAGAGGTAATGTTGGAAGCAATACCTCTCACGCCATCTAGTACCGGCACAAGCGGTATTATAATTCCAAGCCGCGTATACTGGGCTCGTTGATTCCAAAGGAGCAGTATAAATAACACTACTGATTCATAGCATGGGGAGATTTTTCACAGCCGCCACACTGCACTAAACGAACGCTAGCCTGAATGTTAATTAATATTGATAAGGGAGCTTCTTTGGAAGCAATAAACGCAAGCAAGAGAAAAAAGTAGCAGACTCTGTTTTATTGAGTCTGTTCATAAAAAACATGATGATTATTTTTTTATTTTAATGCAAATACTTCAGCCATTGACGCCATTTATTGCTGGCATTCTTCTCGATCATCTACTCAACTACAGGCTCCATCATAGTTACGCAGCAGCAAATAATAAGAAAGGCATTTAAACGAGGACCCTTATATTGCAAGAGTTACACGGATTTCACATACAGAAACTGCAAGAATAGTTCAAACAATTTAAAAAACGCTACGTTGTTGCATCATACTGTATTCTCAGGTGAGAATATTGTGTTGTGTGTTTACGAATGAGGATAATTGTATGTACAAAGCTGATCATGTAAAGAACATGGGGTAAACACTGCAATCAACTCTTGTTCTTCAGTTCATCATCAACGGAAGAGTTCCCAACAGTTAAACTGGATGTACCGGAAGGACGGGATATTTTTCTAAAGACCATAGAAGCATTTCGACGCGTATGAACATCACCTAAACGACACGGACTTCTTTCTGAAAGCCGATGACGATGTGTTTGTAATAACTGAGAACTTGAGATATTTTCTGTCAACACGTGACCCTGAGAGACCTGCATGGTACGGTCGAAGGTTTCGATGTTACGTGTATAAAGGTTATATGAGCGGTGAGGCTGGATATGTACTTAGCATGGGTGCTTTGAGAAAACTGTGTAATCAATTTCCCGCGCATCCTTACTGCCGTGAAAAATTCAACGCTGAAGATGTTGGCTTGGATAGATGTATGAAAGACTTCAATATTCAAGTTATAAACGATAAAGATAACAAAGTAATAACGAGGTTACAATATTTTTCAGCCGGATAATCACAGTACACATGAATGGTGGGTCAGTGTGAACTTCGACTGGAAAAGGACATATCAGTGAATATGCCTTATCATTTCATGAAGTGAAAGGCCCAAACACACATTACTATCTGTATTATATGACTTACGAGCTTAAAGCATTTGGTCTTACTTCGTATCCGAAGGTTCTGAACTAATTTACCTAATTTACCTTAAATTTAAAATATGAAATTTAAATTTGAAATATACCTTGACATAATGCATTCTTATGTAGCAATAACGGCACAGTATCACTATTGTTGAATTGTTCTCAACAGAACATGTATCCGTTACATGTAAACGTCCACAAAACGTATGAAACAAATGCAGTAGTTGCATTTATTGTCCATGTTAATACCATACCAATGGTTAATAACTCATTACACGTGCGACAATGCTTAGAATCATACCTCGCATTCTGGAATGATCATATTAGGTTCACATTTCGTTTCTCCGTTGACACATTGACAAATATCGCAGGTGTCTTCTGGGACCCATGTTTCGCCATTCTATAACAAATGAAAACATAGTTATACAAGTCATCTATCGCATACGAAGAATCTCGAACAAGCAAACAGAAAGAATAGTCCTTAAGTAGTTCACTAGTAAAAGTAACACACTTAGTTTACATGAGTAATCTCAAGCATACATTGAGGATTTTGGATATTATTTAGGAGTAAATTAGGATTTATTTTATTCTTAATAATCACCATTAACATTGTTTTTGGAATTATTATTTCTTTTATATTTAATTTAGAAAATAGTGTTATAAAAGTAGAAATAAACGTATGTAACAGAACAGAGGATTTGTGTGTGATTTAGACTTCCAATTGTAAGGACCTTGTAACTATACTCCTCAAAAAATGTTAGACCACAAAAAAAAAATAACAGTATTATAATTACTTACTCTTTAATAAAGTTTTAGGGACAAGTAGCAATTGTTAAAGAATGAGATTCTACTTAAAAATTGCAAATACAAAATCGTTCAATAACGGCACTTTAAAAAGTAACACAAATCAAAACGTGGTTCTTAAATTATTTTGAGGAGTATATATACATAGAATAGTTTTTACAACACTTGTTAATTCTACTCTTTTCTACTCTGTATTGTTTATACAATATTATTTTTCTATAATAAAGGCCACTGAGGGTTAATGACAGACTACCGCTTCAAACCTCATTCGCTTAACATATTGGCATCCCAACTTAACGGAAGAGTTTGAATTAGGAAATCCATGTCAGGCTGTATTCTTTAACAAATTATGCCTCGTATTGTGTCAAGTATTACAAACAATGGAATCAATAAATTGTTCAGTGTCGCAACATTTGTGCATTTATAAAAGAATCTTACACTTATTGCGTGGAACATTTGTTTTGCGACACATGCAACATAACTCATTTCAAACATTACAGTGAGATTTTTTGCAGTGAAAATATTGGAAATATTGGAAATATTAGTAATGTTCAGGAGTGTAACATATAGAAGATATGTGTTGACCTCTATGAATATTGGTGTGAGAAAATTCATAAAGACTGAACTGCACGAACATATTTGGTTGTATAGAAAGAGTATGAAATGAGAAATTAGGAAATCGCTGAACGCGATAAATACAACAAATACTGCAATCTCGGTTTGATTGAGACTGTTCATGAACGGTAGTGAAACAATACTTGCTGCCGTTCACGTCTTCTAGACCCGTGTTATTTTGCAACATATCCTAAGGGTGATTATCACAAACTATTTCTACGATTTACAAACTTCGTAAGATCCTTGGTAATGATCAGTTTCATGCATTCATTAAACTTGTTAGAAGGTTTATCAAAAGAGGCTATGATCCTATCATCTTTCGAAGCACTGCATGGTTAGTCGTTGACTAATTTAGACTTCGTCACTATTATGCTTTCCTCTTTGATTGTGCGATGACCCGACAGAGCAATGTAATGCTAACGTTTACTGTTTCTCTTTAATCTTATCTTGTCGTACCTTTATGGGTCTTTTTATATTCATATATACATGAGCATATTTGTGTTACACTTATATTGCCCTGTTCCTTAGTGGATATATCCTTTACAGTACTTCTTTATTTACACTTCCCCGTTGCATTAGGATGGCAATATGATAAGAGTGGGGTTTGTTTTACCCTAAATCTAGTTTCAACCTCCAGTGGTCATTTATTTGCCACAGACCGTTCCAGGGCGGTCCCCGTATTGCCGTCCCTTTTATGTTCATGGTTTCGTATACTTGTCTGTAATTGTTGTTTCTTGTAAATGCGTGTTGTTGGTAGATTGTGTTCTGTCAATGCAACATTTCTTGTACGACTGTTATACTTACTTTTACATATATAATAACATATACTCACAACTATTGTTGTAATATAACACATTTACCTGTTTCACACTTCCGTCCACTTCACACTTATAGCATTCATCGATAGAAACACATATCCCATTATGCATGTACATGTCGGAAGGACATACACATTGCGGTTGGCTATCCTCCGCGCAGTCATCTCGGATGATCATAGAGTCACACGTCTGCCTGTAGCACTCACTGTCGTTTCGCCATATTAATGGAGCTTCACACTCTGAAATTGAAGAAGGTTAATACAGTGACGTAGCTGCACCAAGGCACTGTAGATTATTCTTAGAAATCTCAAAAATGCACCAGAATTCGCCAGAAACACTCTATTTATCAAAATTGTCTGGGGCAGACTCCCACTAAGGTGCTCAGAAATTAAGCGGGCCTGCAGCTTCAAAAGGGCCCCAGCTACGCCTCTGTAATATGTGCATATGACCTCATTATATTTGTGTTGATTACTTACGTTTGAGTGGCAATATTGACGGTTTTATGAACTCAGCATACAGGTAATATACTTACCTGTTTGACATTAAAAGACAAGCATATATTTCAGGGCGCTTGTTTCGGCAAAAGGTTTTGCAACAATAAGATGAGCATTTTTATTATTATGTACGTGCATCATATATCAACAGAACTGGAACTTGAAGTGGTAAATAAAAAGAAAAAAGTATGAAAGGAGGATTGTTTTGGAAATCATCGAACACAATAAATACAAAACGTATTGCAGTCTCGGTTTGATTGAGACTGTTTATGAACGGTAGTGAAATGTGCATGCTACCGTTCACGCCCTCTAGCCCCGCGTTGAGAAGAATTCGATATTTAAAATGCCATCCCGAAGATGGTACTTCAATGCGGTATTTTCACACCATTCCATGGCCAGCAGCGTATAGTCCTAGTTTCTAACAAAACGCGTTGCCCTAAATGAGAAAACAATGGGAGAAATAAACAAAATGGAATTTAGCTGGGAGTAGAGGTTATGAAGCCTGAGTATCACAGGTAACAGTCAAAAGACTACATTAAAAAGCAGGCAACATATTCTATGAGTGATTAAACAATACTCAGAACATTTGAAGGCTGGAGTAGTGGAACCACCTATACGAAATTCAAGTAAGAAACCAAAGTATTTGAGAATGTACCACCGATATCTGTAAATATCGGACTCAGCGATCTCAAAAGATCAGAATGAATAATAGTTCTGACTGTAACCTTACTTTTCAAAAATCGGTTGAGAAAAAATACGTTTCAGTCAAAATACGTTTTGGTGGAGCTTTATCAAAAACAACTTTCGCACGAGACATTTTTATTTCTCAAATACTTTTGAAATACATATACATGTACATCTTATTTAGATACTTACTGAATATTGTCTTTTGTCTTAAAGTCTAATGGAACTTTGGCTGAAACAAGCGACCCGAACAATAGGCATCTGATTTCACAACGCGGTAAAGATAGTCAATAGTCATTCCAAAGCCATTGAATTCAGTACTTATTTGGACCAACGAAATACGTTTTTCTAGAGCGAAAGTGATCTTTTATTTCACATTACTATAATACCAAAGTTGTATTACACTCAACATAGGCTTAAGTAGTGCGCAACTACAGTTTAGCGTAGCGCAAATGATCCTGTTCTGACCATGAGCGTCATACGATTTATTAACATGCGTAATCAAAGTTATGCGTTACAAAAGCAACGCATTTCATTGAATCATTAACTTCAATAACATAACTTTGGTTGCGTGGAACATAACTACGGTCATTGGGCGTTTATGTTATGCGTAACATATCGCGTAACATAAGGTGGTAATGCGTATCCATCATAGCGTAATGACACTGATAGGTAATCGTTTGTAAAGGGTTTGCTTTACGATATTTCAAATTAAAACATATACTGTGTATTTCAATATTCTATGCGATTCTATGTGAGACGTACTGAGCCTATCAATGGCAAATAAACGGAAATAAATAAATGTCATTATTTCAAATATGCATTTTTTAAATTGATTTCTGATAAATTAGTCTAAGAATTGATTGTAAATAATGTACTGAAAGTGACATTATTCCTATGGCAACATTTAACTGTTATTACAAAACGATTTTCTGTATCAGTGCACGTGAAACATACATCCTCAAACAACACCATACATCGACACCGTAGGTGAATATTTTCTTTGTTGACGTAATCATTTACAAGGAGTGCGTAAGGCAAAAACAAAAATCCTGTGTTTCCGGTGGCCCGACCGACCCTATTTTAAGGGTCCAACTCTAAAACTTTTTATGAAAAAAAAGTAAATAAATAAATAAATAAAATAAAAAAAAAATAAAAAAATAGTTCTTGACAGTGATTTATCACAGTATATCGAGGTAAACTGACATCACAGAGAAACTTTCAGTTGTATCCTCAATTTGTATGGGGTTTATGAGATAAATATATTTAGAATCTCACAATTACTTAATCCAAAATAAAATAAAATAAAAAAATAAAAAAATGCCTACCGACCTACCCTATTTTTTTTAGAGCATGCAATAGCAAAAACACACTCTTTTTTTTGGCCTAATGAAAAAACATCGTAATGGAAATGCTTTCTATAACATTTAATAATGCATTTAAAAAGCTGAACCGAAATGAAAAGTATTGTTATTCTTACCATTATTGCAATGGGATGCTTTTAATAGTGTCAGGCCAGTAGATAAAAATACAAACCGCATTATCTAAATTATTTCGCAAATGGTAGTATGTGTTTTGTTTTCGAATAATAAAAATATTGTCAGCCATAGTTCGCTCATGCATTGTTGAATAGTCTAGTACTGTAGACAGATACAAACCACATTCTCCTGGGAAGCATATATCCTCATCAGTCCGAGAAACAGCGTCACATTTAACACTATAACCACCAACTGTCCTTGTTCGGGAAATTGTTCCTATACCACATGTCACTGAGCATGGTGACCATGTAGTCCAATTGCCCACATTGCAATCTGTGTGAAAATAATTAAACGGTTAGAGAAAGAATCGAATCTGTGTGAAAATAGTTTATCGGTTAGAGAACGAATCGCAACCTGTGTGAAAATAGTTAATCGATTAGACAAAAAATCGCCATCTGTGTGAAAATTGTTAGACGGTTAAAGAAAGGATCGCAATCTGTGTGAAAATAGTTATACGGTTAAAGAAAGGAACGCAATCTGTGTGAAAATAGTTATACAATTAAAGAAAGAATCACAATCTGTGTGTAAATAGTTTTAAGGTTAGAGAAAGAAACAAACTCTGAGGTAAAACAATCAAGGGTTAGTAAAATGTTTGCAATATGTATGAAACCAGTTTTAAGGTTGGAGAAAGGAATGTAATCTGTGTGAAATTTGTTCCAAGGTATGAGAAATGATCGTAGTCTTCGTGAAAATAGTTCCTAGTAACTTGTCTCACTTGTTTGGGTTTGTTGCTTAAAACGGATTTCCTTTTCAGTATGTATAGTTATTAGTGCCTGTGTTTGCGTTTCTGTTTACCGCTAGCATAAGAAATATAAGTCAATTTACGCGAGTATTATGTTATAAATGGTAGGTTATTTCGATTAGATATGACTTCAAATGTTTAGTATATAAGCAACTCACACAGCCGCTTCTTGCTCCATGTACATGTAACTATGAGTCCGTGTCATATTGTATACAATTGTGCATATGTTCCAAGAAAGATTGGTTTCTCTGGATATGAACTTTATTGTTACAGATTCCCTTTTGATGGGGTATACTTTTATTTACACTGTCCTCCCAATTTAGGCGCTTAAGACAGGATAATAGCGAGGTTGTGTACACATAAAATCTATTAAAGATCACCAGTAGGTCATATTGCTTACTGACCGTTCGGTAACCCTGTCCGCGCGGTAACCATTCACCACTCTTTATGTTGTGTATTGTCCTGTTCACTATACATTTAATTTACTCTATGTTTGTGATGCGTTTCAAACATACGTTGCCATTGCATTTGGGTGCTGTTCTTTCTATAAGACCATTGTTGTCATTTTTCTACCAATTGAGGTGACCTTTCTATGTAGAAAATGGTTTACCAATTATATATACACATATATACATTGATTGTAATACAACGTTATATCGCATTGACAAGTAAACGATTGAGTTAACATAATTAGAGATTAATGGGTGAAATACGATATGGCTACGCGTATTTAAGGTGTTGGCTGGGCAGGTTTTTACGTTTTCAAGACTTTTTAAATCATAGTTTTATTTGAAAACATAATTCCTTCATTTTTTGCATTCCAGTAGATATAGATATAGTGTAGGATTTAAGGTGGTAACAAATCAAATTGTAAGCAATATTTTTTTCATTTCATATTTGTTTCCGTCATTTATGACCATTTTTTGTTATAAAGAAATAGGGGTTATTGGTAGCTCGGAGTAGAATCTATCCTTTTTCTATAGAAAAAATAAGATTTTTGTTTTTAAATAGTGGAATACATATGTAAAAGTAGAAACTGAGCTAATTTAATATTCGATCTCTATGTCAAAATGTGTGTACAGTATTTTATAGTGAAAATGTCAAAATAACTCCACAATGTGTGTAATTTAAAGACTTTTTAATAAAACTTCATTAGAAGACTGATGACTTACATATTTTTAACTAGTGTCGAAAGAAATGGCATAGGACCTTGTCTTATGAAAGTTTTAAAAAAAATGTTGAACATTAGAACATATTTTTTTATCTTGAATTATCACTTTAGTCCAAACAAATTTCTTTAAAAATTAATGGGGTATTTTTGCTTTTTAATGTAAAATGGCGAATGAGGATTACAATTGTTTGTTATGTTTTGAACAATATGCGTATATGTAATTAAAAAATAATCAAGTTTTTCATTAAATGTAATGTTACGAATTTGTTTTTTTAAATGTGCATTGACTCTATTTGACCTCTTTTCAGTGCCATTTTGGAGTTAGAAATATTTGTCTTCTTCTAAATTTTCTTCTTAGTGTGATGAACTACCTTTTTGTTGTACAGTTTTGTTTCTAAATGATACCGATGAGCTTTAAATATTTTTTAAAAATAAATAACAGCACTACGTCCTTTCTCAGCCATCCTTAAGAGTGTTAAACGTCTAATAAACAGAGCCGCTTCCTGAGAGCGACAAATTATACAAACTTGTACCTACCTTCATCACATGGTTCATTGTCGAAGCAACGTAACTCTTCACTTAGTTGTCTTACGCAATTCGTAAAAACGTAATCTTCTGGGTAAGATCTTGACCTAATTTTGAATCCCTCACCGCAGGTTGTGTTACAATTACTCCATGGAGACCAGTTTGTTGTTTCACAACCTAGAATTTGAAAAAATTGTAAATCAACGCGTAGAAAACTAGACTTTAGAGATTCAGAATCTGAACCTGGTTAAAACTCCGAGCGGCCTTTTTTTGCCACTGACCGTTCCATTGCGGTAGCCCTTTTGCCAACCCATTTTTATGTTTGTGACGTCATATGCTTTGATTCCTTATTAGCATTGCCATTCTGCGTGTTTTGGGGTTTACTATTTACTTATTTTCGTAAATATTGTATAAATTGAAATATGAAAAGTGAACTTTTCGAATGTAATACGCTACCTTCATTGACCTAAGATGCCAAAGCAAAAAATGGAGCCATAGTTGGTTTCAACTCTGCGTTACACATTCTTATACGTATACAAGTAATATTATATTATTTCCTAAAACATTCAACCAGATGAAACTAAATGGACAAACACTCGCTGTCATAAAAAGCAGATGAACACAATTCTTAAATTTAACATAATTGTTCAAATGTTGCTGCCAGCATTGTTTACTTTTATAAAGTATTTTAAATAAAAGTTACATATAAGTGCTTACATGATACGTCTACATTGCATTGCCGGGTGTCATAGAGTGGGTCTTGGCAAACTTGCCCGGAGCATCTTGGGGAAGGACTGTTGCATTCTCGCATTCTAGTCTGCATTCCCCCGTCGCAACTCCTTGTACATGTGCCCCAGTCTGACCAGTCTGATAACCCTCCATGCACTGCCAGACAATTTAGTTTAATAATAAGTATACAGTAAATATAATTCTCAGTCTTCCTTGCACATGTAAAGGTCATAAATAGAAAAAGTATTATCTATGATATTATTTAGATATCAAAAAGGATTCGAACTTTGGCATAGGTGGTGATGTGGTCTTTTTAAGCATGGTATATAATAAATAACAGTATGTAGGAGCATACCGACTTCAACCATCAATGGTATAATACTGGGTATATTCGTGAAATATTCAGTTCAATGTCCTGTTATCAAAGTTTCCGTGTGACATAAATTGCGTTAACGACTGCTTACCGTCTTCGTCTGCATTGGGATAGCACAGCTTAGTTCCTTGAGCGGTACATATACTGAAATAATCAAACAAACGCAATCTCTGTATAATATGCATGATAGTCTATGGGTATACATGGAAACACACCATATTAATATACACGGAAATATAAAAATTAAGGAATTTTCACGGAACCATAAACATTAAGGGATATTCACGGAATCATAAAAATTAGGCAATATACACTGAAACATAAATTAAGGTATATATACGGAACGATAAAAAATAGGGAATATTCACGGAACCATACAGATTAGGGAATATACACGGAAACAAACGTTTGAGAATATACACGGAAACAATTGTTTGAGAATATACACGGAAACATAAATAATGGAATATTCACGGAAACATAAACCATACGGAGTATACAGAGATACAGAATCCATACGGTGTATACAGAGAAACATAAGTATATAAGTGGAACAGGAAATGCAGTTTTCACAGAACACATTAAAACCCAAAAACACGCAAATGGACAAACATGAATGGCAATGTTAACAAAGAGTAAAGGCATATGACGTCACAAACACAAAAGGGTTGACAATAGAGCTACCACCTTGGAACGGTCAGTAGCTAAAAAGACCGCTGGGAGTTTAAACCAGGTTCTATGGTGCACCAAACCTCACACTTACCCTACTGTCATCCCAATAAAAAGGGACAGTGAAAATAAAGAAATCCCCGCCATAAACTATCTTCTAACCAACAAGGCAGCATTAATAGGCAATATAAGTAATACACAAAGATGCTCGTGTATATATAAATACAAAAAACAATAGCCTAGAAAGATACAAAGAAGGTATTAACTGACTTGGTAGAAGCCAGAGCAACAAGAGAATAAACCATTGAGGACACGACAAGACAAGATTGCAGATAAACATCAAACGTCATAGAGAATTTACACGGAAACATAATAAACAGAGAATATACGGGGAAACACGAATATAATATCATATATTCCAAATATAAATTTTTCACAACTCGTAATCTTTATAGGACGGTAGCGTTTGGTGTTTGTCTTTAATCTTGTCTTGTTGTACCATTAGTGGTGTGTTCTCTTGTTGCTCTGGCTTCTGCCTTCAAGTACTTCCTTTGTGGATTTCTTGGCTTTTGTTTTTTATATTATATATACATGATCATTTATGTGTTTTACTTATATTGCCTAGTAATGATACCTGTTTGTTAGAGATTATAACCTGTCGGGGATATCTTTATTTACACTGTCCCGTTTTTTTTGGGATGACAATAGGATAAGATTGAGGTTTGGTACACCATAGAACCTGGTTTAAACTCCCATTTTGCCACTGGCCTACTTCTATTATTACTTGGTATTCAGCTAAAGGAGTTGTTACGCTATATTTTAACAATTGTTCTTTAATAGCAGCTATAACATTTTTGTTTAGAAAATGGTGTAAGATTTATTAAAATAATTAAAATAACTACCATAACACAATAATGCAGATATGACCTATTGAAATTAGGATGAAAAAACAACAACATGGACAACATAGATAGAGGCAACCATATTTAACGTTTACCGTATATGGAATATTGATAAATATCATTTAAAACAAAGAGAACGTTGCAAATAAATATAAAATCAATAAATGAACATACAATGTATACATTTTAGATTTTGTTTATTTATTAAATACAATTCACAATTCACAATTGTTTGGGTTTTTTGCTTTCTTTAAACAGTATTTAAGAAGCCAATCTATACAATTAATAACTATTGTTTTCAAAACTGGACTTTACTCAGAAGCATGTGTTCCTTTCTAAACTGATGATTGGAACAGCTTGCCAAACTCGAAATCGCTTTTAAGAATTCATCCTTAGTCCTGACATTGTAATTCCACCATCAATCCCTCTCTCTAACGACAGCTTGTCGTTCTGCATACAACCATACATAATGTGTGCAGTAATTCTTGTAACACCATATTATCTGTAAACATGGTAAAGTAGTAATACTCACCATATCTCGCACGTGCAGTTCGTGATGACGTCACCGGTGTTGTACGCATTGCCATCAATGACGCAGTCAGGATTACATTCCTGTTCCTGACACGGGTCTGTGTCCTCGGATGGTCCTTGTGTACATCCCTCGCCCCACTGATCCCTGAGTAAGATAATGGCAATTGAATATACTTCATATGATATGCAGTCTTTGTTTAACATGTTTATTGTGTATTGCAATTAGCTGCAATATGTTCAATATTGATGTTAGGCACATCCAAGTGCAGAAACGACGTGCGCAGTGAGTAATGCATAGTGCAATACGTATCTTTATTGCATACGCATTTACATCCCCGTTTACTTTCAATGTAACATGAAACGTCAATATTTGCCCATATTGACGTGTAATAAGGTCATATTGGGTGTGTAATGTATACTTGTTCGTGATTGGTGCAATTTTCTGTTCAAGTTAAAGAAAGTAAGTCACGTGATTTTTTTAAGATCAAACAGTGTTGATTTCATTGTGAAAATTCCCACGATGTAATGACAGTAGGTATGTTTCAAATAAATGTTTTTTGGGGAAAACTAACCTATTGTATTGTTCAAATTTAAAAATGCATATGCAATAAAAGGTTATCAGATTTATATTAGGATATATGCACTCTTTCTTTCGCGAATACATATTGCTCTCCTAAAATCGCACAATAATAATACGCGAAAGAAATCGTGCATATATCCTAATACAAATAATAAATAACCTATAAAATGTGTTCCAATTTAATTAATCTCTTTAAAAAATAATACACTTTGAAATCATGTATCCTGTACACAAATTAAAAATCAAGAAAACCATCTCGCATATCTCGAGAAATAGTTTGCACTGTGTTTAAAATTGGTACAATAGCACAATGAATTAACTATTAAGTAATTCAGCATGACTACTTCAACTGGACATAGTGGAAGGTAAAGCATAGACACTAGTTACATATATAGCAGTGTAAATGTATTTTAAACCAAAACAGCTATTATGACCACATACCTGGATCTATACTTTATACCCGGGCCACAGGTCGTTGAGCACGATGTCCACTCGGTCCAAGTTTTCCATGAACAACCTGCACAAATTAAATACACACTCCTTCCATAAGTCATGCTTACTAATAGTTCATTCATTAATACAAATACAATCTGGTCGACCAGCATGCATTTCAACATAACATAGTTAAAGCAGATTTTATTATATAACATGAAATATACGCGTTTTTCAATGGGAAAGAAGCAGTTACGTGTGATTGAATAGTTTTGACATGCTGATGGGAAAGAAGCCAATCTTGCAATAGATCATTACTTAACCGTACAATAGTACATTTAGCATTCAGTACTGAGTTCATATGTGTCATTGACGCACATTTTTTGTAAACAGCAAAGCGTCATGTGACCGCATACGAACACACATACTATTATTTACATGGCTTTACGAATGTTTAATATCAATTCAATTTTGTGAGTATAAAAAATCAAAAACTCTTATATCATGTATATTGTATGATATGTATTTAAACAACTACTAGATTCCTTAGACGTCAGTAGATTAGAACTATTAATCCTCGTATCGCCTCGGATCAGTAGTCATTATACTCTGACCATTAACGTCTAAGGAATTAAATAGAGTTTAATTAACATTGTTGTTGTGATTAATTATTTAATGTTGGGTTGACTACATCTAGGTCAAGCAAAACTATTGTAATATAACGAAGCAAAAACATTTTTTCCCCGAACCTCAAGGAACTAATTACGACGCTAGATCTATTCCTGCAATAGGTCGTTTGTTCCTAAAATCGTGATATTTCTGTTGCTGATGATTAACTGCTCAAGGCTTGATGGCAACGAAGGATAGCAAACATGTCTTTACATTACACCAATTCCTTGCAAACGTTCTGGAAATGTAGCAGGTGTACTTACATTGGTCATCTGTTTCACAGCGAATGACGTTATCATATGCACAGTAGCTGAAATAATATATAAATGGGATGAACGTTTAAGTAAGTTAAAGTCAAACGGAAAGTGACGCACATACAGAAAGCAGCCAACCAAAACACGCATTTTAAACACCATACCTCGGTCTGAGGGTGCCTCGAACACTTCGGAAGACCGTATATGAAATGGTAGGAATATGTAAAAACAACAAAGTCGATGAAATATGAAACACATAGGATAAATATAGTCAAAGCGCGAGGAGAATATAAATTTGTTTTAAGAAAATGTACAACAAATTATGATAGACAACAAACTTTCAAATTAGTTGATGCAAGATTCAAAAATACTAAACTATATTGGAGTATGTTAAAAAAAGTGCGCAGAGATAAAACCCGCAAACGTTTCTCTTTCCGGTTTTGAATTATATTTCAAAGCAGAAAATAACCCAGAAGACCCATATTTTGTTTCTGACGATGATATTTTAGATTTCGTTGAAAGATATGAGCAAAATGAATTTAACATAATGTTTGAAGAATTAAATGTTAGCATTGAAGAAATTGATATTAAGGGGCTATACACCAACTAAAGCCAAACTGTTCAGGCGGTCCAGATTTATATATAACCAAAATATTTATTCATGTAAAAGATATATTAGCCCCTACATTATGTAAATTGTTTAATAAGGTTTTTGAAACGGGTTATTTTCCAGATGAATGGTCGGAAGGTTATATAAAAACGGTAGTAAAAATGAAGCTGAAAATTATAGAAGTATCACATTATTAAGTTGCCTAGTAAATTATTTACAAGAATATTAAACAACAGACTGACAAACTGGGCAGAACGTTTATATAGAAGCCCAAGTGGGGTTTAGAGCAAATATGTCTAATGTTGACAATATGTTTGTTTTACATGGTCTTATATCGCATATACTTAATCAGGGAAATAAATTATAGTGTGCTTTCGTAGGTTTTACTTAAGCGTTTGATTACGTTGTGCGTTATAATTTATGGTATAAACTTATAAAACTCAGAATCCGTGGAAACGTGGAAAAATGTTGAATATCATCAAGTCTATGTATACATCAGTTAAATCAAAAGTTAAGCATTGTGGTGAATTAAGTAACGAATTTAATTGTACATTGGGAGTAAGGCAAGGCGAGAGTCTTTCCCGTTTACTATTTTCAATGTTTTTAAATGATATAGAAGATCAATTCTTAAGTAGCGTTATAGATGTTAAGATGTTTAAGACATTTTCTTATCTTATATGCTGATGACATAGTCATTTTTGATATCTCTGCCGAAGAACTTCAATCTGTATTAAATTTGTTATCAGAGTATTGTGAAAAATGGAAATTAAAAGTCAACTCGGCAAAAACAAAAGGAATGATTTTTATAAAGGGAGGTCCTCTTCCCAGAAAGTTGTCATTTTACTATAATGAAACGCAGCTTAATATTGTAAACATATTTACATATTTAGGTATAGTTTTTACCACTGGTGCTATTTTTTGCTTTAAATAAATACTTACATAAATTTATATTTATTACACCTAAACACAAACTAGATCTCCCTGACAAATTAGTATCACCCATTTTATATTATGGCAGTAAAATATGGGGGTTTATGCAGGCTTCTAAAATTGAAAAGGTCCATTTACAATTTTGTAAACGACTTTTAGATGTTAAAAAGACTACTCAAAATTATTTTATTTACGGGGAATTAGGCAGAATTTCTTTCCATAGTAGATGATTCTTTATAATAATAAATTTTTGGATAAAAATATTACATTGTCCAGAAAAGAAATATGTAAACTTAGTATACAAAATGATGCTAACAGATGTTGAACGCTGTCCTAATAAGGTAAATTGGGTATTTCTGTTAAAGAGTTTGTTAGCATCTCTAGGATTTTCTGAAGCTTGGGTTAATCAAAATGTACGAAACCAAAAAGCATTTTTTTTGTCAATGATAAAACAGAGGTTAAACGATAATTTCATATAAAACTGGCATGAACGATTACAAAATTCTAGTACAGCAATTTGCTAAAGTAATATAGCTCATTTTAATTTGCAACCATATACCAATAACATAAATATATCTAAATTTTGTAACGATTTAGCAAAATTACGTCTTTCATCGCATAGACTTGAGATCGAGGCTGGCAGATGGACCAGACCAAATGGTACCCCTTTACAAGAGAGAAAGTGTAGAGTTTCAATATATTAGAAGATGAATACCATTTTGTATTAGAATGTAGTCTTTATGACGAATTAAGAAAACAATTTATAGCTAGATATTATTGTAACAGACCGAACATGTTTAAATTCATTGAACTGATAACATCGGAAAACAAAACATGTAGTCGTAAACTAAGTGAATTTATTTTCAGGGCTTTCAAATTAAGAAATGAGAGCCTATATGCAAATGCACAAACAAACACAATAATTGTTTCAATAAAAATAGTCAAATGTTACAAGGTCATTAGTTATACCACAGTGATTCACTATTTTCTCGTGCTTGTTTGTAATAACTGTGTAAACATTGCGTGAACTACCGGTGGAAGGCTATTCTTATTTTGGAAACGCATGTGAACGCGTTTACGCAGTGTTAGGAATCAATATATTTCTAAACTTTTTTGAAATTACCTAACAAGATTAAAATTATAGAACTAACTCGACGAATTAGGCCAGTTTTGGTAGATTACGTGTTTTTATTTTTATTTTATAAAGCACTTGGTTAAATAATTTGAGTGAACTGCTGTATAGAATATGACTGTATTTCTCAAATCACTAATGCAATATCTTTGAATAGATGTTAACACCTTCGCATTACGCATGGTTGCATATAATTGTTCATATAATTTATGTGTATATGTACCAATTACTGCACTGTTGCCATGTTATACTTTGTATTTGTATCCTCACGGGCTTTATAGCCTATTGGAAATTTGAAAATAAAAATATCTAAATAACTATGAAAAGTAGGGGAAGGTAAATGGAATGAAGTTATCAGAAAAAGTTAACTGAGGTTTAGTATTTATTATCTAACCAAAGTGATGTTTAGAGAAAATAACGAAAAATATTACCTTGACCTTGGTGTATTTTGTCGTTCATCGATGTCCATCAATACAGTTATTGAGGTCAAGTTACCTAACCAAGATTAAGTTTGGGGAAAATAACGCAAAATATTACCTTGACCTTGGTATTTTGTGTCATTCAGCGATGTCCACCGATGCCAACAATACATATGACCAAGTATCAAAGACAAGAAGTGAGGCAATCACATAGTTAACTGAGCTTAAGTTATCTAACCAAGTTTAAATTACCAAACCAAGGTTAAAATTTCTAGCTGACCTAGGTAAGACTTTAATTTGCATATCAAAATACTACTGGGGCTGATGCACAAAATATAGTCATTTTTCCATTTTAAAGAATTAATATACTATTCTATTTTGTTTATTGATGTCTTTCTCCATAGACGTCATAAATATACCATGACGTCATCAAAAAGAGGTGCTGATGACATCACCTGACGGGACAGGAAAGTAATTGCCGAGATAAGATTTTATCTCAGGCACCCTGTTTCTCGGCAGAATTATACAGATCGACATGATAAATGCTATATATTACCTAATTGATGAAAGTACTTGATTTAATGCCATAACTTGCGCTTAAAATGCATATTGACTCGAAATTGTTTTCATTGTCGTAGGCTGGCATATAACCACTTCAAATTGCTGAATTTGCTTAATGTTTTTTGACGTTCTTTATATGTACAAACTTTTTTTGAAATATTTTGCAGTTTTTACAATCTACAAGAGTAATTGTATCTAGTGAGTACTAATAATTTTTCAAACGTTGCTTGAGATGAAAATGGTTCAGATCTTTCCCTACTATGATAAATTTCTTTATACAAACTTTGGAATCCCAAAGCGAGGCCATGTTTTACCCCAAGATACTTCATTTGTACATGTTATAGTCTATACAATATATGAAAAACAACATCCATTTGAACATTTGTCAAACTTGGCTGTTTCGCACATTTGAAATGAACTCGTTTATGAATCACGACGAATTAGATACATTAAGTTTCACTTAAATCGTTTCTTTTTTAGTTCTATCGACATAGCTAGCGTCGTTGCATAACATTCACAACCAACGGTGACTACAAAATGATCTACTCCGGAACTCTCCTACAATACGTGCAATATGGCGGAGCCATGTTTGTATCTTCATCAGGCGAATGGGAAACCCCATCATGCAAGAGTTCATTTTAAGGAACAATTGCAACATACCATGTTTCACACGGGTTTGAACTTTCTTTTGTAAATCCTTGACTTATAGGTGTTCCGTCGTCATCAAAACACGGACATTCAGGTTCCGGAACACATCGGCCATTATCGTACATCGTTCCATTTGGACACTGGCAAGCCGGGAAGCATGTGGCCTCCGATGGTATACATGTATCTGGTTTTCGTAACGTCAAGCAAGTGTGTTCACACGTGCTATTTACGCAGGGATGAATAGTTTGACCAGGTGGGCACACTGAAAAACAAATTTTTATGTTAACGAACATCGCAAAGCCCGCATATAAACCTTCTATATATATATATATATATATATACATAAAGTCTCTATATTTATACTTCATAACAACTGACAAACCACTTTTAAAGCGCATATTAATATAACGTTTGATCAATCAATCCGGTGTTTGGACCTTGGGAAACTTTTTTGCGAAACAAGCACTTTTAACGTGCGGCATTTACCTTGACCTCAAGGTTCGCGACACACCGCCATGGCAATAATACCCTTTCCCTAAATTGTCACAAGAACCATTCTTACACAAAAAAAACAATCGTCACCATAACCAAATGATCATGATTACCGTTACTAACAGCCATGCTTTTGCTTATCATATGAAAGTACATGTCAAATGTATGTTAAATTATAATCAATTCAATACCTGACATTCAAAAAAATCAGGGAAATTTGACGCGAAGATGACCTTTCCATGGGAGGCCCGAAAGTTTCATGAGACAGCTCTTATTTATCAATATTTCATCATAATATATAGGAGATTTGATATTTAAAGACATCACACCAGAATCAAAAGATCAGGGACATTTTACAGCTAGAGACGATCACAAACTTGGTAATCCTCTGCTGTGGAAAATATTTATTGAGGCCCTGACATAATTTTATATAAGACTACAATGTGCAATGTTTCTTACAATTGCTAAATGTTCATTTTACTGTTTGGAATAGAAACATTTAAATATGACATTTGATGAAAACAAATTAAAGTACGCCGTCATGTACACGATAGAAATGCAAGCATAAATAAATGTGTATGCGAGCAGAGAAAAGACACAGCAAATCAAAATGACACGTGGCACGTGTCTGTGTCTATTGAAAACAAATGAAAAACATATCTTCAGGCGCTAAATGTAGGCACGGCAAAACCTGGTCTGTTCAATTGTATGACAAGGTTGGACCTGTAAACTCACGTGCAATATGCAATGAGAAATAGCAAGGGTGATAAAGACAAATTAAAATCTATGTTATAGGTTATTGCATTTGTATGGCTAAATATTACTTGGAACGAGTTGTTTTGGCAAAAGACGACGGGCTTGCGAGTCCTGCGCCAAAACAACGAGTTCGAAGTAATATTTAGCCATACAAATTCAATAACCTTTTTATTGTATACTTTCATATTGTTTTTGATCAATGTTAATTGTATGACTATTACTTTTCATTGTATTTGTGTTATTTTTATAGCTTTTGATGGAATTCCTATCTTGCCATTCAGTTTCATTGTGTGTGGATGATTATTTTGCGCAAAAACGACGTCGACGTCGGATGACGTCATTAAAAACATCAAGCGATTTTCGGAAGTTTGTTTACCATTCGATAACGTTAAAAACAATGGGTGAGTGACCATTTGAATTATTTTATCATTTTTTGCCATTAAAGGTTGTAAAAAAAAACACGTATTTTTTTGTTGACACTATAGGAAGGATTCTGTTATTTGTATTTGAAAGTAGTTCCTTATTTCTATTTCGTGGCTCTTAGCAAGCACGAGCAAAAGTTCCCGTGCGATATCAATGCGTGCAATATCGTAGAATATTGCACGCTTAGCTCAATGCAAACTAAACGGGACAATATGAAAGTATACAATAATTATAGGTTATTTAACATGGTTCTGTACAATACGGAGATATATTTGGACGAGTACACAGCTGGAAAAGTCATATTGGACGAGCCGTTAGGCGAGTCCAATATGATTTTTTCCAGCTGTGTACGAGTCCAAATATATCCCGTATTGTACAGAACCATGTTAAGTAACCTTTTTATTCTATACCTTTATTTTAACCAATCATTTATAATTCGGATATAACTTTCGTTTGTTTCATGCTTTCAAGCAAGTCGCTATGAACATCGAAAGCACAATTGCATGTAGGTCTATGTATTTTATATATTGTGTTCGACATGGCTTACTCTCAAGCTTTATTTGCTTGAAAGAATGCCCATTTCTCCGTTGTCAACAGTGATTAAATACTACCGAAGGTCAGTTTCAAACAATGATATATTATGCTAGTTTTTTGTGTTTTTTTTTTGTTATAAAGGAAAATTAAATAAAAATATGTGCAATAGATAGGTTTTCATTACTTGACAACAATTTATGGTTAGGTAATGACAGAAGCCTGTCGGTTCTGATTTTTATTCGGACCTTTTCACGCGTTTCGGTCTTTATCATAGGTTTAACATGGAACCTGTGAAGCGTACAATACGAACAAAATACGGGATATTTTGTACGCGCGTGCGTCCCGATACGGAAATATATTGTACGGTCACATGACTCGAAAGAGCGTCTACGATTGGATGTATAAATTAGGTATAGAATAATAGAGAATATTGTGCCACAGTATGAGAACATCCGTGAGAAGTGTGAACCAGCATTCAGATGTAAAACAGATAAAAAATTATGAGCCAAGTCGTATTATCATAACAGACCCTTTTGCAAAACAGCTTTTATTATCGACAATCAAACGTTTTGACCTTTACAAAACTCCCCAGAATTACATTTTCAGTATGGACTCTTATTTAGTGGAATCTTTTAATAACACACTAAACATTTTTCACGACAAAAATATAGGTTCTTGTGGTGATATACAGTACATTTTAAAAACAAACTTAAAGGTGAAATATGGCGTGTATTTTGAGTATATATTCGGAAATATACGTACATAATATACAATATTTTCAAATCTTACACTTATTGGTTGTCCCGTTTTCTCACAGTAGCCAATTTATCTCATAGCGCACACGCATCGAGTTTCGCCCTTTTTGAAGACAGGTAAGTGACACGTGATCCTGTGACGTCATTGGTACCAAACGATTCGCGGTGTCGCATTGAGTTGTATAGTATTGTCTATGTAGGATTACGTTTTATGATACTTGTTAAAAATGCCGTGTGTTGTTGCTGGGTGAAAAAGTTTGCATAAAGAAGGACAAGATAATAACCTAAGTTTCTTTCGTTTCCCTAATCGAGATAATGATACATTAAGATTTACCGAAGAAAATCGCCGGACTCGTCGAGAAAGTGGGAACCTACGAAAGACGCGCGAGTTTGTAGCAAACATTTTGAGTTGACTTCGTGGGAAGTCCTTCATTTGGTTTCATTATCTTTGAATTTGGAGAACAAAAGGCCATGCAGATTAAAGTCAACAGCGGTACCAACGATATTCGACTATAAAAATGAGAAGTGCATAACCCCGCCGTCTCCAAGCAAGTTGTATTCGACCGGCGTTGAGGAGAAAATTCATACATGAAGTAAGATTGAAATTTATGTTCAATTATCTTAGCACCTCATCGGGTATACGTATGATAAATTGAAGAAAGTTGTATAGTCTTAGATCTTTATATACACCGTGAATGTTTAGAATTAGAAGCATGCGTCTTTTCGTGAATCAATGAAGAGTTGACGGCGCTAATATTATGTAGCCGTCTTTTTTTAAAAGATTGCTAAGAACGTTCAGCATATAAATTTAAATGAATCCGGTGAAATAAACACTGTGTCTTTGTTTCCAAATTTTAATTTTAATAATTTTAAATTATACAACCTCTTCTGCCAATAGTATTATAGATATATATTATCAACATATATAGGGCTATGCATTTGAAAAAAAAATACAAAATATTTCATGGATATTTATTACAAGGAAGAAAATTAATAATATTTCTAGCTTTTATATTAATTCAGTAATTTTTTATGGCAAAGCAACAACTCTTAATAGAATAATATACTTTATATTATGGTAATTTGATATATTTGGTCTGTTTTCGATCTGTTTATCAGGAGTAAGTATACATGAGTAAGTATACTTACTAACTGTCTATATCGTGCTCATAATACATTTGGCTATATTATTTAAATCATAGTATTTTTCTCTCTTTCTGCGCGACAAATATCATGTGATATATCCGTCTTGTGCAATACGCGTCTGCCCTCGGCGGTATTACACGGCTCAAGTAATTGCAATAAACAGGAAATATATCATAAAACTAGGTTTCCCTAAATGGTGCGTGCTTTTGTGATATACCGACGTATGTACCCAAGTTAGGCTGCACTTCAATAGTGCACCGCAATATTTTATTAGTCTGTATTGATATTTGGGGGCACGTGGAGACTAGAGAGCGTGTCATATTGCAAACACCGCTCCTAGAGTGTTTGGTGTTGATGGCGACTTATGGCAAATATATAATACTATAGAAATTATGGCGCCGAAATTATATGCTGTTTCATTTATTATTCTGTTTCATTTATTGTTTCATTTATTATTGTTTTTATTCATTTTTTATCAATTATGGATAATATCTAATAAATATATTTGTTCCATGTCTACTTATAGGCAAAAAAAATCTGACGCTCGTATTACCATAGATCTACATACATATATATCCATGTATTAATGTATAGGTATAGACCAGGTCCATTCATTCCGAATACACTACATTTCGCGGTTATTGTGTATGTACCAAGATATTGCAGTGTTGCGGGTGACTTACTGTCAGATTTCGACGAAAACACTGTTTACGTTGTTTTTTTGTTTGTTGTTGCTGTAAGTGTATAAATACGCTATTTTGTTAGATTAGTGAATAGTGTAATGAACCACTGAACATAACGAATGACATGACACGATAGTCTTTACAAGCTCTCCATTTGCACCTGCACCGCGTACGACTTCATCATCAGTTGATGAATCCGATGTATTTTCGTCCTCAGACACGTATTCTGGCTCCAAATCGTAAGGTTGCACATGGTGTAACAGTTTTATCACGGGCATTTACTCTGACATCGCTTAATTCTCACATTTTCACACAAGGTATACTGTTTTGCGTTCAGTCCCAATGTAAACAAAAAATAGTTTGTTCCCAATGACGTCATTTCCGGTAATTCGCGCAAGAGTTTTTCCCCCTAGATTTTTTTCGATTTTTAAGCAATGCCTGTTCGCCTTTTCGGTTTTTATCTTTAAAAACATATTTTCACTAAACATACATCAATAGCATAGTAAACGTCGTATTTATAATGATATTTAATAATTAAAAACATATCAACAACGGATTTGTTGATTTAGGACAAATTTCATCTTTAACTGTGTGTCATAGGAATGAAAACATTAGTTTGGACAACGCACGTCGATCATCCTTTGGATACTGAAATCGAATTTGGTTAAGATGGGTCAGTTTATTGTTCTGAAAGACTGTATTTGGAGGCCATTTTAGAAGACCCAATTAATGTAAGTTTACATATAATTATTATTAAATTAACAATATAATATATGTTGTCTTAAACTTAACCAAAATCAATACTAACATTTTTGAAATTAAATCATGCTGGTACTGTTACACATAAAATTTAGAAATAATTAAATCGGATTTAAAATTGTTTGTCGGGGCCTCATAATATAACGTACATATCAATCTCGAATTTTGCATGAAATTCTCGTACTTCTCACAATGCATAAAAAAAACAATCATAATTATGCCCCCACTATTTCTTTTGGATGGATAAGGCTGGTGTGATGTCTTTAAGGCTTTTGGCAAAATATTACAGCGAGACGAGGGTTTGTTAGTTTCCCTTGGGAGGATTTTAACGTGGAGAAAGTCAGGTTTTAATTATATAGCTGAAACAACATTAATGCCACATGCCACTGGAAACTTGTCTGTTTTTATAATTGACATCAAAATAATTATTTAAAGACACATTTCCCAACTGAATGTAGTCGTTGAAAAATCATGGATAGCATGCTTTTTAACTGCTTACTTCTCGCTGACTGATTACCACAGAGACATTATATTGAGGCCCCATCGCAGTTTTTTTCTTTTCATTTACTATTACTTTAGTTTTTGATATAAAATATATTGTAACTAAAAACACTAGATTGTTTATTATGGGGGAGCATATAGTCGCCGCTTTTTCCGTCCGTCCGTGTGTGCGTCCGTGCGTCACACATTTTGTCCGGAGCATAACTCAGAAAGCATGCTTGATTAAAGTTCGTGTGAATGATTAGGACTATGAGACGGAGTGCAGTTCATAGGAACCATCAGTCTAGCTTCACTACTTTTTTAATTATCTTCCTTTTTTTGAAAAAATCTTATCCGAAGCATAATAGAGTTCCGTACGTATTCATTTTGAATAAGGAAACACTCACACTAAACATTACTTTTTTCTGTGTAACTTTCGGGGTGCATTCGATAAACAACGTACATGAAATACAGGTTTGAAAACAATTTATATTTGTTTTTATTTACTGAAAGGTTATGAATGAATGAATATAAATACACTAAAAGGAAGTAGAACAGGAAATGTTCAAAGCTGACCACAGAGTCACTATTTGAACAAACTTGGTAGATGACCATAACCTTAAGGTAAATGCCAAATATTAAACCTCTGGCTATTGAATTCAGAGAAGAATATTGTTTAAGTGTTTCCCTATATAAGTCTATGTTTAATAGGTGACCACTGGGGCGGGTTCAAATTTGACCTCAGGGTCACCATTAGAACAAACTAGTTAGAGGACCATAAGACGATATTACATGCAACATATCACAGCTCTATATCTTGTATTTTTGCAGAAGTTTTTAAAATATTTTTAAAATGAAACTGATAAGCCCCATTGCGGGGCATTTACGACCTCAGGTGCACCATTCGAACAAACATATAATGATGCTTCACATAAACTTCGGTTTGTCCGTGGTCGAGTGGTCTCATACTTGAAATCACATGTCCCTCACCGCTGTGGGTTCGATTCCTCATGGAACCAGGACTGATTAGTATGTGAGTATCAAGCTATCCAGCTTACTTGCGGAACGTCGGTGGTTCTGTACTCAGGTGCGCGCCCGTGCACGAAAAAATGCCCGGATTTGCACCTGGGGTCTTCCTCCACCAATAAAAAGCTGGAATGTCGCCAAATGACCTTAACTGTTGATGTAACTATAAAATCCAGTTTAATGAATTCATATAAGATTTGGTTGAATTCCGACAAGCGGTTTCTGAGAAAAAGTCTTCAGAAGCAAAAGATAACGACGACGACGGACGACGGACAGACAACGGACGGACGACGGACGGAGAGTGATTCCATAACATCACATTGAGCCTTCGGCTCAGGTGATCAAAAACACTGACAGATGACAACGATTTTTGAATTTTGAAGTCCCGATGAGTTTCTTGCATTTGGAATTTACTAAAACATGGCAGATAAATAACTGATAATAGAGTATATTGTGCTAAAAAATTTGTTAACACGGGTCTTTTAAGAAAATCCATCTATACATAGTTGTTTTAACATATATACAAGTGCACATAAAATGCAAAACGGTTATAATTGTTACTACATTATTATACACTCTTTTTGGGACGGGCCTCATCCTTTGACAAAAAACTAATAATCTCAATTTTCTTGTGCAAATGTATTTCTAACAGCGATTTACAGTTACCTATAGAAATTCTCTCCCCCCTCCACCCCCCCCCCCCCCCCCCCCAACAAATACAATAGGCTCGAAATGTGTCTTTAAAGTAATAATATAAAAAAAGCGTTTCCCATTTCGCCCCTCGCCCGACCCCATCCTCACCCCAAAAACAATTTTAAGGCAAAGTGGTTCCAAATATATTTTGGGAATAGTCTCTCCAAACCTTACTTGGAAATTCACCCAATTGTGAAATTGTTTTAGGGAAAATTCTCTGAATTTGTTTTGGGAAAATATTTCATTCACATATTAAGGCGTTTTTCATGATAACGTCAATGTTATCCTAACTGTTCTATACTGATGTGGTCTTATAATATGTTATAAGAAGGAGAGTGAAAGAGGAATGAGATCATATGGAAAAGCTATGGGTCATAACAAGACAGAAAGAGCCCACTGAATGGGTAAATTATATGGTCATTATCCAGAAACCCAATGGTAAAGTAAGGATATGTATTGAGGGACCTAAACAAAGCCAAAAAAGGAACACGATCTTATGAATACAATTGAAGATGTAATTGCTGAAATACAAGCAAGGGTACTTCCAGTTTTTGGCAAATAAAACTGAGTGCAGAAAGTAAACACACTGTGTATATTAATACTCCATTTGCGCGTTAGTTTTAAAAGTCTTCCATTCGGAATCCGATCAGGTAGTGAAGTCTATCAAAGGGCGACAACTGAATTAATTGCTGATTTAGACGGATGTGTATGCATTGCTGATAGCATAAGCATATGGGGACGCAAAATGCAAGAACAATTTTAAGGAAAAGTGTTTTCAAATATATTTTTGGAATAATCTCCCCAAACTTTATTGAGAAAATTCTCCCAAATCTTTTTTTGGGAAAATTCTCTCAATTTTAAAAATGTTTTTTACAGAAAATTCTCCGAATTTGTTTTGGGAAAATATTTCATTCACATATTAAGGCGTTTTTTATGATAACGTCAATGTTATCACGGTCATTATGTAATAGTGACCGACCCCGGTCCGAGAGCTATAATTTCGGACGTGTGAAAAAAACTACGTCAAATTTAAATAAAACATAAAAGGTAATGTTTTAATTTGTTGGTGAGATTCGGTATAATATAACAAATAATGCATGGTGCTGAGGTCCATGTGCAGTTTATAGACTGGGCAGTCAGACCTAGAATGTTATATGGACCTCAGCACCAAACATTATTTGTTAATTATCAATTAAGATAATAACCCGTGCAGTTTGTGAAGCTAGAATATGCCAATACACGAATAAGTGTAACTGACATGCCCATGGCTCGAATTATCACCGACTACGGTTTACGGCACATTTAGGATCCAAAGGCACCGTGTTACTTTTAAACCGAAAATAAACCAAACTGTCACCCTGCTATGTCTAAATACTGAAAAGTGGATCCCTTGGAAGCAACAAACACAATCAAGAGATAAAAGTAGCAGACTCGCCTTTACCGAGTCTGTCCTTGAGAGGTAATTTAAAGTGCAACACCTCTCACGCCTCCTAGCATCGGCTTAAGCGAACGCATTTACAGCCACGTAACGTAGTGACGTCATGTAAACAACAAAACGACGTGATTTCTCTTAAAAATGTTCGCCATATATAATGTAAATTGACAACATTAAAGTGAAACTATCACGTTGTAGATGTGTTATGTAATAAACAGAATCTTGCATTCTTGACTATGTGTTATTACTGTAATGAACTCGTTGGATAAAAAGATAGTATACTCGGCATTTTATCCAAAGAGTTTAATAAAATCAATAATATACAGTCACTCATTTAAGATCCTCTATTTATTCCACGTAGGTAAAAGTCACGTACCTGGCGTAGTATTACAATCACCCGGATCACAGCTGTCCTGTTCCACCAATTCACAATCGGCAGCATTTCCATAACGCGTGCGCTTCTTTACTTGACTTCCATAGCAATCACATTTTGACCATGTACTCCAAATTGCACAGAACGGTGTTGTTGTCACTTAAAAAAAAAAACAGTTGCGCATTATTTGGCGCTATACCTGACGTGGTCCCGCATTAATTCCATTAAGCGACGGGAAAGCTTATATTAGCAGGATTTTATAACGGATATTTCGACAATAAAATACGTTTATAAACTTATTTTTACTGAAAAATAGTGCGATAACCTTTTCGACATTACCTATAAAATGTTTTAATTTTACAATATGCAAACTGTTTAAGCCGAAATTATGATTTAATTTCATACCCCAGCCAACCTCGTGTTTGCTTCTTGGAACAAGGGTTGGATGGAGTATGAAATTTAATACTCGGTCCACGTAATGTCAAAAGAATTTGGGAGAAAGCATTCATTTTTATGTTTTTTGCTCTTTTTTTTCAAAATGGATCTAGTTGTATGCGTTTTACATATTAACATCATGTTTATGTGCAATCAAAATAATTACAGAAGTTGTGAGGTTTTAGAAATTAATACTTACTACTCATTCCAGTCAATAACAATAATATTATTTTAAATCCAGGTAAAGTATAATTATGAATTTTCTTTTGAAGATATATTCTAATATTTTATTATTATTATTATTATTATTATTATTAAACGCAATACAATATATTTTTACAAACCAACGTAGCATATATTATAATAACAATGGTAGTATTTAGTATCTATTTTACCATTCAGGTAATATGAAAATTAAATATCACGGAAGTAATAATACATCCTGTATATATTTGCTTACGTTGTTGACGATCAGAAATTTACTTTCAAAGGGATATAGAAAAAGGTCGCCATCCCGCGTCTAAAAATGTCTTCCCCGCCCCCTCCTCACTCAAACCCCTCACAGACATAGTTGTTTTATGTTATCTCCCCAACACAAACCCTACTACAACATAGTTTATGTTATCTCCCCAGTCAAGCGGCACACATACATAGTTTATTTATTTTATGTCCCCACCGAAGCGCCACACAGACATAGATATATGTTAGAGTCAGCCTTATTTTTAAATACAGTTAACAAGCATTTGCCTATGAAAACTCATAGGGTCAAGCATAAACAACAACCCAGAAACCTTACACCTGAAATTATTGAAGCAATAAAAATGAGGGACCGGTACAAGTCATTAGGACAATTTGATGAGTCCAACTTTCATATACTCAAAACTTTCTGTGATAATAAAATCCCTAGAGACTAGTGTTTTACAATTCCAGAAATTAAGAGCGATACTGTTGAAAAAAATCCTTAGAACTATTAATATTACAAAAGCTACAGGTTGTGACAATATTGGTCCGCGTTTATTAAAAACGGCAACACCATTTATAGCTGAAAGTATTACATATATGTGCAGCCAATGCATAAATAAGTCTATTTTCCCCGATGATTGGAAGGAGGGCAAAGTAACACCTCTTCACAAAACTGGGGCACGAGATGATGTCAATAATTATAGACCCATTTATATTCTTCCTATTCTTTCTAAAGTATTGGGAAAACATGTTCATGACTCTCTAATGCATTACCTTACACAAAACAATCAGGTTTTAGACCAAATCATTCATATGAAACTGCATTGTTGTCTATGATAGATAAGTGGCCTGATGCTATAAACATTGGATCGTTAATAGGAGTTGTCATGGTTGATTTTAAGAAAGTTTTTGATCTTGTTAATCATTCTTTACTTTTACTTCTAAAAAAGATGGTATAGTACAAATTATCAAAAAAATCAATTAATTGGTTCACATCTTATCTTCTAAAGCGCAAACAAAAGGTATCTGTAAGTAAACCATAGTGATTTACAGCTTGATACAAATATGGTAAATACGGATCTGTCTGCAGACGATACAACATTGTTTTCAATAGATCAGGATTTAGCCTCTATTGAGGATAAGTTGCAAGAGGCTCTTCAAGAGATTTCAAGGTGGTGCAAAGAAAATGGTATCATCAAAAATACGGATAAAACAAGAAAATGGTATCATCAAAAATACGGATAAAACAAGAAAATGGTATCATCAAAAATACGGATAAAACAAGAAAATGGTATCATCAAAAATACGGATAAAACAAGAAAATGGTATCATCAAAAATACGGATAAAACAAGAAAATGGTATCATCAAAAATACGGATAAAACAAGAAAATGGTATCATCAAAAATACGGATAAAACAAGAAAATGGTATCATCAAAAATACGGATAAAACAAGAAAATGCTAATGCTTATAACAAGAGATCATCTCTTAAATATGAAAAACTCAATCTAAAGTTAAATTATGATCTTCTTAATAATGTAAAGCAAGATAAGATTCTTGGAGTTCGGGTAGACAAAAATCTGACTTGGTCTGCCCACATGGATTACCTGACTTGGTCTGCCCACATGGATTACCTGACTTGGTCTGCCCATATAGATTATCTCTCTAAGAAAGTATCAAGAAATCTATGGCTGCTTCCTAGGGTTAACGAATTCATAATGTTTGCTCACAGAGTGCAAATTTATAAAACATTTATTCAGCCTCATTTAGACTTTTGTAATGCTGAACATGTCATCGGTTTAAAAAATAAGACCTATTTATTGTTGTATTGGGACATGAATGAGTTTTATATATATATGTTAATTGTATGGAATAATCTGCCGAATTACCTAAACAGTTGAAAACTTTCCTTCCATAAGGATTGTTTAAAGTTCATAAATAATAAATCTAAAGGCAATCTGCTACTATTTCTTATTAATGATCTTGTATGAACGTGTTATTGTTTATAATTGCTATTCTGATTTGTTCTGCTATTGTTTGCAATTGCTATGCTGATTCTAAGATGAAAATGTGCATTCAATTTTGCAACGTTGTTGTAGGATGAAAATAAAAAGTGATAATAACAAGCGTATCCTAATAAACAACCTTTACATATATGACTATCTTACTATACTTTGACATAGATGTATTTTACTTTAAGTCAGCATTACTAGTGTATTCAAACATGAAAATCTCTATACATTAGTAATTTAAAAAGAAAATCTGTTTTTCTCTTTATGGTAGAGCCTCAGGTTTTAGATCACTTTCTCCTGAATAAATTGAAACAATCTTGTACCATTTTAATTATTTACCATATAAAATGTGCACATTTTCTTTTTAGCCTCAGTATTTGTATATATAAAATGCATGTCTTTTTAAAATGTAATTATCACCTTTATTTTCTTTTACTTCCTTTGTTTATATTTTAAACCTGTGTACATATGTAATTTAGAGGGCCACATGGAAGATTAGTTCACAAACTAAATGTGTTACCCTCAATAAATAAAGTATATTATTATTATTATTATTATTATTATCGCCTCACCCTAAGATCCTTACATACAGCGGTTAGTTATGTTATATCCTAACCAAGCGCCGTACAGACACCGTTTACTTATGTTATTTCCCCACCTCAAGCGCATCATTTACTTGTTATCTCCCCAGCCCAAGATTACTTGTTATCTCCCCAGCCTAAGATCCTATCATACATAGTTTTACAGATATTATCTCCTCAACCCAATCGCCTTACATACATAGTTTACTTAAGTTATAACTCCTAGCTCAGTACATACATAGTTTACTTATGTTATAACTCCTAGCTCAGTACATACATAGTTTACTTATGTTATAACTCCTAGCTCAGTACATACATAGTTTACTTATGTTATAACTCCTAGCTCAGTACATACATAGTTTACTTATGTTATAACTCCTAGCTCAGTACATACATAGTTTACTTATGTTATAACTCCTAGCTCAGTATATACCTAGTTTACTTATGTTATCTCCCCACCCCGTAGGCCTTACAGACATAGTCTACTTAAGTTATCTCCTCGTCCAAGCGCCACAGATATAATTTACTTGTTATCTCCCGAGCCGAAGATCTTAACATATATACTTTACATATATTTCTCCTCAACACAAGCGCCTTACATACATAGTTCACAAACATAGTTTACATATATTATAGATTGGACATATTTCATTTTTATTTATGTTTGCATACGTACCTATGCAATCGTCGTCCTTGCACGGATCCGTGTCTGTTTCGTTTTGTGGACATTCATAGCCTCCACTAATTAATGTCCGAATCCGGTGCTTCCATCCATAATCACATGTCACAGAGCAACTAGTCCATTCTCCCCATGGTTCAAAGTAACAGTCTGTAATATTCATGGTTCATAGATACAATTTGTCCAATTCAGAGCTCACAGAAACAAGCTATAATATTCAGGGTTGATAGAAAACTAAAATTACATGATTCATTGAAACAGTCTAAAATATTCTGGAGTCATAGCAACATTCTATAATATTCAGGGTTCATAGAAACAATCTATAATATTCAGGGGTCATAAAAACATTCTATAATATTCAGGGTTCATAGAAACAATCTATAATATTCAGGGTTCATAGAAATATGAAATTACACTATCCGTAGAAACAATCTATAATATGTTATGTTTTTGCATGGTTCATAGCAACAATCTAATGATAACTTTAGGGTTCTTGGCCACTATCTACTGACAACTTCAGGGTTCATAGCAACACTATACTTACAACTTCAGGGTTCATAGCAACACTATACTTACAACTTCAGGGTTCATAGCAACACTATACTGACAACTTCAGGGTTCATAGCAACACCATACTGACAACTTCAAGGTTCGTAAAAACATTACATTGTATAGCAATGTGCTAGATAAACTATCCAAGGCTCGTACAGAAACCAAACAAATGTCATTAGGCAAAAATTAAATGCTTAAATCAATGTGATCTTCTAGGCTGAAAGATAAGCCATTACTATCAATACCCGTTATGGCATGCAATTATATTTGACACGTTTTCGGAACCCCTTTTCACAACCCTGCTCTGAAACCCTCCCAACAACCATCCATAAAATATCGTAACGAACCCTCTACCCCGCCCCCTTTCCACAACCCTGCTCTGAAACCCTCCCAACAATCATCCATAAAAAATCGTAACGAACCCTCTACCACCACCCCCCACTCACCCACACACACACACGCGTTTACATATTAATAATGACGATAACTTACCACAAGGGCCCTCTTCGCAAACTAAATTGCCGTATTCACAGATACTGAAATGATAAGCAGTCACTGTCAACAACTTTATAGTTGTATAGGTCATATGTAAGCCGAGTAAACCTACAAGTTAATATCATACACTCAGTACTTTTGAAAACAAGCAATTAGTATTTTTTGAATTTCTAGAGATATTAAATATGTTAAAGTTAAATGTGTTTTAACTGAAAGAAGTAGAGCAATCTTTATATTGAACTGTCTAACACTTTTGTGACGAAGGGGCTGGTGTACTAACATACAATATAGTCTTGATTTGAACAAAAAACAGCGGGCAAAACATAATTGAAAATCAAAAATGTTGCGTTTTTTAATGTACTGAGCATACATTGGTGTGTTTTTCATCATACACGTTCTCTTACAAGTTGTATTAGATAATTCCCAGCAGTAAATCGACCAGTCATTTACTGGGAAATAGTTTGTTTATATCGTTATATCCGTTTGTTATACATAACGGTCGACTTTTGTGGCGGAGGCTGACCACACTCTTGTCCTGGGTAGAAAAGGTATTGTACACCTCCCGTCATCCGTAAGAATCGACACTTCCCCACTTACAAGTCGAGCTCCCCAGTGCAATTCGACCCCGCAGCGGTGAGATGCGAGAAGGTTTACAACACAACGTCGTAAACCCTTTCACGGTGATACGGATAACTACTATTTGATGTATTCCATTACGTGCTCTCGAAATATCTCGTCAGAAACGAAACTCTACTGGCATCAGATCAAGCGAGCATATTGGCTCAGAGATCCGTGAATCTCATATCTAGTGAGATATAGATCTAGTGAGATATAGCGAGAGGAAAGCAATGGGTGCAAGACTGAATACCTAAACACTTTGTACATATTCTTCCCAAAACACGGCTTGGTATCGTTATTTTGGGTATGTTTCAGGCATGGCCATATGGTAAAAAAAATATTCAGAAGAAATGATTCCTTATGCAAGCATTGCCTATTATCAGGCAACTATTGTTTCTACTATACAAATACAGCTAAAGGTCCTGCTATATTAATATTATAGTCCAACTGCTGTTTTATGCTAGTTGGGTACACGCGCCATTTCTCGATGACCAAAGAGTCATGAATGAACAATTTGAACTACATATTTACAAAATATGTTTGATGCTTAGCTTAATAAAGTAAGAAATGCAATACATTATCAAAAGAAAGTATTTCGCATTTAATATTGATATAAAGAACTTTATTGCTGCCAAAGTTACTTCCCCTGACACAAAATCCGCCATTTATATTTTGACCGCAGCAGACGTGAGCTGTTGTATCCATTGTAGGTAAACTATGTTATAAAACAATTTGCATGATAAAAGCAAAAGGCCCAAGAGGGCCAGTATCGCTCTACTTGTGTCCGTGGTTTGGGTGGTGGGGGCGAGGTGCTGGGCTGGTGTGGCAGATATTGCAGTGTACAACTGTTTCTTTCGTTTCTCCAAACATTACTTCAATGACCAAGATAACTTCATAAAACAAAATGAGAAAATAAATTGCAGAGAGTAGGACGGTGGGGCTACAGGGGGCTTGATGTATTCTGCTCAAGTTTTGGCTGGTATTAAAATTGTTCAAGCGTTGGTGTTTTTAAACACTCAAACCACGTTTGGTAAAAACAGATAAAATTAATTATCAAATTACCTGGCAGAAGAAGATTTATGCTCTTCGTGTTACCGTGTCTTGTTTAAAAAATATTTAAGCTTGAGTAAATTAAACTATTGGATCAGGAGATAATGTTATCTATGATAAAGCTGAAACCCGTGAGCATTACTTATAGCCGTCTTCTCCGAAAACCGTATTCTCCCAAAACGTTTATTTTTAATAAAATATTGACTTGTTCAATATTTAAATGCTATAATAAACTCGTACAATCTTACTTAAAACTGTTTAATATTTTCTAAATTTTATGAAATAAAAACAAACAAGAGAGAAACCTTGCAGACTCAGTTTCATTGCATCTGTTCATGAGAGGTAATATAATTTGCAACACGCCTCATACCCACTAGCACCGGCTTAAGCGGTATTCTACTTTAAAACCACAAAGAGAGGGTTTGATGATCCCAAAGGACCAGTAAGTAATAACAGATTTGTAGTTGGGGTGATTTGCAGTTGGGGTGGCTTTTTACATCAGCCACACAGTACTAAACAAACGTTAGGGTGAATGTCAATAATACTGAAAAGGGGATCCCTTGTTAACAAAAATCACAAACACAAAAAGGTAGCAGACTTGGTTGACACTTGACACTTGTTGACTTATAAACTGTATAAACTGTGTTTTACAGCCTATTGGATTTTTAAAATAAACTTGTCCACCGCCATATGTATGCCATCTTCGGGATGGTTAAAATTGTGTACTATTGATTTTATTAATATTGAGTTCTGCTCAACCCTGGGATAGAGGGCGTGAGCGGTAGCTAGCATATTATACACTACCGCTCATGAACAGTCTCAATCAAACCGAGACTGCAATATTTCGTATTAGTCGTGCTCGGCCGTTTCCAAAGGTCCAATATCATACATTTTTTTAAACAATATTTTTCAAATATTATATATTAGTTATAAAACTGCTATGTCTTATAGTTCATAATTGTCGTTTCCTGCATTCATATACAACCTCTGTCAACGTCTGAGCAAATTATAAGAATCGTTTAAAACGATGAAAATAAACAGGCTACCTAAATTTAAACTACTAACCTGAATACATACAACTCAATCAAAACACTCCCGTATCATTAGTGCGGTGAGGTCACTGTTTTAGTTTCTGTTCGCCATTTTGATAGTTTAGCTATGGCCATGTGACAGATTATGACGTAATCGCAGCCTACTTTCTAAGACGTTGGACAGAGTCACGTGGTGACCCTGGTAGTGATTGAAATATTGTTATAATTAACAATAACTGAAACCATCGAGAAATCAGGAATGGGGTGGCAAAACTAACCCATTTCCACGATGTAATGAATATAAGTGTCAGTGGTCCAGGTGATCTTTCTTGTCAAAGACTGATTTCACTCCAGGACCTATACTTTGATTTATTTAAATGAATGCTTATTTCTCAAAAGTTAGCGCTAAAATATCTCTACTTATTGCTTATCTGTACCATTGAATATGTTATACATTTAATATAAGTTTTCAAGAATCGTTATATGTTTCATATATTTTAATGTACCGCCGGCTTAGATTAAAACGACGATAATGTATTCAACAGATTGTCTTACCGAGGGCGAACAAGTTTAGGTCAGTTAGAGTTTTAAGGAAAGGCGAGAAACTTGATACCGGGAAATAATGGCAGCGTCCATGGAACACGAAAGTAGGTGAGCGAATATTTTCTGGTTTTTATGTTCGTAGCTTTAAGAATTCATCACAGTGTACGTGCATTCGCTGGCAAAGTTCCAAACTTACTAGTGGATCATAATCTAAAATACCATATTTTGTTTACATGCGGATCATAATTTAGTATGCGATGTTTTGCTGGATCATAATTTGACATACCATATTTTGTTTACATGTGGATCATAATTTGTAAATGTGTCAAATACTGGATGCGAATTTCACATATGGGTAATACCAGGTACCCAAAACAATGTTATATTATGCTAAGAAATATTGATGACGTCGGTAGAACAACATGGGCAACTCATGCTAAATTAAATCACTACTTCCTAGATATGGTTTTGGTGTAGCATGGATATCGGATGAAGTAGGAGACGTACAGTTATTTATAGCCATATTTAAACAACGCTTAATTGGCGAGCTGAACTATTCAGTCTTCTAATGCGGAATGTTGAAAGATAGATCTAAATTTAGGTATACCTCTAAAACATAAAATTGCTTTTTCTAGGTTGAGATGTTCTACACATAATTTATATGTAGAAGCTGGAAGACATTCCAATATCCCATATCATGAGAGAAAATGTACGTTGTGTATGTCAGGAGAAGTAGAAGACGAATACCATGTAAACATGCAGTGTTTATATTATGAAGATTTACGAAGTATTTTTTTGCAATTTATGGATTTTGTCAATACGAGTATACATTCTATAATTTAATGAAAACAGCCGATGCATATAAACTGTCAATGCTATGCAAATATGTGTACGAAATACTGAATAAAAGACGTCTGTTTTTTTCAACCTATCAATAATACACCTTAATGTAACGCTATTGCAAGACACAATACGTATTCTCATATATATAATGTACGTTGACCTTTGTGTTTCTATATAAATGTATGTACCTATGTCATGCATTTATGTCACACTGTTACTTTAAACTGTTCACTACAATATATTTGTAATATTTGTATTAAGGGCTGTAGGCCTAAATTACTAAATAAACTTTTGTCATTTTGTCATAATTTAGTATACCATGTTTTGCTAGATCATAATTTGGCATACCATATTTTGCTGGATAATACTGTAGCATACCATATTTTGCTTACTTGTGGATTGTAATTGACATACCATGTTTTGCAGTCGAACGTGTTTACAATAACACTAGCTGTGATGTATTCTTCGTTGTAAACTGCTTCGTTCCAGTCAGAGAAGCCAAGTGTATCATCCTTTTCTATCCAACCAATCGGATTACCTGTCCCTGTATTGGTGAGGTTAACGGCTATCAAACACTGCTCTTCCGGGGTAGTAGTTAAAAGAGTACTGGTGGATGAAGTACTTGTTGAAGGTGTCGTACTGGTGGATGACGTACTTGTTGAAGGTGTCGTACTGGTGGATGAAGTACTTGTTGAAGGTGTCGTACTGGTGGATGATGTACTTGTTGGAGGTGTCGTACTGGTAGATGAAGTACTTGTTGAAGGTGTCGTACTTGTGGATGAAGTACTTGTTGAAGGTGTCGTGCTAGTAGATGAAGTACTTGTTGAAGGTGTCGTACTGGTGGATGAAGTACTTGTTGAAGGTGTCGTACTTGTGGACGAAGTACTTGTTGAAGGTGTCGTACTGGTGGATGAAGTACTTGTGGAAGGTGTCGTACTGGTGGATGAAGTACTTGTTGAAGGTGTCGTACTTGTGGATGATGTACTTGTTGAAGGTGTCGTACTGGTAGATGAAGTACTTGTTGAAGGTGTCGTACTGGTGGATGAAGTACTTGTTGAAGGTGTCGTGCTGGTAGATGAAGTACTTGTTGAAGGTGTCGTACTGGTGGATGAAGTACTTGTTGAAGGTGTCGTACTTGTGGATGAAGTACTTGTTGAAGGTGTCGTACTTGTGGATGAAGTACTTGTTGAAGGTGTCGTACTGGTGGATGAAGTACTTGTTGAAGGTGTCGTGCTGGTAGATGAAGTACTTGTTGAAGGTGTCGTGCTGGTAGATGAAGTACTAGTTGAAGGTGTCGTGCTGGTAGAAGAAGTACTTGTTGAAGGTGTCGTACTGGTGGATGAAGTACTTGTTGAAGGTGTCGTGCTGGTGGATGAAGTACTGGTTGAAGGTGTCGTACTGGTAGATGAAGTACTTGTTGAAGGCGTCGTACTGGTAGATGAAGTACTTGTTGATGGTGTCGTACTGGTGGATGAAGTACTTGATGGAGGTCGAGTTGGGATTGTTACTGTTGGTGTAGTAATAGTTGTTTTCGTTGACGTGGATGAAGGAGGCGGGGGAGTTGTAAAGGACTGACCTAAAACGATATGATTTTACATGCAATTAATATATAGGTATATTGCAACAGGAACCGGAAATATATCGGACCATGGACATAATGGGACCCGCACTAAATGTCCTATACTTTGTACAAACCGGACCATTGACATAACGGGATACGCGCACCAAACGTCTCAAACTTTGGACAAACCGGACCATGGACATAACTTGATACGCACAAAACGGACCGTATTTTGGACAAAACGGACCATGCACATAACGGAACAGGCAAGAAATGGACAATACTTTAGACAAAACAGGCCATGGACATAACGGACTACGGACTTATGCCCATCGGGACACGCACCAAATGGACCATGCTTTGGAGAAAACGAATCTTGGCCATAACGAACCAATGGCATAAAGGACTGTGGACACAACGGAACACTCGCAAAACGGACCATACTTTGGAAAGAACTAACATGGACGTAACGGACCATGAATTTAAAGAACCATAAACTAACCACGGACATAACGGACCATATTTGGACAAAGGACCATATCATGAGACTAAACGTACCACAGGATGTTATGAACAATGTTTTATCATTTATACCTGTAAATTGAGTTTATTCATGACCAATACGTGCATTATAAGAAGAAATATAAAAAGATCGGACAGGGAAAGTAGCATTCAAGGAGGACAGTAAACCACAAAACGTAGAAACAAACACGCAAACAGACAAACAAGGAGGCAAAAGCAATAATAAATGCAAACGACAACACAAACACAAAAAGGGTTGACAATAGGGCTACCGCCTTGGAACGGTCAGTGGCAAAGTAGGCCACTGGGGGTTTAAACTGGTTTTAGGGTGCACCAAACCTCACACTTACCCTACTGTTATCCCATTAAAACAGGACAGTGTAAATAAAGAAATCTCCGCCATAATCTAATCTCTAACCAACAAGGCAGCATCAATAGGCAATATAAGTAAAACACAAATATGCTCGTGTAAATATAATACAAAAACACAATAGCCTAGAAAGCCACAATGAAGGTACTAAATGAATTTGCAGAAGCCAGAGCAGTAAGAGAATAAACCATTAAGGGCACGACAAGAAAGATCATGGACAAACATCAAACGCCACCGTCCCAATGGGCTTTAGGTAGGCGTCATCATAGGGTCCACAGCCTGTCCGGTCATCGTACAATTAAAGAGGAAAGCATAGTGGCGAACTGTAAAAGGATCCACCACCAAGCATGCAGTACGTTGCAAAATAATAGGGTCATAACCTCTTTTGATAAAAAATTTAACAAGTTTAACAAAGATAGTATGAAAGTGATCATGACCTAGAATCTTACGAAGTTTATAAATCACATCACCATAGAAGTCAGGTTGTGATAGTCCTTGTCGCAGAAGAGTCCTTAAATTACTTTTATATTTGGAAAGAAGATCAGGGTTACGATAATAAAATTTTGCAAAGGTTTTACGAAGTTTATGGTAACGGTAACCCTGATTGAGTAACTTTTTAGTTATACAAAGATTACGAATTTTAAAGTCCTCAACTCGAGTACAAGCTCTAGAAAAACGAATAAGTTGAGACACATATACCCCATAAGAAGTTGCTCGGGGAACATCCCCATCCAAGTGGGGATAATTAACAATGTCAAAATTAAAATCATCTCTCTTGTCATAGATTTTGCTAATCATTTTACCATTTACAATCGAGAGATCTAAATCAAGAAAAGAAGCGTTTTTATCAGATTTATTAGCTTTGTTAAGCTGAAGTTCTTTAGGATAAATATAATTAACCATAGTTGGAAAGAAAGGGTTGTCAATGTTCAATATTTCATCCAGATACCGAGAGGTGTCATTAAAGGCTTCAATAACATCTGCCTGGGTATCTGGTGAAAGACTCAACATGAAATCCCTTTCATAGCAAATAAGAACAAATCTGCGACAAGTGGTGCACAGTTAAAACAGAAGATGCTCATTATGAGAATTTCAATCACAAAATCATGTTCTCTCTTTGATCTAATACTACTATATCGTCCCCTTAATTCTTCATCTTTCGTCGGTTTTAGCGCACAATATGATCTATTTATGTGTCGACGTGCCGTAAAACACTATTCATTCATTCATTCATTCATTAATTCTTATATATATTTACTCATTGATATACCCGTTGACGGGCATTTGTTGATTTATATATATAGTTTATATTACTACCGCATAATCCCATATTTGTAAATAGTGTTATCTTGATATATTTACTTTTTTTAATTACTTCTTCATTTCTTCATCTTTCATCAGTTTTTGAGCACAATATGACTTATTTATGTGTCGACGTGCCGTAAAACACCTTTCATTCATTCATTCCCTGTTTGATAAATTCACAACCTGTCATAACTTACAAATTCCCGATTTTAAGATATTCATTAGTTGACAATAAAGCCATTTACTCGGACTTTATCCTCCATCTCTATATAAAAAATCAAAATATTAGACCAAAATAAATAGTAACACAAAAAAAGCTTATCATGTAATTATTACTATCACTACAATTTAGTTTTATAAATGATCAAAGTCAGTTGAGCATCAACGATAAAAAAACGAGTTTACCCGCTACTAGAATGTAGATTTGTTTTATTTGATTGATCATACATTGGGCAAATTATGTTGATGATGTCATGTAAAAGTTAGGAATACGTTTTCGTCTGAGGAAATGTAAATTTTGGTCAAGATAAGCGATTTCTGAGGAGACGTATTTTAGAGTACTTACTGATGGAGGACGGACAGATGGACGACGAAGGCACCCACTTTTCTCCATAACTCAACTAATAAACCTTCGACTCCGTTGACGATATATACAGTACGACCTATTCTGTACCGTGTGTTGTTGCCGCTTGTATACATAATATTGCTAGGAAACGAGGCAAGAAAATTATGACTAAACGCAAATTTCAACTTAATGTCTTCTCAAAGATTACCCGTAATCAATGTATATCCTATAGAATAAGTACTTGTTGAAGGTGTCGTACTGGTGGATGAAGTACTTGTTGAAGGTGTCGTACTGGTGGTCACACCTAAATCGATATGATTTTACATGCAATTAATATACGGGTATATTGCAACAGGAACCGGAAATATATCGGACTATGGACATAATGGGACCCGCACTAAATAGCCCATACTTTGTACAAACCATACCATTGACATAACGGCACACGCGCACATAACGTCTCATACTTTGGACAAACCGGACCATGGACATAACGGACCATGGACATAACTTGATGCGCACAAAACGGACCGTATTTTGGACAAAACGGACCATGGACATAACGGAACACGCACCAGATGGACGGACAATACTTTAGACAAAACAGGCCATGGACATAACGGACTATGGACTTATGCCCATCGGGACACGCACCAAATGGACCATACTTTGGAGAAAACGGATCTTGGCCATAACGAACCATTGGCATAAAGGACTGTGGACACAACGGAACACGCGCAAAACGGACCATACTTTGGAAAAAACTAACATGGACGTAACGGACCATGAATTTAAAGAACCATAAACTAACGTACCACGGACATAACGGACCATATTTGGACAAAGGACCATATCATAAGACAAAACGTACCACAGGAGGATGTTATGAACATGGTTTTAACATTTATACCTTTAAATTCAGTATATTCATGACCAATACGTGCATTATAAAACAGAAGATGCTCATTATGAGACTTTCAATCACAATATCATGTTCTCTCTTTGATATAATACTACCATATCGTCCCTTAATTTCTTTATCTTTCGTCGGTTTTAGCGTACAATATGACATGTTTATGTGTCGACGTGCCCTAAAACACTATTCATTCATTCATTCATTCATTCATTCATTCTTATATATATTTACTTATGTATATACCCTTTGACGGGCATTTGTTGATTTACATATATAGTTTATATTACTACCATATCATCCCTTATTTGTAAATAGTTTTACCTTGATATATTTACATTTTTTTAATTACTTCTTCATTTCGTCATCTTTCATCAGTTTTTGCGCGCAATATGACCTATTTATGTGTCGACGTGCCGTAAAACGCCTTTCATTCATTCATTCATTCTCTCTTTGATAAATTCACATCCTGTCATTAGTTACAAATTCCCGATTTTAAAATATTCATTAGTTGATAATCAAGACATTTACTCGGACTTTATCCTCAATTTCTATATAAAAAATCAAAATATTAGACCAAAATACATAGTAATACAAAAAAAACTTATATAATTATTACTATCACTCCAATTTAGTTTTATAAAGATAAAAGTCAGTTGAGCATCAAGGATAAAAAAACGAATTTACCCCCTACTAGAATGTAGAGGTGTTTTATTTGATTGATCATGCATTGGGCAAATTATGTTGATGATGTCATGTGAAAGTTAGGAATACGTTTTCGTCTGAGAAAATGTAAATTTTGGCCAAGATAAGCGATTTCTGAGGAGACGTATTTTAGAGTACTTAATGATAGAGGACGGACGGACGGACGGACGAAGGCACCCAATTTTCTCCATAACTCTCCTAATGAACTTTCGACTCCGCTGACGATATTTACAGTACGACCTATTCTGTACCGTGTGTTGTTGCCGCTTGTATACATAATATTGCTAGGAAACGAGGCAAGAAAATTATGACTAAACGCAAATTTCAAAATTGAATTAAAACTCTTAATGTCTTCTCAAAGATTACCCGTAATCAATGTATATCCTACATTCGAGCATATAAAAATAAACTACTTACCGTTAAAACAGCCTTTACTTGACGCTTTTATGTTTATAGATGATGATACGTTTTTCAGCACCAATTTAACAGTAAAAACATTTTCCTGGTTTATAGGGACAATCACGTTTGCAGGAACCTGTAAATAAACGAAAGATTTCCCAATTTGTTTACCTTTAAACATGTTATTTTGTTTAACCTTCAAGTTTCTACTTTAAACTATGCTAACTAACCCTAAAGCTAATGCGTGCCGAAACAACGAACGGTTAACCGCGCCAACGATCGTACATTTACAAGTTATTGACACTTAAATATTTAGTTATTTTGTTAGTGGTGGAAGCAAACCACGCTTGTATTCCTGGGTAGAACAAGTACTGTATACCTCCAGCCATCCGCAATAATCGAAATTCTCACTTGCAAGGCCATTACATCAACATTCGGTCGTAGGGACATAAAAACAGGTTGATATTAAATATATACTTACTGTATCAAAAGGTCCGGCGGAGTAGTTACTTTCATTACTAAGTTTCAACCAAATCTCATACTCAATGGCGATGCCGGATTCAGTGAACAATTCTAAGTTGGATAGCAGACTTGTGTCTACTTCTAGAATGATGATTATATCCTGAATCTGATCGGATGTCAGAGATAAATATGGCGTTGTGTTTGGCCTTAGTAAATTTAAATCTACTGTGTCAGTCAAATTGGTTCCGTTTGCGTATTGTATCGTAATTTCGTCGTTACTAATCAATGTTCGGCTGCCATCTTCCAACATCCCCTCATACTGGCATATTGGTTCTGTAAAAAATTGAAGTTGACTTTATTAATTTATTTTAATGTCATTTACTTGAGGTAAGTATATGTGTATGTATCGTTTAGAATGTACCTTTACACTTACAATAAATAATGAAAAGGGGATCCCTTGTAAGCAACAAACACAAACTAGAGAGAAAAGTAGCAGACTCTGTTGTATTGACTGTTCATGAGAGGTAATATGATGTACAAGTCATTAGTTAATTCAGCTTATGATAACTTACTACAATATAAAAAGAAACATCATATACATGTATCCAACTGATAAACACAACCGGACAGGCTGGTTCCATAACCATAATTCTGCTTATATTTAGCAAACGTATTCCCTCATTATGTTCATTTGGTTACACTGTTATAGGTAGATAGATCTATAGTTTTGTTGGGATTTGTTCATACAAATGGCCGTAGGCCCATGTGTAAACAGTTGCTTATTTAACTATATACATAAAGAATATCATGTTAGTGCCTTATCATATCCAGCTTATCAGGTGTTGCTGAGAAAAAAATGAATATATATAATTATAGCAGTATCAAAAAGATATGATTTTACATGCAATTAATATACGGGTATATTGCAACAGGAAACGGAAATATATCGGACCATGGTCATAATGGGACACGCGCACCAAACGTCTAATACTTTTGACAAACCGGACCATGGACATAACGGACCGATGACATAACTTGATACGCACAAAACGGACTGTGTTTTGGACAAAACGGACCATGCCCATAACGGAATACGGACTTATGCCCATCGGAACACGCACCAAATGGACCATGCTTTGGAGAAAACGGATCTTGGCCATAACGAACCATTGACATAAGGGACTGTGGACACAACGGAACACGCGCAAAACGGACCATACTTTGGAAAAAACTAACATGGACGTAATGGACCATGAATTTAAAGAACCATAAACTAACGTACCACGGACATAACGGACCATATTTGGACAAAGGACCATATCATAAGACTAAACGTACCACAGGATGTTATGAACTATGTTTTATCATTTATACCTGTGAATTCAGTATATTCATGACCAATACCTGCATTATAAAACAGAAGATGCTCATTATGAGATTTTCAATCACAACATCATGTTTTCTCTTTGATCTAATACTACCATATCGTCCCTTAATTTCTTCATCTTTCGTCGGTTTAAGCGTACAATGTGATCTATTTATGTCTCGACGTGCCGTAAAACACTATTCATTCATTCATTCATTAATTCTTATATATATTTACTCATTTATATACCCTTTGACGGGCATTTGTTGATTTACATATACAGTTTATATTACTACCATATAATCCCATATTTGTAAACAGTTTTATCTTGATATATTTACTATTTTTTAATTACTTCTTCATTTCTTCATCTTTCATCAGTTTTTGAGCACAATATGACCTATTTATGTGTCGACTTGCCGTAAAACAACTTTCATTGATTCATTCCCTCTTTGATAAATTCACATCCTGTCATTAGTTACAAATTCCCGATTTTAAGATATTCATTAGTTGACAATAAGACATTTACTCGTACTGTATCCTCCATCTCTATATAAAAAATCAAAATATTAGACCAAATACATTGTAACACAAAAAAAGCTTATCATATAATTATTACTATCACTAAATTTAGTTTATAAAGGACCAAAGTCAGTTGAGCATCAACGACAAAAACGAGTTTACACGCTACTAGAATGTAGAGGTGTTTTATTTAATTGATCATACATTGGGCAAATTATGTTGATGATGTCATGTGAAAGTTAGGAATACGTTTTCGTCTGAGAAAATGTAAATTTTAGTCAAGATAAGCGATTTCCGAGGAGACGTATTTTAGAGCACTTACTGATGGAGGACGGACGGACGCACCCAATTTTCTCCATAACTCATCTAATGAACCTTCGACTCCGTTGACGATATATACAGTACGACCTATTCTGTACCGTGTGTTGTTGCCGCTTGTATACATAATATTGCTAGGAAACGAGGCAAGAAAATTATGACGAAACGCAAATTTCAAAATTGAATTAAAAACTCTTAATGTCTTCTCAAACATTACCCTTAATCAATGTATATCCTACATTCGCGCATATAAAAATAAACTACTTACCGTTAAAACAGCCTTTAATTGACAGTTGTATGGTTATAGATGATGATACGTTTTTCAGCACCAATTTAACAGTAAAAACATCCTCCTTGTTTATAGTGACAGTCTCGTTTGCAGGAACCTGTAAATAAACGAAAGAGTTCCCAATTTGTTTACCTCAATACATGTTATTTTGTTTAACCTTCAAGTTTCTACTTTAACCTATGCTAATTAACTCTAAAGCTAATGCGTGCCGAACCAACGAACGGTTAACCGCGCCAACGATCGAACATTTACAAGTTATTGAGACTTAAATATTTAGTTATTTTGTTAGTGGTGGAAGCAAACCACACTTGTATTCCTGGGTAGAACAAGTACTGTATACCTCCAGCCATCCGCAATAATCGAAATTCTCACTTGCAAGGCCATTACATCAACATTCGGTCGTAGGGACATAAAAACAGGTTGATATTAAATATATACTTACTGTATCAAAAGGTCCGGCGGAGTAGTTACTTTCATTACTAAGTTTCAACCAAATCTCATACTCAATGGCGATGCCGGATTCAGTGAACAATTCTAAGTTGGATAGCAGACTTGTGTCTACTTCTAGAATGATGATTATATCCTGAATCTGATCGGATGTCAGAGATAAATATGGCGTTGTGTTTGGCCTTAGTAAATTTAAATCTACTGTGTCAGTCAAATTGGTTCCGTTTGCATATTGTATCGTAATTTCGTCGTTACTAATCAATGTTCGGCTGCCATCTTCCAACATCCCCTCATACTGGCATATTGGTTCTGTAAAAAATTGAAGTTGACTTTATTAATTTATTTTAATGTCATTTACTTGAGGTAAGTATATGTGTATGTATCGTTTAGAATGTACCTTTACACTTACAATAAATAATGAAAAGGGGATCCCTTGTAAGCAACAAACACAAACTAGAGAGAAAAGTAGCAGACTCTGTTGTATTGACTGTTCATGAGAGGTAATATGATGTACAAGTCATTAGTTAATTCAGCTTATGATAACTTACTACAATATAAAAAGAAACATCATATACATGTATCCAACTGATAAACACAACCGGACAGGCTGGTTCCATAACCATAATTCTGCTTATATTTAGCAAACGTATTCCCTCATTATGTTCATTTGGTTACACTGTTATAGGTAGATAGATCTATAGTTTTGTTGGGATTTGTTCATACAAATGGCCGTAGGCCCATGTGTAAACAGTTGCTTATTTAACTATATACATAAAGAATATCATGTTAGTGCCTTATCATATCCAGCTTATCAGGTGTTGCTGAGAAAAAAATGAATATATATAATTATAGCAGTATCAAAAAGATATGATTTTACATGCAATTAATATACGGGTATATTGCAACAGGAAACGGAAATATATCGGACCATGGTCATAATGGGACACGCGCACCAAACGTCTAATACTTTTGACAAACCGGACCATGGACATAACGGACCGATGACATAACTTGATACGCACAAAACGGACTGTGTTTTGGACAAAACGGACCATGCCCATAACGGAATACGGACTTATGCCCATCGGAACACGCACCAAATGGACCATGCTTTGGAGAAAACGGATCTTGGCCATAACGAACCATTGACATAAGGGACTGTGGACACAACGGAACACGCGCAAAACGGACCATACTTTGGAAAAAACTAACATGGACGTAATGGACCATGAATTTAAAGAACCATAAACTAACGTACCACGGACATAACGGACCATATTTGGACAAAGGACCATATCATAAGACTAAACGTACCACAGGATGTTATGAACTATGTTTTATCATTTATACCTGTGAATTCAGTATATTCATGACCAATACCTGCATTATAAAACAGAAGATGCTCATTATGAGATTTTCAATCACAACATCATGTTTTCTCTTTGATCTAATACTACCATATCGTCCCTTAATTTCTTCATCTTTCGTCGGTTTAAGCGTACAATGTGATCTATTTATGTCTCGACGTGCCGTAAAACACTATTCATTCATTCATTCATTAATTCTTATATATATTTACTCATTTATATACCCTTTGACGGGCATTTGTTGATTTACATATACAGTTTATATTACTACCATATAATCCCATATTTGTAAACAGTTTTATCTTGATATATTTACTATTTTTTAATTACTTCTTCATTTCTTCATCTTTCATCAGTTTTTGAGCACAATATGACCTATTTATGTGTCGACTTGCCGTAAAACAACTTTCATTGATTCATTCCCTCTTTGATAAATTCACATCCTGTCATTAGTTACAAATTCCCGATTTTAAGATATTCATTAGTTGACAATAAGACATTTACTCGTACTGTATCCTCCATCTCTATATAAAAAATCAAAATATTAGACCAAAATACATTGTAACACAAAAAAAGCTTATCATATAATTATTACTATCACTAAATTTAGTTTATAAAGGACCAAAGTCAGTTGAGCATCAACGACAAAAACGAGTTTACACGCTACTAGAATGTAGAGGTGTTTTATTTAATTGATCATACATTGGGCAAATTATGTTGATGATGTCATGTGAAAGTTAGGAATACGTTTTCGTCTGAGAAAATGTAAATTTTAGTCAAGATAAGCGATTTCCGAGGAGACGTATTTTAGAGCACTTACTGATGGAGGACGGACGGACGCACCCAATTTTCTCCATAACTCATCTAATGAACCTTCGACTCCGTTGACGATATATACAGTACGACCTATTCTGTACCGTGTGTTGTTGCCGCTTGTATACATAATATTGCTAGGAAACGAGGCAAGAAAATTATGACGAAACGCAAATTTCAAAATTGAATTAAAAACTCTTAATGTCTTCTCAAACATTACCCTTAATCAATGTATATCCTACATTCGCGCATATAAAAATAAACTACTTACCGTTAAAACAGCCTTTAATTGACAGTTGTATGGTTATAGATGATGATACGTTTTTCAGCACCAATTTAACAGTAAAAACATCCTCCTTGTTTATAGTGACAGTCTCGTTTGCAGGAACCTGTAAATAAACGAAAGAGTTCCCAATTTGTTTACCTCAATACATGTTATTTTGTTTAACCTTCAAGTTTCTACTTTAACCTATGCTAATTAACTCTAAAGCTAATGCGTGCCGAACCAACGAACGGTTAACCGCGCCAACGATCGAACATTTACAAGTTATTGAGACTTAAATATTTAGTTATTTTGTTAGTGGTGGAAGCAAACCACACTTGTATTCCTGGGTAGAACAAGTACTGTATACCTCCAGCCATCCGCAATAATCGAAATTCTCACTTGCAAGGCCATTACATCAACATTCGGTCGTAGGGACATAAAAACAGGTTGATTTAAATATATACTTACTGTATCAAAAGGTCCGGCGGAGTAGTTACTTTCATTACTAAGTTTCAACCAAATCTCATACTCAATGGCGATGCCGGATTCAGTGAACAATTCTAAGTTGGATAGCAGACTTGTGTCTACTTCTAGAATGATGATTATATCCTGAATCTGATCGGATGTCAGAGATAAATATGGCGTTGTGTTTGGCCTTAGTAAATTTAAATCTACTGTGTCAGTCAAATTGGTTCCGTTTGCATATTGTATCGTAATTTCGTCGTTACTAATCAATGTTCGGCTGCCATCTTCCAACATCCCCTCATACTGGCATATTGGTTCTGTAAAAAATTGAAGTTGACTTTATTAATTTATTTTAATGTCATTTACTTGAGGTAAGTATATGTGTATGTATCGTTTAGAATGTACCTTTACACTTACAATAAATAATGAAAAGGGGATCCCTTGTAAGCAACAGACACAAACTAGAGAGAAAAGTAGCAGACTCTGTTGTATTGACTGTTCATGAGAGGTAATATGATGTACAAGTCATTAGTTAATTCAGCTTATGATAACTTACTACAATATAAAAAGAAACATCATATACATGTATCCAACTGATAAACACAACCGGACAGGCTGGTTCCATAACCATAATTCTGCTTATATTTAGCAAACGTATTCCCTCATTATGTTCATTTGGTTACACTGTTATAGGTAGATAGATCTATAGTTTTGTTGGGATTTGTTCATACAAATGGCCGTAGGCCCATGTGTAAACAGTTGCTTATTTAACTATATACATAAAGAATATCATGTTAGTGCCTTATCACATCCAGCTTATCAGGTGTTGCTGAGAAAAAAATGAATATATATAATTATAGCAGTATCAATTATTCGTATCAAATATGTATATTCTTCAACAAATTTAATTTCAATATCAGACTCTCTATTTAAAAGGACACTTTATGGCAATCTTGAAGTTTTTATAAAGCACTCAAATTAGCGCTCGATTAATTAAACCAGTATCATTCTGAGTTTTATCCTGCTTGCATATAATTAAATAAAATTTTGAGTTGTAATTGTCTCCTTCGTGTTTTACCATAAGTTTTAATATATTAGTTGTGCAATATAGTCAATAGTAAGTAATATGCAAAAAAAATGCATGCACTAATTTATTAAGTTGATGTTAACTTTATTAAGCTGAGTTTAACGGTTACTTCTTAATTATTAAGGGTAAATCTAAAGTCCCTATCCCGCCATCAACAGGCACAGTTTACAACAAATGTACACCATTTCTAAACCTACTGACGATGAGGAATATTTATCTAACATATCTTTAGAATCTAAATTCTATAGACACAATATAAATGGCTTTAACCAGCCAGGCCAACCCCCAAAACAAAAGAGTTACCAACTCATCATTCATTTTACTAATATTCACCCAAACGTATTTTAAAAACCCGTGAATAAACCTGTGTTTTTAATCTGCACATATACATTATTGTATGACCTGAACAAGTGGATAGACTTTTGATCAAAGGTTTTGTTAAGGGATGGCGAGTTGTCCGTCGTCCGTTGACTTTTGCCTCGTTAACACGATAGCGTCTTCACTTTTCATCCAATCTTTTTCAAACTTTAATAGATTGTTGATATCAATGAAAGCTCGGAGGAGTTCGAAAACCAGCTAGTCCTAGTTAGTAACACCGGAGTTATGGCACTTGATTTAGTTAAAATTGCTATGTTTTGCATCGTTAACACAATAGGGCCTTCATTTTTCATCTGATCTTTTTCAAACTTTACCAGTTTGTTGATATTAATGAAAACTTGGACGAGATCGAAAACCAGCCTGATCGGACCATTTGCACTGGTGTTATGGCCCTTGCTTTTCTGAAATATGCCTTAATTTGGCCTCGTTAACACGATAGGGCATTCATTATTTATCCGATCATTTTCAAACTTTACAAGATTGTTGATATCAATGAAAGCTCGAACAAGTTCGACAATCAGCCAGATCGGACAATTTACACCAGAGTTATGGCCCTTGAATTTCTGAAATATTCTAAAAGTTGGACACGTTAACACGATAGGGCCTTCATTTTTTATCCGATCTTTTTTAAACTTTACAAGAGTGTTGATATCAATGAAAGCTCGGAAGAGTTCGACAACCAGCCAGATCGGACCATTTACAAAAGATTTATGGCCCTTGAGTTTCTGAAATATGCCAACATTTGGCATCGTTAACGCGATATGGCCTTCATTTTTCGTTCGATCTTTTTCAAACTTTACAAAATGGTTGATATTAATGAAAGCTCGGACGAGTTCGACAACCAGCCAGATCGGACCATTTACACCAGAGTTATAATTATTCAGATTGGATTGGTAACAACAGAGTTGTGGCCCTTGATTTAGTTAAAATTTCTGTAATATTCTGGCGGAGTTATGACCCTTAAAAGGCTTTAATACACAAACATTATCCAGACTAATCTTCTCCGAATTCTTGGCCGGATTTCAGCGAATTTGGCGGGTATGATGAGTACCATGCCTAGTTATCACCGTGTTCCGGTTGAATGATAGTTTGGGAGAGTTACGGCCTTTACTGTTTTAATAAACAAACTTTGTCTGGCCTAGTTCTCCTGAACCGCTGGCCGGATTTCAATGAAAACACAAAATTGTATTTAATGATATGCAAGCAGGTTTAAAGAAAAAAATAAACTGGATGATTAAAACCTGAAGCTAATTATAAAACCTGGCGTAACACTCATCTGTATCATACTTACTAGTGGTAGATGAAGTACTTGTTGAAGGTGTCGTACTGGTGGATGAAGTACTTGTTGAAGGTGTCGTACTGGTGGATGAAGTACTTGTTGAAGGTGTCGTACTGGTGGATGAAGTACTTGTGGAAGGTGTCGTACTGGTGGATGAAGTACTTGTGGAAGGTGTCGTACTGGTGGATGAAGTACTTGTTGAAGGTGTCGTACTGGTGGATGATGTACTTGTTGAAGGTGTCGTACTGGTAGATGAAGTACTTGTTGAAGGCGTCGTACTGGTGGATGAAGTACTTGTTGAAGGTGTCGTACTGGTGGACGAAGTACTCGTTGAAGGTGTCGTACTTGTGGACGAAGTACTCGTTGAAGGTGTCGTACTGGTGGACGAGGTACTCGTTGAAGGCGTCGTACTGGTGGATGAAGTACTCGTTGAAGGTGTCGTACTGGTGGACGAAGTACTCGTTGAAGGCGTTGTACTGGTGGACGAAGTACTTGTTGAAGGCGTCGTACTGGTGGATGAAGTACTCGTTGAAGGTGTCGTACTGGTAGACGAAGTACTCGTTGAAGGTGTCGTACTAGTGGATGAAGTACTCGTTGAAGGCGTCGTACTGGTGGATGAAGTACTCGTTGAAGGTGTCGTACTGGTGGACGAAGTACTTGTTGAAGGTGTGGTACTGGTGGATGAAGTACTCGTTGAAGGTGTCGTACTGGTGGACGAAGTACTTGTTGAAGGTGTGGTACTGGTGGATGAAGTACTTGTTGAAGGTGTCGTACTGGTGGACGAAGTACTCGTTGAAGGAGTCGTACTGGTGGACGAAGTACTTGTTGAAGGCGTCGTACTGGTGGATGAAGTACTCGTTGAAGGCGTCGTACTGGTGGATGAAGTACTTGTTGAAGGTGTCGTACTGGTGGATGAAGTACTTGTTGAAGGTGTCGTACTGGTGGATGAAGTACTCGTTGAAGGCGTCGTACTGGTGGACGAAGTACTCGTTGAAGGTGTCGTACTGGTGGATGAAGTACTTGTTGAAGGTGTCGTACTGGTGGACGAAGTACTCGTTGAAGGCGTCGTACTGGTGGATGAAGTACTTGTTGAAGGTGTCGTACTGGTGGACGAAGTACTCGTTGAAGGCGTCGTACTGGTGGATGAAGTACTCGTTGAAGGCGTCGTACTGGTGGATGAAGTACTTGTTGAAGGCGTCGTACTGGTGGATGAAGTACTCGTTGATGGCGTCGTACTGGTGGATGAAGTACTTGTTGAAGGCGTCGTACTGGTGGATGAAGTACTCGTTGAAGGCGTCGTACTGGTGGATGAAGTACTCGTTGAAGGCGTCGTACTGGTGGATGAAGTACTCGTAGAAGGTGTCGTACTGGTGGATGAAGTACTCGTTGAAGGTGTCGTACTGGTGGACGAAGTACTTGTTGAAGGTGTGGTACTGGTGGATGAAGTACTCGTTGAAGGTGTCGTACTGGTGGATGAAGTACTTGTTGAAGGCGTCGTACTGGTGGATGAAGTACTCGTTGAAGGTGTCGTACTGGTTGACGAAGTACTCGTTGAAGGTGTCGTACTGGTGGACGAAGTACTTGTTGAAGGCGTCGTACTGGTGGATGAAGTACTCGTTGAAGGCGTCGTACTTGTGGATGAAGTACTTGTTGAAGGTGTCGTACTGGTGGAAGAAGTACTCGTTGAAGGCGTCGTACTGGTGGATGAAGTGCTTGTTGAAGGCGTCGTACTGGTGGATGAACTACTCGTTGAAGGCGTCGTACTGGTGGATGAAGTACTCGTTGAAGGCGTCGTACTGGTGGATGAAGTACTCGTTGAAGGTGTCGTACTGGTGGATGAAGTACTCGTTGAAGGTGTCGTACTGGTGGATGAAGTACTTGTTGAAGGCGTCGTACTGGTGGATGAAGTACTCGTTGAAGGTGACGTACTGGTTGACGAAGTACTCGTTGAAGGTGTCGTACTGGTGGACGAAGTACTCGTTGAAGGCGTCGTACTTGTGGATGAAGTACTTGTTGAAGGTGTTGTACTGGTGGATGAAGTACTCGTTGAAGGTGTCGTACTGGTGGATGAAGTACTTGTTGAAGGTGTCGTACTGGTGGACGAAGTACTCGTTGAAGGCGTCGTACTGGTGGATGAAGTACTTGTTGAAGGTGTCGTACTGGTGGACGAAGTACTCGTTGAAGGTGTCGTACTTGTGGACGAAGTACTCGTTGAAGGTGTCGTACTGGTGGACGAGGTACTCGTTGAAGGCGTCGTACTGGTGGATGAAGTACTCGTTGAAGGTGTCGTACTGGTGGACGAAGTACTCGTTGAAGGCGTTGTACTGGTGGACGAAGTACTTGTTGAAGGCGTCGTACTGGTGGATGAAGTACTCGTTGAAGGTGTCGTACTGGTAGACGAAGTACTAGTTGAAGGTGTCGTACTGGTGGATGAAGTACTCGTTGAAGGTGTCGTACTGGTGGATGAAGTACTTGTTGAAGGCGTCGTACTGGTGGATGAAGTACTCGTTGAAGGCGTCGTACTGGTGGATGAAGTACTCGTTGAAGGTGTCGTACTGGTGGATGAAGTACTCGTTGAAGGTGTCGTACTGGTGGATGAAGTACTTGTTGAAGGCGTCGTACTGGTGGATGAAGTACTCGTTGAAGGTGTCGTACTGGTTGACGAAGTACTCGTTGAAGGTGTCGTACTGGTGGACGAAGTACTCGTTGAAGGCGTCGTACTTGTGGATGAAGTACTTGTTGAAGGTGTTGTACTGGTGGATGAAGTACTCGTTGAAGGTGTCGTACTGGTGGATGAAGTACTTGTTGAAGGTGTCGTACTGGTGGACGAAGTACTCGTTGAAGGCGTCGTACTGGTGGATGAAGTACTTGTTGAAGGTGTCGTACTGGTGGACGAAGTACTCGTTGAAGGTGTCGTACTTGTGGACGAAGTACTCGTTGAAGGTGTCGTACTGGTGGACGAGGTACTCGTTGAAGGCGTCGTACTGGTGGATGAAGTACTCGTTGAAGGCGTCGTACTGGTGGATGAAGTACTCGTTGAAGGCGTCGTACTGGTGGATGAAGTACTCGTAGAAGGTGTCGTACTGGTGGATGAAGTACTCGTTGAAGGTGTCGTACTGGTGGACGAAGTACTTGTTGAAGGTGTGGTACTGGTGGATGAAGTACTCGTTGAAGGTGTCGTACTGGTGGATGAAGTACTTGTTGAAGGCGTCGTACTGGTGGATGAAGTACTCGTTGAAGGTGTCGTACTGGTTGACGAAGTACTCGTTGAAGGTGTCGTACTGGTGGACGAAGTACTTGTTGAAGGCGTCGTACTGGTGGATGAAGTACTCGTTGAAGGCGTCGTACTTGTGGATGAAGTACTTGTTGAAGGTGTCGTACTGGTGGAAGAAGTACTCGTTGAAGGCGTCGTACTGGTGGATGAAGTGCTTGTTGAAGGCGTCGTACTGGTGGATGAAGTACTCGTTGAAGGCGTCGTACTGGTGGATGAAGTACTCGTTGAAGGCGTCGTACTGGTGGATGAAGTACTCGTTGAAGGCGTCGTACTGGTGGATGAAGTACTCGTTGAAGGTGTCGTACTGGTGGATGAAGTACTTGTTGAAGGCGTCGTACTGGTGGATGAAGTACTCGTTGAAGGTGTCGTACTGGTTGACGAAGTACTCGTTGAAGGTGTCGTACTGGTGGACGAAGTACTCGTTGAAGGCGTCGTACTTGTGGATGAAGTACTTGTTGAAGGTGTTGTACTGGTGGATGAAGTACTCGTTGAAGGTGTCGTACTGGTGGATGAAGTACTTGTTGAAGGTGTCGTACTGGTGGACGAAGTACTCGTTGAAGGCGTCGTACTGGTGGATGAAGTACTTGTTGAAGGTGTCGTACTGGTGGACGAAGTACTCGTTGAAGGTGTCGTACTTGTGGACGAAGTACTCGTTGAAGGTGTCGTACTGGTGGACGAGGTACTCGTTGAAGGCGTCGTACTGGTGGATGAAGTACTCGTTGAAGGTGTCGTACTGGTGGACGAAGTACTCGTTGAAGGCGTTGTACTGGTGGACGAAGTACTTGTTGAAGGCGTCGTACTGGTGGATGAAGTACTCGTTGAAGGTGTCGTACTGGTAGACGAAGTACTAGTTGAAGGTGTCGTACTGGTGGACGAAGTACTTGTTGAAGGTGTCGTACTGGTGGATGAAGTACTTGTTGAAGGTGTCGTACTGGTGGACGAAGTACTCGTTGAAGGCGTCGTACTGGTGGACGAAGTACTCGTTGAAGGTGTCGTACTGGTGGATGAAGTACTTGTTGAAGGTGTCGTACTGGTGGACGAAGTACTCGTTGAAGGCGTCGTACTGGTGGACGAAGTACTCGTTGAAGGCGTCGTACTGGTGGATGAAGTACTTGTTGAAGGTGTCGTACTGGTGGACGAAGTACTCGTTGAAGGCGTCGTACTGGTGGACGAAGTACTCGTTGAAGGCGTCGTACTGGTGGATGAAGTACTCGTTGAAGGTGTCGTACTGGTGGATGAAGTACTTGTTGAAGGTGTCGTACTGGTGGATGAAGTACTTGTTGAAGGTGTCGTACTGGTGGACGAAGTACTCGTTGAAGGCGTCGTACTGGTGGATGAAGTACTCGTTGAAGGTGTCGTACTGGTGGATGAAGTACTTGTTGAAGGCGTCGTACTGGTGGATGAAGTACTCGTTGAAGGCGTCGTACTGGTGGATGAAGTACTCGTTGAAGGTGTCGTACTGGTGGATGAAGTACTCGTTGAAGGTGTCGTACTGGTGGATGAAGTACTTGTTGAAGGCGTCGTACTGGTGGATGAAGTACTCGTTGAAGGTGTCGTACTGGTTGACGAAGTACTCGTTGAAGGTGTCGTACTGGTGGACGAAGTACTCGTTGAAGGCGTCGTACTTGTGGATGAAGTACTTGTTGAAGGTGTTGTACTGGTGGATGAAGTACTCGTTGAAGGTGTCGTACTGGTGGATGAAGTACTTGTTGAAGGTGTCGTACTGGTGGACGAAGTACTCGTTGAAGGCGTCGTACTGGTGGATGAAGTACTTGTTGAAGGTGTCGTACTGGTGGACGAAGTACTCGTTGAAGGTGTCGTACTTGTGGACGAAGTACTCGTTGAAGGTGTCGTACTGGTGGACGAGGTACTCGTTGAAGGCGTCGTACTGGTGGATGAAGTACTCGTTGAAGGTGTCGTACTGGTGGACGACGTACTCGTTGAAGGCGTCGTACTGGTGGACGAAGTACTTGTTGAAGGCGTCGTACTGGTGGAGGAAGTACTCGTTGAAGGTGTCGTACTGGTAGACGAAGTACTAGTTGAAGGTGTCGTACTGGTGGACGAAGTACTTGTTGAAGGTGTCGTACTGGTGGATGAAGTACTTGTTGAAGGTGTCGTACTGGTGGACGAAGTACTCGTTGAAGGCGTCGTACTGGTGGACGAAGTACTCGTTGAAGGTGTCGTACTGGTGGATGAAGTACTTGTTGAAGGTGTCGTACTGGTGGACGAAGTACTCGTTGAAGGCGTCGTACTGGTGGACGAAGTACTCGTTGAAGGCGTCGTACTGGTGGATGAAGTACTTGTTGAAGGTGTCGTACTGGTGGATGAAGTACTTGTTGAAGGTGTCGTACTGGTGGACGAAGTACTCGTTGAAGGCGTCGTACTGGTGGACGAAGTACTCGTTGAAGGTGTCGTACTGGTGGATGAAGTACTTGTTGAAGGTGTCGTACTGGTGGACGAAGTACTCGTTGAAGGCGTCGTACTGGTGGACGAAGTACTCGTTGAAGGCGTCGTACTGGTGGATGAAGTACTTGTTGAAGGTGTCGTACTGGTGGACGAAGTACTCGTTGAAGGCGTCGTACTGGTGGACGAAGTACTCGTTGAAGGCGTCGTACTGGTGGATGAAGTACTCGTTGAAGGTGTCGTACTGGTGGATGAAGTACTTGTTGAAGGTGTCGTACTGGTGGATGAAGTACTTGTTGAAGGTGTCGTACTGGTGGACGAAGTACTCGTTGAAGGCGTCGTACTGGTGGATGAAGTACTCGTTGAAGGTGTCGTACTGGTGGATGAAGTACTTGTTGAAGGCGTCGTACTGGTGGATGAAGTACTCGTTGAAGGCGTCGTACTGGTGGATGAAGTACTCGTTGAAGGTGTCGTACTGGTGGATGAAGTACTCGTTGAAGGTGTCGTACTGGTGGATGAAGTACTTGTTGAAGGCGTCGTACTGGTGGATGAAGTACTCGTTGAAGGTGTCGTACTGGTTGACGAAGTACTCGTTGAAGGTGTCGTACTGGTGGACGAAGTACTCGTTGAAGGCGTCGTACTTGTGGATGAAGTACTTGTTGAAGGTGTTGTACTGGTGGATGAAGTACTCGTTGAAGGTGTCGTACTGGTGGATGAAGTACTTGTTGAAGGTGTCGTACTGGTGGACGAAGTACTCGTTGAAGGCGTCGTACTGGTGGATGAAGTACTTGTTGAAGGTGTCGTACTGGTGGACGAAGTACTCGTTGAAGGTGTCGTACTTGTGGACGAAGTACTCGTTGAAGGTGTCGTACTGGTGGACGAGGTACTCGTTGAAGGCGTCGTACTGGTGGATGAAGTACTCGTTGAAGGTGTCGTACTGGTGGACGACGTACTCGTTGAAGGCGTCGTACTGGTGGACGAAGTACTTGTTGAAGGCGTCGTACTGGTGGAGGAAGTACTCGTTGAAGGTGTCGTACTGGTAGACGAAGTACTAGTTGAAGGTGTCGTACTGGTGGACGAAGTACTTGTTGAAGGTGTCGTACTGGTGGATGAAGTACTTGTTGAAGGTGTCGTACTGGTGGACGAAGTACTCGTTGAAGGCGTCGTACTGGTGGACGAAGTACTCGTTGAAGGTGTCGTACTGGTGGATGAAGTACTTGTTGAAGGTGTCGTACTGGTGGACGAAGTACTCGTTGAAGGCGTCGTACTGGTGGACGAAGTACTCGTTGAAGGCGTCGTACTGGTGGATGAAGTACTTGTTGAAGGTGTCGTACTGGTGGACGAAGTACTCGTTGAAGGCGTCGTACTGGTGGATGAAGTACTCGTTGAAGGTGTCGTACTGGTGGATGAAGTACTTGTTGAAGGCGTCGTACTGGTGGATGAAGTACTCGTTGAAGGCGTCGTACTGGTGGATGAAGTACTCGTTGAAGGTGTCGTACTGGTGGATGAAGTACTCGTTGAAGGTGTCGTACTGGTGGATGAAGTACTTGTTGAAGGCGTCGTACTGGTGGATGAAGTACTCGTTGAAGGTGTCGTACTGGTTGACGAAGTACTCGTTGAAGGTGTCGTACTGGTGGACGAAGTACTCGTTGAAGGCGTCGTACTTGTGGATGAAGTACTTGTTGAAAGTGTTGTACTGGTGGATGAAGTACTCGTTGAAGGTGTCGTACTGGTGGATGAAGTACTTGTTGAAGGTGTCGTACTGGTGGACGAAGTACTCGTTGAAGGCGTCGTACTAGTGGATGAAGTACTTGTTGAAGGTGTCGTACTGGTGGACGAAGTACTCGTTGAAGGTGTCGTACTTGTGGACGAAGTACTCGTTGAAGGTGTCGTACTGGTGGACGAGGTACTCGTTGAAGGCGTCGTACTGGTGGACGAAGTACTCGTTGAAGGTGTCGTACTGGTGGACGAAGTACTCGTTGAAGGCGTTGTACTGGTGGACGAAGTACTTGTTGAAGGCGTCGTACTGGTGAATGAAGTACTCGTTGAAGGTGTCGTACTGGTAGACGAAGTACTAGTTGAAGGTGTCGTACTGGTGGACGAAGTACTTGTTGAAGGTGTCGTACTGGTGGATGAAGTACTTGTTGAAGGTGTCGTACTGGTGGACGAAGTACTCGTTGAAGGCGTCGTACTGGTGGACGAAGTACTCGTTGAAGGTGTCGTACTGGTGGATGAAGGACTTGTTGAAGGTGTCGTACTGGTGGACGAAGTACTCGTTGAAGGCGTCGTACTGGTGGACGAAGTACTCGTTGAAGGCGTCGTACTGGTGGACGAAGTACTCGTTGAAGGTGTCGTACTGGTGGATGAAGTACTCGTTGAAGGTGTCGTACTTGTGGATGAAGTACTTGTAGAAGGTGTCGTGCTAGTAGATGAAGTACTTGTTGAAGGTGTCGTACTGGTGGATGAAGTACTTGTTGAAGGTGTCGTACTTGTGGACGAAGTACTTGTTGAAGGTGTCGTACTGGTGGATGAAGTACTTGTGGAAGGTGTCGTACTGGTGGATGAAGTACTTGTTGAAGGTGTGGTACTGGTGGATGATGTACTTGTTGAAGGTGTCGTACTGGTAGATGAAGTACTTGTTGAAGGTGTCGTACTTGTGGATGAAGTACTTGTTGAAGGTGTCGTGCTGGTAGATGAAGTACTTGTTGAAGGTGTCGTACTGGTGGATGAAGTACTTGTTGAAGGTGTCGTACTTGTGGATGAAGTACTTGTTAAAGGTGTCGTGCTGGTAGAAGAAGTACTTGTTGAAGGTGTCGTACTGGTGGATGAAGTACTTGTTGAAGGTGTCGTACTGGTGGTCACACCTAAATCGATATGATTTTACATGCAATTAATATACGGGTATATTGCAACAGGAACCGGAACTATATCGGACTATGGACATAATGGGACCCGCACTAAATAGCCCATACTTTGTACAAACCATACCATTGACATAACGGCACACGCGCACCAAACGTCTCATACTTTGGACAAACCGGACCATGGACATAACGGACCATGGACATAACTTGATGCGCACAAAACGGACCGTATTTTGGACAAAACGGACCATGGACATAACGGAACACGCATCAAATGGACGGACAATACTTTAGACAAAACAGGCCATGGACATAACGGACTATGGACTTATGCCCATCGGGACACGCACCAAATTGACCATACTTTGGAGAAAACGGATCTTGGCCATATTTAACCATTGGCATAAAGGACTGTGGACACAACGGAACACGCGCAAAACGGACCATACTTTGGAAAAAACTAACATGGACGTAACGGACCATGAATTTAAAGAACCATAAACTAACGTACCACGGACATAACGGACCATATTTGGACAAAGGACCATATCATAAGACAAAACGTACCACAGGAGGATGTTATGAACATGGTTTTAACATTTATACCTTTAAATTCAGTATATTCATGACCAATACGTGCATTATAAAACAGAAGATGCTCATTATGAGACTTTCAATCACAATATCATGTTCTCTCTTTGATATAATACTACCATATCGTCCCTTAATTTCTTTATCTTTCGTCGGTTTTAGCGCACAATATGACATGTTTATGTGTCGACGTGCCCTAAAACACTATTCATTCATTCATTCATTCATTCATTCATTCATTCTTATATATATTTACTCATTTATATACCCTTTGACGGGCATTTGTTGATTTACATATACAGTTTATATTACTACCATATAATCCCATATTTGTAAACAGTTTTATCTTGATATATTTACTATTTTTTAATTACTTCTTCATTTCTTCATCTTTCATCAGTTTTTGAGCACAATATGACCTATTTATGTGTCGACTTGCCGTAAAACAACTTTCATTGATTCATTCCCTCTTTGATAAATTCACATCCTGTCATTAGTTACAAATTCCCGATTTTAAGATATTCATTAGTTGACAATAAGACATTTACTCGTACTGTATCCTCCATCTCTATATAAAAAATCAAAATATTAGACCAAAATACATTGTAACACAAAAAAAGCTTATCATATAATTATTACTATCACTAAATTTAGTTTATAAAGGACCAAAGTCAGTTGAGCATCAACGACAAAAACGAGTTTACACGCTACTAGAATGTAGAGGTGTTTTATTTAATTGATCATACATTGGGCAAATTATGTTGATGATGTCATGTGAAAGTTAGGAATACGTTTTCGTCTGAGAAAATGTAAATTTTAGTCAAGATAAGCGATTTCCGAGGAGACGTATTTTAGAGCACTTACTGATGGAGGACGGACGGACGCACCCAATTTTCTCCATAACTCATCTAATGAACCTTCGACTCCGTTGACGATATATACAGTACGACCTATTCTGTACCGTGTGTTGTTGCCGCTTGTATACATAATATTGCTAGGAAACGAGGCAAGAAAATTATGACGAAACGCAAATTTCAAAATTGAATTAAAAACTCTTAATGTCTTCTCAAACATTACCCTTAATCAATGTATATCCTACATTCGCGCATATAAAAATAAACTACTTACCGTTAAAACAGCCTTTAATTGACAGTTGTATGGTTATAGATGATGATACGTTTTTCAGCACCAATTTAACAGTAAAAACATCCTCCTTGTTTATAGTGACAGTCTCGTTTGCAGGAACCTGTAAATAAACGAAAGAGTTCCCAATTTGTTTACCTCAATACATGTTATTTTGTTTAACCTTCAAGTTTCTACTTTAACCTATGCTAATTAACTCTAAAGCTAATGCGTGCCGAACCAACGAACGGTTAACCGCGCCAACGATCGAACATTTACAAGTTATTGAGACTTAAATATTTAGTTATTTTGTTAGTGGTGGAAGCAAACCACACTTGTATTCCTGGGTAGAACAAGTACTGTATACCTCCAGCCATCCGCAATAATCGAAATTCTCACTTGCAAGGCCATTACATCAACATTCGGTCGTAGGGACATAAAAACAGGTTGATATTAAATATATACTTACTGTATCAAAAGGTCCGGCGGAGTAGTTACTTTCATTACTAAGTTTCAACCAAATCTCATACTCAATGGCGATGCCGGATTCAGTGAACAATTCTAAGTTGGATAGCAGACTTGTGTCTACTTCTAGAATGATGATTATATCCTGAATCTGATCGGATGTCAGAGATAAATATGGCGTTGTGTTTGGCCTTAGTAAATTTAAATCTACTGTGTCAGTCAAATTGGTTCCGTTTGCATATTGTATCGTAATTTCGTCGTTACTAATCAATGTTCGGCTGCCATCTTCCAACATCCCCTCATACTGGCATATTGGTTCTGTAAAAAATTGAAGTTGACTTTATTAATTTATTTTAATGTCATTTACTTGAGGTAAGTATATGTGTATGTATCGTTTAGAATGTACCTTTACACTTACAATAAATAATGAAAAGGGGATCCCTTGTAAGCAACAAACACACACTAGAGAGAAAAGTAGGAGACTCGGTTTTATTGACTGTTCATGAGAGGTAATATGAGGTACAAGTCATTAGTTAATTCAGCTCATGATAACTTCCTACAATATAAAAAGAAACATCTTATACATGTATCCAACTGATAAACACAACCGGACAGGCTGGTTATATATAATATGCAAAAAAAATACATGCAATAATTTATTAAGTTGATGTTAACCTTATTAAGCTGAGTATAACAGTTACTTCCTAATTATTAAGGCTAAATCTAAAGTCCCTATCCCGCCATCAATAGGCACAGTTTACAACAAATGTACACCACTGCTAAACCTACTGACGATGAGGAATATTTATCTAACATATCTTTAGAATCTAAATTCTATAGACACAATATAAATGGCTTTAACCAGCGAGGCAAAACCCCAAAACAAAACATTTACCAACTCATAATTCATTTTACTAATATTCACCCAAACGTAGTTTAAAAACCCGTGAATAAGCCTGTGTTTTTAATCTGCACATATACATTATTGTATGAACTGAACAAGTGGATAGACTTTTGATCAAAGATTTTGTTAAGGGATGGCGAGTTGTCCGTCGTCCGTTGACTTTTGCCTCGTTAACACGATAGCGTCTTCACTTTTCGTCCAATTTTTTCCAAACTTTAGTAGATTGTTGATATCAATGAAAGCTCGGAGGAGTTCGAAAACCAGCAAGTCCTAATTAGTAACTCCGCAGTTATGGCACTTGTTTAGTTAAAATTGGTATGTTTTGCATCGTTAACACAACAGGGCCTTCATTTTTCATCTGATCTTTTTCAAACTTTACCAGATTGTTGATATTAATAAAAGCTTGGACGAGATCGAAAACCAGCCTGATCGGACCATTTGCACTGGTGTTATGGCCCTTGATTTTCTGAAATATGCCTTAATTTGGCCTCGTTAACACCATAGGGCATTCATTTTTGATCCGATCATTTTCAAATTTTTACCAGTTTGTTGATATCAATGAAAGCTTGGACGAGATCGAAAACCAGCTTGATCGGACAATTTGGACCGGTGTTATGGCCCTTGATTTTCTGAAATATTCCTTAATTTGGCCTCGTTAACACGATAGGGCATTCATTTTTTATCCGATCTTTTTCAAACATTATAAAATTGTTGGTATCAATGAAAGCTCAAAAGAGTTCGACAACCAGCCAGATCGGACCATTTACACCAGAGTTATGGCCCTTGAATTTCTGAAATATTCTAAAAGTTGGTCTCGTTAACACGATAGGGCCTTCATTTTTTATCCGATCCTTTTTAATTTTTAAAAGAGTGTTGATATCAATGAAAGCGCGGACGAGTTCTACAATCAGCCAGATCGGACCATTTACACAGAGTTATGGCCCTTGAATTTCTGAAATATGCCAACATTTTGCATCGTTAACGCGATATGGCCTTCATTTTTCGTTCGATCTTTTTAAAACTTTACAAGATGGTTAATTTTAATGAAAGCTCGGACGAGTTCGACAACCACCCAGATTGTACCATTTACACCAGAGTTATAACTATTCAGATTAGATTGGTAACAACAGAGTTGTGGCCCTTGATTTAGTTAAAATTGCTGTATTTTGGCTTGGTACCATGATAGGGCTTTCACGTTTCATTCGATCTTTACCAAAGTGTACCAGATTGTTGATATCAATGAAAGCTTGGACAGTTTGAAAAACAATCAAATCGGATTAGTATTATACAATTATGGACTTTTCAGCTGTTATACATGATGTGATATGCACCAAAAAAATCATTATTGACCGAGGCGATAGCCGAGGCCAATAATGATTTTTTGGTACATATCAACATCATGTATAACAGCTGAAAAGTCCATGACTGTTTTATTATATAACCCTCAATTTACAATTATATAAAACAGGTCAATATCAAAAAAACAATTATATAAAACAGGTCAATATCAAAAAAACAGGTCAATATCAAAAAAACAGGTCAATATCGCTAGATATTTTTTCTAAAAAATTACTTTTTAGCCAATGAAAACGCGTCTATTTATAGGTTATATAATAACACCAGTTCAAGATGCTGTATTTTGCTTCGTGAAGACGATAAGACCTTCATTTGGTCGGATTTCAGAGACACTTTGTAGGCATAATCAGTACCGAGCCTAGTTGTACATATCGTCACTGTGTTCAGGTTGAATGAGTTGGCATAGTTATGGTCCTTTGAAGGTTGTAATACACAAACTTTGCCTGGACTAGTTCTCCTGAACGCCTGGCCGAATTTCAACGAAACTTTTCGGGGATGATTGGTTTCTAAATACAAGCCTAGTTGTGCATATCATCACAGTGTTGTGGTTGAAAAATATTGGCCTAGTTATGACCCTTTAAAGGCTTTAATACACAAACATTTTCCAGACTAGCCTTTTCCGAATTCTTGGCCGGATTTCAACGAATTTTGGCGGGTATGATGAGTACCATGTCTAGTTATCACCGTGTTCCGGTTGAATGAAAGTTTGGGAGAGTTATGGCCTTTAATGTTTTAATACACAAACTTTGTCTGGCCTAGTTCTCATAAACCCCTGGCCGGATTTCAATGAAAATACAAAATTGTATTTAATGATATGCAAGCAGGTTTAAAGAATAAAATAAACTGGATGATTAAAACCTGAAGCTAATTATAAAACCTGGCGTAAAATTCATTTGTTTCATACTTGAAGTACTTGTAATAGGAGGTGTCGTACTGGTGGATGAAGTACTTGTTGAAGGTGTCGTGCTGGTGGATGAAGTACTTGTTGAAGGTGTCGTACTTGTGGATGAAGTACTTGTTGAAGGTGTCGTACTGGTGGATGACGTACTTGTTGAAGGTGTCGTACTGGTGGATGAAGTACTTGTTGAAGGTGTCGTACTAGTGGATGACGTACTTGTTGAAGGTGTCGTACTGGTGGATGAAGTACTTGTTGAAGGTGTCGTACTTGTGGATGAAGTACTTGTTGAAGGTGTCGTACTGGTGGATGAAGTACTTGTTGAAGGTGTCGTGCTGGTGGATGAAGTACTCGTTGAAGGTGTCGTACTTGTGGATGAAGTACTTGTTGAAGGTGTCGTACTGGTGGATGAAGTACTTGTTGAAGGTGTCGTACTAGTGGATGACGTACTTGTTGAAGGTGTCGTACTGGTGGATGAAGTACTTGTTGAAGGTGTCGTACTTGTGGATGAAGTACTTGTTGAAGGTGTCGTACTGGTGGATGAAGTACTTGTTGAAGGTGTCGTACTGGTGGATGAAGTACTTGTTGAAGGTGTCGTACTAGTGGATGACGTACTTGTTGAAGGTGTCGTACTGGTGGATGAAGTACTTGTTGAAGGTGTCGTACTTGTGGATGAAGTACTTGTTGAAGGTGTCGTACTGGTGGATGAAGTACTTGTTGAAGGCGTCGTGCTGGTCGATGAAGTACTTGTTGAAGGTGTCGTGCTGGTAGATGAAGTACTTGTTGAAGGTGTCGTGCTGGTAGATGAAGTACTTGTTGAAGGTGTCGTGCTGGTGGATGAAGTACTTGTTGAAGGTGTCGTACTTGTGGATGAAGTACTTGTTGAAGGTGTCGTACTGGTGGATGAAGTACTTGTTGAAGGTGTCGTACTGGTGGATGAAGTACTTGTTGAAGGTGTCGTACTTGTGGATGAAGTACTTGTTGAAGGTGTCGTACTGGTGGATGAAGTACTTGTTGAAGGTGTCGTACTGGAGGATGAAGTACTTGTTGAAGGTGTCGTGCTGGTGGATGAAGTACTTGTTGAAGGTGTCGTGCTGGTAGATGAGGTACTTGTTGAAGGCGTCGTACTGGTAGATGAAGTACTTGTTGATGGTGTCGTACTGGTGGATAAAGTACTTGAGGGAGTTCGAATTGGGACTGTTATTGTTGGTGTAGTAATAGTTGTTGTTGTTGACGTGGATGGAGGAGGCGGTGGGGTTGTAAATGAAAGACCTAAAAAGATATGATTTTACATGCAATTAATATACGGGTATATTGCAACAGGAAACGGAAATATATCGGACCATGGTCATAATGGGACACGCGCACCAAACGTCTAATACTTTTGACAAACCGGACCATGGACATAACGGACCGATGACATAACTTGATACGCACAAAACGGACTGTGTTTTGGACAAAACGGACCATGCCCATAACGGAATACGGACTTATGCCCATCGGAACACGCACCAAATGGACCATGCTTTGGAGAAAACGGATCTTGGCCATAACGAACCATTGACATAAGGGACTGTGGACACAACGGAACACGCGCAAAACGGACCATACTTTGGAAAAAACTAACATGGACGTAATGGACCATGAATTTAAAGAACCATAAACTAACGTACCACGGACATAACGGACCATATTTGGACAAAGGACCATATCATAAGACTAAACGTACCACAGGATGTTATGAACTATGTTTTATCATTTATACCTGTGAATTCAGTATATTCATGACCAATACCTGCATTATAAAACAGAAGATGCTCATTATGAGATTTTCAATCACAACATCATGTTTTCTCTTTGATCTAATACTACCATATCGTCCCTTAATTTCTTCATCTTTCGTCGGTTTAAGCGTACAATGTGATCTATTTATGTCTCGACGTGCCGTAAAACACTATTCATTCATTCATTCATTAATTCTTATATATATTTACTCATTTATATACCCTTTGACGGGCATTTGTTGATTTACATATACAGTTTATATTACTACCATATAATCCCATATTTGTAAACAGTTTTATCTTGATATATTTACTATTTTTTAATTACTTCTTCATTTCTTCATCTTTCATCAGTTTTTGAGCACAATATGACCTATTTATGTGTCGACTTGCCGTAAAACAACTTTCATTGATTCATTCCCTCTTTGATAAATTCACATCCTGTCATTAGTTACAAATTCCCGATTTTAAGATATTCATTAGTTGACAATAAGACATTTACTCGTACTGTATCCTCCATCTCTATATAAAAAATCAAAATATTAGACCAAAATACATTGTAACACAAAAAAAGCTTATCATATAATTATTACTATCACTAAATTTAGTTTATAAAGGACCAAAGTCAGTTGAGCATCAACGACAAAAACGAGTTTACACGCTACTAGAATGTAGAGGTGTTTTATTTAATTGATCATACATTGGGCAAATTATGTTGATGATGTCATGTGAAAGTTAGGAATACGTTTTCGTCTGAGAAAATGTAAATTTTAGTCAAGATAAGCGATTTCCGAGGAGACGTATTTTAGAGCACTTACTGATGGAGGACGGACGGACGCACCCAATTTTCTCCATAACTCATCTAATGAACCTTCGACTCCGTTGACGATATATACAGTACGACCTATTCTGTACCGTGTGTTGTTGCCGCTTGTATACATAATATTGCTAGGAAACGAGGCAAGAAAATTATGACGAAACGCAAATTTCAAAATTGAATTAAAAACTTTTAATGTCTTCTCAAACATTACCCTTAATCAATGTATATCCTACATTCGCGCATATAAAAATAAACTACTTACCGTTAAAACAGCCTTTAATTGACAGTTGTATGGTTATAGATGATGATACGTTTTTCAGCACCAATTTAACAGTAAAAACATCCTCCTTGTTTATAGTGACAGTCTCGTTTGCAGGAACCTGTAAATAAACGAAAGAGTTCCCAATTTGTTTACCTCAATACATGTTATTTTGTTTAACCTTCAAGTTTCTACTTTAACCTATGCTAATTAACTCTAAAGCTAATGCGTGCCGAACCAACGAACGGTTAACCGCGCCAACGATCGAACATTTACAAGTTATTGAGACTTAAATATTTAGTTATTTTGTTAGTGGTGGAAGCAAACCACACTTGTATTCCTGGGTAGAACAAGTACTGTATACCTCCAGCCATCCGCAATAATCGAAATTCTCACTTGCAAGGCCATTACATCAACATTCGGTCGTAGGGACATAAAAACAGGTTGATATTAAATATATACTTACTGTATCAAAAGGTCCGGCGGAGTAGTTACTTTCATTACTAAGTTTCAACCAAATCTCATACTCAATGACGATGCCGGATTCAGTGAACAATTCTAAGTTGGATAGCAGACTTGTGTCTACTTCTAGAATGATGATTATATCCTGAATCTGATCGGATGTCAGAGATAAATATGGCGTTGTGTTTGGCCTTAGTAAATTTAAATCTACTGTGTCAGTCAAATTGGTTCCGTTTGCATATTGTATCGTAATTTCGTCGTTACTAATCAATGTTCGGCTGCCATCTTCCAACATCCCCTCATACTGGCATATTGGTTCTGTAAAAAATTGAAGTTGACTTTATTAATTTATTTTAATGTCATTTACTTGAGGTAAGTATATGTGTATGTATCGTTTAGAATGTACCTTTACACTTACAATAAATAATGAAAAGGGGATCCCTTGTAAGCAACAAACACAAACTAGAGAGAAAAGTAGCAGACTCTGTTGTATTGACTGTTCATGAGAGGTAATATGATGTACAAGTCATTAGTTAATTCAGCTTATGATAACTTACTACAATATAAAAAGAAACATCATATACATGTATCCAACTGATAAACACAACCGGACAGGCTGGTTCCATAACCATAATTCTGCTTATATTTAGCAAACGTATTCCCTCATTATGTTCATTTGGTTACACTGTTATAGGTAGATAGATCTATAGTTTTGTTGGGATTTGTTCATACAAATGGCCGTAGGCCCATGTGTAAACAGTTGCTTATTTAACTATATACATAAAGAATATCATGTTAGTGCCTTATCATATCCAGCTTATCAGGTGTTGCTGAGAAAAAAATGAATATATATAATTATAGCAGTATCAATTATTCGTATCAAATATGTATATTCTTCAACAAATTTAATTTCAATATCAGACTCTCTATTTAAAAGGACACTTAATGGCAATCTTGAAGTTTTTATAAAGCACTCAAATTAGCGCTCGATTAATTAATCCAGTATCATTCTGAGTTTTATCCTGCTTGCATATAATTAAATAAAATTTTGAGTTGTAATTGTCTCCTTCGTGTTTTACCATAAGTTTTAATATATTAGTTGTGCAATATAGTCAATAGTAAGTAATATGCAAAAAAAATGCATGCACTAATTTATTAAGTTGATGTTAACTTTATTAAGCTGAGTTTAACGGTTACTTCTTAATTATTAAGGGTAAATCTAAAGTCCCTATCCCGCCATCAACAGGCACAGTTTACAACAAATGTACACCATTTCTAAACCTACTGACGATGAGGAATATTTATCTAACATATCTTTAGAATCTAAATTCTATAGACACAATATAAATGGCTTTAACCAGCCAGGCCAACCCCCAAAACAAAAGAGTTACCAACTCATCATTCATTTTACTAATATTCACCCAAACGTATTTTAAAAACCCGTGAATAAACCTGTGTTTTTAATCTGCACATATACATTATTGTATGACCTGAACAAGTGGATAGACTTTTGATCAAAGGTTTTGTTAAGGGATGGCGAGTTGTCCGTCGTCCGTTGACTTTTGCCTCGTTAACACGATAGCGTCTTCACTTTTCATCCAATCTTTTTCAAACTTTAAAAGATTGTTGATATCAATGAAAGCTCGGAGGAGTTTGAAAACCAGCTAGTCCTAATTAGTAACACCGAAGTTATGGCACTTGATTTAGTTAAAATTGATATGTTTTGCATCGTTAACACAATAGGGCCTTCATTTTTCATCTGATCTTTTTCAAACTTTACCAGTTTCAATGAAAGCTTGGACTAGTTCGACAACCAGCCAGATCGGACGATTTACACCAGCGTTATGGCCCTTGCGTTTCTGAAATATGCCAACATTTGGCATCGTTAACGCGATATGACCTTCATTTTTCGTTCGATCTTTTTCAAACTTTACAAGATGGTTTATATTAATAAAAGCTCGGACGAGTTCGACAACCAGCCAGATCGGACCATTTACACCAGAGGTATGGCCCTCGATTTTTTTGAAATATTCTAAAAGTTGGCCTCGTTAACACGATAGGGCCTTCATTTTTTATCCGATCTTTTTTTAACTTTACAAGATTGTTGATATCAATGAAATCTCGAATGAGTCCGAAAACCAGCCAGTTCAAACCATTTAGGCAGAGTTATAGCCGTTGAGTTTCTGAAATATGCCAACATTTCATTTTTCGTTTGATCTTTTTCAAACTTTACAGGATGGTTGATTTTAATGAAAGCTCGAAAAAATTATCAAACTATTCAGATTGGATTGGTAACAACAGAGTTGTGACCTTGATTTAGTTAAAATTGCTGTATTTTGCCTTGTTATGATGATAGGGCCTTCACCTTTCATTCGATCTTTACCAAACTTTACCAGATTGTTGATATCAATGAAAGCTTGGATAAGTTTGAAAACCTGATTAGTATCACCAGAGTTATGGCCCTTGATTTATTTCAAAGATGCTGTATTTTGCCTCGTGAAGATGATAGGACCTTCATTTGGCAGGATTTCAGTGAAACTTCGCAGGGATAATCAGTACCCAGCCTAGTTGTACATATCGTCACTGTGTTCAGGTTGAATGATTTGGCATAGCTATGGTCCTTTAAAGTTTTAATACACAAACTTTGTCTGGACTATTTCTCCTGAACCCCATGCCGGATTTCAACGAAACTGTTCGATGCATATCATCACAGCGTTGCGGTTGAAATATTTTGGCTGAGTTATGACCCTTTAAAGGTTTTAATACACACTGGTAGATGAAGTACTTGTTGAAGGTGTCGTACTAGTAGATGAAGTACTTGTTACCGATGTTGTACTCGTCGTGCTTGTTACCTCCTCTGATATTGAGTTCATTAATTGTTTAAGGACATTGTTCCACTGACGCTTTTTAACACAGTTTAAGTAAATTAAAACATTTCATAACATGCAGTTTTGTATCTTATTGATTGAAAGACGTCGGTATCAGTATATAGTCGATTAGAGACAGGAGATCAACACAATAGTGCCTTTTTTTTCTTTTCTTTTTGTGGTGGAGCCACATGACAACATAGAAAATGCACATAACAACTAACTAAATGCACATAACAACTTACGAAATGCAAATAACAACTTACGAAATTCACATCATAGAAAATGCACACAACAACTTAGGAAATGCACAACATGACTTACAAAGCGTACTGCGCCAAATGCAAAAGGTCAACAGAAGGCAGCCGATGCTTTCCATATATTAGTGTAGCAGCCTATAACGTTGTCGTACAACGAAGTCATGACGTATGTTGACTCGGTCTTCTCCGTATGATGCCGAACAACAAAACTACCTCGTTGATTTCCGTTATCCGTTATTTTAACGGTTACGGAAATCGGCGATTTATTATAGTTATTTCACTATTGTAATACGATAAATATATATCATGGCTTTATTACACTCCCGCACCGCGATTTATGTGATAAAACTGTTTTCATTGTCATAGAAACAAACAAACACAATACTTTTAAAGGGTTGTATATAAGTCGATGAAAATCTTGGATTTTTATACTATAAATTATAATTATTGTACAATTGTTACTATACATTTATTAAATCTGAGATACTGCTTAATCTATACAATATTTCTGTTTGTATAGTGTTTGTATAGTGTTTGTATAGTGTTTGTATGGTGTTTGTATGGTGTTTGTATAGTGTTTGTATAGTGTTTGTATAGTGTTTGTATAGTGTTTGTATGGTGTTTGTATGGTGTTTGTATGGTGTTTGTATGGTGTTTGTATAGTGTTTGTATAGTGTTTGTATAGTGTTTGTATAGTGTTTGTATAGTGTTTGTATGGTGTTTGTATAGTGTTTGTATGGTGTTTGTATGGTGTTTGTATGGTGTTTGTATACTGTTTGTATGGTGTTTGTATGGTGTTTGTATGGTGTTTGTATAGTGTTTGTATAGTGTTTGTATAGTGTTTGTATGGTGTTTGTATAGTGTTTGTATAGTGTTTGTATAGTGTTTGCATGGTGTTTGTATGGTGTTTGTATAGTGTTTATATAGTGTTTGTATAGTGTTTGTATAGTGTTTGTATAGTGTTTGTATGGTGTTTGTATAGTGTTGGTATAGTGTTTGTATAGTGTTTGTATGGTGTTTGTATGGTGTTTGTATAGTGTTTGTATAGTGTTTGTATGGTGTTTGTATAGTGTTTGTATAGTGTTTGTATAGTGTTTGTATGGTGTTTGTATGGTGTTTGTATAGTGTTTGTATGGTGTTTGTATGGTGTTTGTATGGTGTTTGTATGGTGTTTGTATGGTGTTTGTATAGTGTTTGTATAGTGTTTGTATAGTGTTTGTATAGTGTTTGTATAGTGTTTGTATGGTGTTTGTATAGTGTTTGTATAGTGTTTGTATAGTGTTTGTATAGTGTTTGTATAGTGTTTGTATGGTGTTTGTATGGTGTTTGTATGGTGTTTGTATGGTGTTTGTATGGTGTTTGTATGG